>JAWNOT010000023.1:2835000-3140753 GCA_035045825.1 Drosophila eohydei | reverse complement strand
TGTTTTTACCAATTTCAATTCACTTAAAGAATCAAGAACCAAATGGTGGGCTTACTTACCGTCGTTCTCATTTGATTTACAGTATAGGGAAGGTAAACCATTGGCTCATGCCGACTTCTTTTCCAGAAACCTCCCATCCTCGGATGCAATTGCTACTTGTAAAATCTGTGAGAAACGCGTCAATCTGGCGGAGATATCTAGTGAATGGCTCATGGCTGAACAGCGCAAAGATTCCGATATTATTAATATTGTGAATAAACTAAAAGATAACTCTCTGGCCGAAGACATTGCAAAAACTTACGAGCTAAGAGCCGGAATAATTTATCGAAAAATTCAGAGAAATGGTAGAACTCGACCCTTGCCAATTGTTCCCAGAGCATTTAGATGGTCTGTAATAAATCAGATTCACGAATCAATCATGCACTTTGGTTAGGAGACTATGACTATTACTGGTTCGATCAAATGTCTAAGTACATACGAAAGTTTATTGATAACTGTATTACTTGCAAGATGTCAAAGTCATCGTCAGGTAAAATTCAAGCTAGACTTCATTCAATACCAAAGATTGACACACCTTGGCACACGATACATATAGACATAACTGGAAAGTTGAGTGGCAAGTGGACGCTTTTACTAAATTTATTAAACACACAAACTCAACATCGATTCCGACAATTGTATAGGTGCGGTGAAATTGGCTGTATCATTGTTTGGAGTACCAAACCGCATAATGGCAGATCAAGGTAGGTGCCTTGCCAGCTCTAAATTTAGTGAGTTTTGTTTCGCAACAAAAAATAAATTTGCATTTAATTGCTACAGGTACAAGTAGGGCCAACGGACAGGTAGAACGCATAATGAACACTTTAAAAAACTTACTAACGGCAGTTGAGACTAGCAACAGATCTTGGCAGGACGCATTGGGCGAAGTGCAGTGAGCCTTAAATTGTACAGTTACTCGACTGAGTAACAAAGGCAAGTCCTTTGGAATTGTTTATTGGAAAGGTTGCTCGTCCGTTGGAGTTGCTTCCACCATGTGACATGGCACAAGAGGTTGATTTGGCAGAATCAAGAGCTCGTACGGTGTAAAATATATCAGCAGCATAAAGTAAAGCTCACTTTGATAAAACCAAGGCTATGGTTGTTGGATACAAAGTAGGAGATTTTGTGTTGTTGAAGAATAAAGAAAGGCATCAAAGGATCTTGTCATCGAATTGCTCTTCTCCGAAGGCGCCTTTTAGTTCTGATAAGCTCTTTGGCCTCTCTAGTTAATACAATACCGTAATTAGGACGACTCGCAGGATTAAGGGGCGTTGTAGCAGCAGCAGCTCTGTATATCTTCTCCGAAAGAAGATCAACCGCGTTCTCAATGTCTTCACCAGAGCTTAGACACGAATTTAATTGTATCGAGTCATCCAACAGTTGAGAACCATCAATGTGCAGCTCAGCGATGAGGCCTAAATGATCAGAATCTAAGTCCCAGTTTTCGTAGATATTTGTTAGGTGATCCTGTATCCCATGATATAATGCAAAATCAATGCAAGTGGGTGTATGATTGGATATATATGGGTATCTGGTTGGAGATCCTGTTGCAAGAATGTTAGAGCCTCTGGCTGCGATGGCTTCTGCTAATTCTCTGCCCCTGGGTGAATTATAAGTATCTCCCCACAACCAGTGTCGCGCATTCCAGTCACCACCAATAAGATACCTTTGGCCACAAGAAGCGAGTATGTCGCTGAATTGCCTTTCTTCTATTCTGTTCCTTGGTGGACAGTATATGGCGCAAAATTCAATGTCTCCCAATCCTGTGGCAACTTTGATTGCAGACATTTGTATATTTGGAGTTTCAATAACCCTTTGTGGGAAGTGGCGGAGAGAACTTCTAACGAATATAGCAGCTCCTCCCATACCATGGTTGTGACTCGAAGGTTTGAAAGCCGGATAAAAGGTATAACCATAAATTTTGATTGTGTCTCCGCGATTCAGTCTGATCTCATTTAATAATAGAATGTCGACGTTGTTGTTGTGCGCGAATAGTTCCACATCTCTGGCTTTTCCTGCAATGCCATTGACATTCCATATGAGAATCTTTAGTGAGTTCATTGTGAGTCAGAGGCGTTGTTATGAAGCTGCCTACTGTATATACAGTTTGTGTTCGACAGTCGCCGCGAGTGGACGTGTTTGCGGTTGCTTCTGCAGATTTTACCGTAAGAAAATCTAAAGAGTGCTTAAATTGCCTTCTCAGCGATAAGCTGTGCGCGAACAACTGTAGTTACAGTTACTGTGTCGTGATTGGTCGGCCAATCAGAAGCGAGCAAAAAAGTGTGGCATACTTTTGTGCTGTCAACATAAAAATAGTGTTGCATACCTTAAGGGTGCGTTTTTTCTGTTGCCTAGTGTCTTGGGATGGAGAGCGCCGCTAGCAGCTAGTGCTAGTGCTGCCAGCTCGGCGTGATCGGTGTCGGGCCGGAAGAAGCGTGGGCGCCCCACTACGGTAGCGCGCGTGTTAACGCGCTCGATGACAGAGGATGTCATGCCGCCACCGCTGGACTCGCCCCCGCGGAAGCTACGTGCGCCAGCTGTGAGCTCAGGCGATGACAGCGATGCGTCGCTGGCAGCTGTGCTGGCCGGAGCCACCACTACTGCCGCCGTCGCTGCCGCCGGCAGTGCTGCTTCCGCTGCCGTCGTTACTGCCCCCGTTGTTGCTGCCCCCGTCGTTGCTGCCCCCGCTGTTGTCACAGCCCCCGCTGCCGCTACTCCTGCCACCGTTGCCGATTCCCCTGCTGCTGCTGCTGCCGCCTCCCCGAGTTTCACGTGTTCAAACGAGATGATCCAACGGATGTTGGCCATCGAGCAGGAGCTCAGGAGAGCTGTTGTTCGCGAGGGAGTGCCCAGCAACGTAGAACTAAGCGTGCTGGACATAGGAGCTAGCTACCAGCAGCTAGAGTTAAACATGTACGGTAGGATCGTGGAGCTGGAGGCGCAGAGCCGTGCCCGCCCGCATACCGCTGCTGCTACTGCTGCCCCTGCTGTCGCTGCCACCGTCGCCCGTTATGCTCCAATTGCTGCACCACGTACCCGCAAGGCTGCGGAGACGTGGTAAGCAATAGTGACTAGCAGCAACCCGAAGGAGACGCCTCAGCAAGTCGCTGAGCGCGTTCGCAGGGATGTTGCCCCCGCTCTCGGTGTCCGTGTGCACGAGGTGTGTGAGCTCAAACGAGGTGGTGCGATAATCCGCACACCCTCGTCGGGCGAGATCCGCAGGGTCGTAGCTAACCCGAAGTTCAAGGAACTGGGGTTGGACGTGGAGAGGAATGCTGCACTTAGGCCGAAAATAACCGTCCTGGACGTTGACAGTAGCATTACTGTCAAGCATGGGCGGGTTATTCAAGAACCACTTCTCGGAGCATATGTCCAGTGCTGCCTTTGAGAGGTCGGTGGCCATTGTGTCCAAGGCGTGGACGCAAGATGTAGGTCCGATATCGATCCAGCTGGAGCTGGATATCCTGGAAGAACATGACAGGATATATGTGGATTGGTTCGCCTTCCGTTGGCGGTCGATGGTGCGCACGTATGCGTGCCACAGGTGTGTCAGTTTAGACCACAAAATCGCCCAGTGCCGGATAAAGAAGCAAATCTGCCGTCAGTGCGGACAATCGGGACACCGAGCTTCGAAGTGCTGCAACCCTGTGCACTGCAGAAATTGCAGCTTCAAGGGGCTACTCTGTGAGCACCTTATGCTCTCAGCGGCTTGCCCGATTTACGGAGCTGTGCTCGCCAAGGTGGCTGCTAGACACTAATGTTTAGCATCGCCCAGGCAAACTGCGGTCGCAGTCGAGCTGCCGTGATAGAGCTCGGTGTCAAGATGAGGAACTCAGGATCCAAGTTCGCACTGAGCCAGGAGCCTTATGTTGATCGTGGAGGAAGGATCACTGGATTACCGGCAGGCATGCGAGTTTTCTCCGACAGCCGCAATAAAGCTGCCATAGTCGTTGACGACCAGGAGGTCGTCTGCATGCCTGTCTCATCGCTCATCACTGAGTACGGCGTATGCGTGAGTGTGTCTGGGAACTTTGGCTCAATTTTCCTCACCTCCGTGTATTGCCAGTTCAATACTGCAATTGAACCGTACCTGCTGTACATGGATGCGGTGCTGCTGCTAGCCAGCCGCACGCCTGTCATCTATGGCCTAGATGCAAACGCAGTATCCCCCCTGTGGTTCAGTAAGCTCCCCGAGCGCTCTCGGGGCTACTTGAACAGGCAGCGGGGTGAGCTGCTAGCAAATTGGGTACAGGGCAGCCGAGCCAGAGTGCTAAATGTCCGTAGCAGTGTGTACACGTTCGATAATCGCAGAGCAAGAAGCGATATCAACGTAACGATCGTCAGCGATTCAGCGTCTACGTGGGCCACATATGATTGGAGTGTAAGCGAGTGGGATCTGAGCGATCACAATATCATTACTGTTGTTGTAACGCCGGATCCGCTAAGCACTGTGGAGAGCTATGCTCCGGTGCCCTCGTGGAAACTCCAACGTGCTGACTGGCGACGTTTCAGTGATGAGCTGATGACTGCATCGTTGGAACTTCCTCTGGAGGAGTTTCACCAGATGGCATCTGATGAGCAGATCTCCGCACTTCGCTCCCTGGTTCATCAGGTGAGCGACACTGTGTTGGGACGCCAACAGCTACAAGCCAGACGTCGTGTGGGTTGGTGGAATGCCGCCCTCACTGATGCACGTCGCGAGCTCAGGAGAGCCCGACGAAGGCTTCAGCATGCGCGTCGAAACCACAGTGATAGTGCTGATGACCTCGCCACATACTTCAGGATCACCCGAAAGGAATACGTGAGGATGATGCTTAAGGTGAAAGAGGAAGACTGGAGACGATTTGTCGGCGAGCACCAGGAAGACCCATGGGGCCGTGCCTACCGGATATGCCGAGGCCGCAAGACGTGCACCGATCTCGGTTGCCTTCGCTGGAATGATGAGCAAGTTGTAACCTGGCACGACGGTGCGAACGTTCTGCTCCGCAGCTTCTTTCCTGCTGCGGAGAGACCAGTGGACGTTACCATTCCTAGCGAAGTACCCTTGACAGGTTCGAGGTAGAAACGTGCATCGCCAGAGTTCGGAGCAGACGCTCACCTGGTTTAGACGGCATAACTGGGGGTATGGTCAAAGCGGCTTGGCGCGCCATCCCTGAGTACTTGACAGCGTTGTTTTCCCGCTGCCTGGCAGAGGGATACTTCCCCACTGAGTGGAAGCGCCCACGTGTGGTTGCGCTCCTCAAGGGCCCAGATAAGGACAGGAGCGATACAGCGTCCTATCGGGGTATCTGCCTGTTGCCTGTCTTCGGCAAAGTACTCGAAGGGATCATGGTGAACCGTGTGAAAGAGGTGCTCACGGACGAGAGTCGATGGCAATTCAGCTTTCGCCACGGGCGCTGCGTTGAGGATACCTGGAGTCACGTCGTGAGCAGTGTCGAAGCCAGCTCGGCTCGATATGTGCTCGGTATCTTCGCTGACTTCAGGAGTGCGTTCGACCATGTCGAATGGGACGCAGCTCTACGCCGACTATCGGATCTAGGATGCAGGGAAGTTGGGATCTGGCGCAGCTTCTTTTCAGACCGAAAGGCAAGTATCGTCAGCAGCTTTGGCGAAGTCAGTGTAGATGTTACACGTGGCTGTCCGCAGGGGTCCATCAGTGGTCCATTTATTTGGAACATCCTGATGGACACTCTTCTGCATCGCCTTGAAGCGGAATGCACTCTAAGTGCATATGCTGACGACCTCTTGCTGCTCGTTGATGGAAATTCAAGATCCCAAATGGAGCTCAAAGGTGCCCAACTAATGGAATTAGTTGGAGAATGGGGTATCGAGGTAGGCGTCTCAGTCTCGGCAACGAAGACTGTGACGATGCTCCTTAAGGGAAGGCTGTCATCTGGCAGACCACCCGCCGTAAGCTACGCGATCGGCTGGCTGGAGTCGTCGGAGCCCTGACCCGTGTGCTACGCGTTGACTGGGGACTCAGTTCGCAAGCACGGCGAAGGATCTATGCCGGACTCATGGTGCCTTGTGCGCTATTTGGTGCCTCAGTCTGGTAAAATGTGGTGATGAGACTAGCCGGCGCCAGGAGGGCGCTCAAGTCCTGCCACCGGCTCATCCTATTAGGGTGCTTGCCAACGTGCCGAACGTTATCCACAGATGCCCTAGAAGTTATTGCTGGAGCTCCACCGCTGGACCTTGTGGCGATGCGTATAGCAATGCAGTCGAAGATGAAGCGTAACTACCCCATGATAGAAGGCGATTGGCTCTACGATCAAGACGTTTCGACCCTTGATCGTAACATGAGGAGAGCCTTGCTGGATGAACGCTTACTGCATGAGTGGCAACTTCGATGGGATGACAGCGAGCACGGTCGTGTGACGCATTAGTTCATCCCAGACGTAAGCTTCGTCTACAGCCGCCCAGACTTCAAGTTCACGATGCATGCCAGTTTTCTCATAGCTGGCCATGGCTCAATGAATGCCTTCCTGCATGCGCGTGGTCTAAGCGAGACTGCTGAATGTCCATGTGGCGATCATTCTATGTGTCTGCCCCCTCTATGCGGATGTGCGAGACCCGGAAGGGCTTGGAATTCAGCAGAATGAATCCGGTGATTGGACTTTTGCTGACACCCTGACGAACAACGAGAGCATGCAACTGCTTGAAGATTATGCTCGCATAGTCTTCAGCAGGCGACGCATGCTGCTTGACACTGGAGCTGGGCCTGGTCGACCAGTACCGGACTGACGTTAGTCAAAACTGGTAGTAGCATTTACTACGGAAGGCCCACCAATGCCTCAAACTGGAAGACGATCTCCTCTGAGTGAATCGCAGGTCAAACCAAAGTCCATAAATTTGGTAGACAAAATCCATTTGGATGAGTCGAAGGGCAGACCAAAGCCTCAATTTGGTAGACTTTCTTCATAACGAAGAAAGTCGAAGGTCATACCAAAGTCCTCAAATTTGGGAGACGAATCCTAATGGACTAGTCGAAAGGCCGACCATAGTCTTAATTTGGTAGACAAAATCCTCGCGATGAGTCGAAGGGCCCACCAGAGCCTTAATCTGGGAGACGTGTCCTTGGATACATCGAAGGTCTTACCAAAGTCCTTAAGTTTGGTAGACGAATCCTTACGGACTAGTCGAAGGGCAAACCAAAGCCTCTATTTGGTGGACTCTCTTCTCCCCGGAGAGAGTCGGAAGGCTGACCAAAGTCCTTACTTTGGGAGACAAATCCTTATGGACTAGTCGAAGAGCGGACCAAAGCCTTTAATTTGGTAGACTCACTCCTTCGGGAGTCAGTCGCCGGTGTTTACCCAGTTCCTGGTTGTCGGAAACCAAAATGGGAAGCAGTCTCTGACTGCAATCAGCCGATCAAAGCTGTTAATTTGAACCACGGGATGGACTGGTGGCCAAGGCCAGCCCAATTGAGGTTGGCCCCCTTTAGTGGGAGTATCGTGGTGGCTGTGGTTTTATAAAATGTTGTGGTTCAACGTAAAGTTGGACCTCAGCCGGAAGTTGTCCCCGCTGTCAGCAGAGGTTAAGATAGGCCTCGCCTCTACCCAAGAGGGAAGCCATGCCCGACACCATGAATTCGAACTTGGTACCTAAAAGAGTTTCTTTGAAGTGCGTTGGTGGACGCATCGTATTCACCCGCTGTACTTTGTGTCACATATGTGGCTCAAACGCGTACCGTGGTTGTTAACCCCATCGGGGTGCACGCCACGATAAATAAATATCAGGACTCTGTATATATATATATATATATATATATATATATATATATATAACTTTTTTGTGGCAACTTAATATATATGTTTACACATTAGGTACAGAATATTCAAAAATAAGTACAAGTCATTATTGCTGACTGCTAAATATTGTTGAAAATTGTTTATGTACATCACATTCAAAGATAATATAGTTACAAAATACAGCATATCCAGATCCACTTTTACTCTTCAATCTTTGATCTGCAATAATTTAAAAGGAATAAATATGAATATAGATTTTCACATTAGCTCTATTAACTTTAATTATTTATTTCAATGTTAATTTATCAGTGCAACAATACAATTACACGTTCAACCCACTCTTTATTTTGTGACGCCATATCGATTGCAGTATGTGAAGAATGATTTGAGTAACTTAGTCTTTCAGTATCCAATCTTCCAGTCTTATATTTACCTCGTATTACTACCTGGCACCGATTGCAAGATATAGTTTTTATTATTATTATTACTTATTTTATCTTAGCTTAGATGATTAGTCATACCTAATAAAATTAAATACCAGTAGCAACATTTTGTACCAGTTGTATATTAATTGATTTTTATTTATTCTTATTTCTTTCATAGTTATTTACCATGTATAATTTCGAATCACAGTGCAATCAAATATAATTAATAATTGTGTTTTCTTTTATAGTGGAATTTTTTTTATGTTGCATATGTAATGATTTGATGCTAAAATGTAATCAGTTAACGTAGGTTTAACTAATTCGTTCAGTCATATATTTTAATAATTTGTTTTTAGCTTTAATTGTAATTTAATAATCATAAATGTTTTGATGCTTTCTTTGGGTCATTTCTTTTTGACATATTATTTAATGCAATAAAATCAATGGTGCCATTTCAATATCACTGCGGCTTTGTATAATTGTATAAATTAACACACCCATCCTGGCTAGCAGAGAGCAGAGAATAAATCCCAACAAGCTCTGTTGTTATGATAACTATAATAGTCCGCACCTATCATTTGGAATCACGAATCGACTGAAAAACGAAACTAAATGATTGAGAGCATACATATTCATACAGATTAGATTCAATTGTCAGTAAGACGGTACGCATCCGAAGAAATGACAACCCAACCCTTCAAAACCCCTGCCCAGGACAAGAAATCGTCACCCGCCGATAGTCATCGTACTGCATCAAACAGGCAGCATAGCAACAAAAGAAAAGTGGCCTTATGAGGTTCAACAAGAACCTGACGTAGTCCCGAATCACCATATTCACCATACACGGTATTAGGGTGAGAGCTTCGTCGATCTATAACCATCATCAATGACAACAACATAGGGAACCAAAATAACGACATCTATGATATCAGCATTGTCAAGCTGCATTAAATACTGATGTCTCTCGTGTCTACCGTGCTGCGTTTCGTACAGGGGCAAAACTAACTGTTCTTCCTTATCAAAGCTATTTGCTGCTGTACAATATCGCCACCGAAGAAATAACGTTGATCATCGGAGCTAGACACGGAAGAGATTTAATGAAGAAGTCATGGACAAAAAAAATAGTTTTAAATATTTGAATATTTAAGGTGACCTTTGGCTCAAAGCGAAACAATAGTTGAAATGATTTTAGGAGTATATAGTCAAATAGTACACGGAATTAAATAAAACAGTGATAAGGTCTTTAGAGTTCGACTTGTTAAGATAAATAATAGCAAGTTGTACAATTTAACAGCCGAAAGAAGTAAGAAAGCTCTAGTCGGATTGACCGACTAGGAGATACGCTGATCCCATTCCCATTTTAAATTGTATCGAGTATTAAAAAAAAAAAAACAAATAAAAACCGGCATTGCGACACTGAGATTCGACCAAACGTTATCTTCGCGCCTACGACCACCGCCTCTAACAACACCGCCACTGCAGTACTTCTGCAAGAAATAGCAAATCTCAACTTTACTAGGAGCTGACAATTGAAGTACAATTCAATCGCAATTTCGATTTTTCGAATAAAAAAAATGCGTACATTTAAATGCATGTGTGCACATGTATAGGAAAACTGCGTACGCTTGGCTCTACTTGACATGTGCTCTTGCAAATTGGTCGCACGTTTTAATTAGTGGTTTTTAATTAATTTTTCAGCAAATGATATACAAATTCTATCGGATTAATGAAAATGCATTCAACTATTGGCCTTATTTCCAAGTGAAACTAAATTTTAAGATTTTGGGTAAATTTGGATTTTGTATCGAAAATACAACATAAATCAAAATTGCTTAAAAGACGTTCGAGATATAGTAAGAAAATCTCTTTGCTGTCACCAATGAAAATCTGAATCAGCCACAGTTGTATTTGGTGGAATGCTCGAGTTACTTGTTTTCCCATCAGTAATTGGCTTACTTACAGCTATACTAGTATGTGAGTAATGAAAACTGTACTTTTATCGGTGGCAAAATTGCAGTCTCTAAATCTAGAGAGAGCCTATGGTTGCATTATGCTTTCGAGTAGTAATTGCTTGGCAAATTTGGCTGTAATGAAAAACAGTTGTGAGTTTTAATTATAAACACACGGTAATGCACAAACGAGCCTGCCTACTGTTAGCCTGTTCTTCTGCGGTAGCCAGGAGCACTGCATCGCTATTCAGATCTTGGAACAGAGTGGCCAGAATGTGGTGGTGGATTGGGCTGAATGTGGAAGAGGTGGAGGAATACTCTGCATCACTGTTGACGATGATCTACCACAAGCAATATACTAGAGCTACCGAAATGGAAAATCATGTGATTCTTAATACCACGGACTCACATTACCGCGCATTCACATTACCATGCTCCGGATCATTAAAAAATAATACAAATCAGTACGATGTGATCCGTTACAAGAAGTGCTGATCTGCTGCTACTATGCTTTATAAGCTTACATAGACTCGCCATAACAAATTTCAGCGATTCCACGGCAACGAAGCTTAAGAAATATTTGTTCTTATGTAGGTATGTGGGTTGTCATCTCGAAATACTTCAGCTGCAGAAACTATTTTTGCCAAACTATTTTTGGAATATTCACAATTTTTCTTATGTATGAGGGTTTAACTTCTTCGTGCCTAGCAGAGTAGTTATTACTTTGATGTTATATTACTTTTCTAATAAGCCATGTTCCATTTATCTGCGTTTTTTAGCGGACCCCGCGGGCTTATTTTGTTGAACTGAAGCTTCTTGTGATTTCATTTATACAACTGCAAATTTAATATCTTGGCCTTTGTAAATATATTTTTTTATCCCTAGTGTCCATCTATCAGGGTGACAATTTTAATTCTTTAGTAGCTTTTTTTTTCTAAAACATAGGTATTACTTTATTCTATTGTCATTTTCTTATATAAAAAGAATCGTTCTCTATTTCCTTTTTGTTCTTTAAATCTTCTATTGCCACTATCGTTGATTTTCGACTTTGTACAAAATCATACAATCCAACCTAATTCTTTTTTCTACTAAGCAATCCATCCTATCCTATTGAAAATAGGATATCAGGGTATAATGGTTTTTTGCAAATGTATGTAACAAGCATATATATATATATATATTCTTGATCAGGACGACCAGCCGAGCAGAAGAGAAGTACTGCAGTGGCGATGTTGGTAGACGCGGCGCTCGTAGACGCGAAGTTCTTGGTTAAAGCTGATCGACGAACGGACGTTTCTTTTTGCCTCTTTTTATTTCTTAATTATGATGTTGGTAGAGTTGATGCGCGTTGCGTAGGCAATGTAGGTTCGAATCTGGGTATCTTATGTGGATTTTAGTAGTACTCGATACAAACAATTGAAAATGTTAAATGCAGATATGACTGGGATCAGGGTATCCCTTAGTCGGGCGCCCCGACTTGAGCATTCTTACTTGTTATACCCTGAGCCTATTTAAAATGGGAATTGGTTCTATGAATATATATGTAACAGACATAACGAAGCGTGGCAGACCCTATAAACTATATATATTCTTGATCAGGTCGAGAGTTGAATCGATCTAGACATATAATTATTAAATATTAATATAATTAAATATCTAATTTTAATAAGCCAGAAATCAACATCACCAGTACTTACCTGATGATATTTACTAATGTATGTAAATGGTACAATGCTTTTGAATTTGAATAGTACCCCCAACAAATGCACACAATCTATTGGCTCTATCAAAGAAAAGAAGCTGTTTACTTACTGTTCCTATGTGAGTTAAGCAAAGACAAATTGGCGATAAGTCTCATAGTGATGTTGTTTGTTATAAGAAATAAGTCATTGGTTGGAAAGAGTGCAGAAGTTACTAAATGATTTTGAAAAAACTGGGAATAGTCACGACTTAAAGAGAGAAAGAGTCAACTATGAGTAAGTAACTAGATTAACTTTGTACAGATGCCACTAACTGATGTTTGCTGAAGGCGATACTTAAGTGAGTTGCAAGGTCATAATTTTTTCTTTACAATAACAATAACCATCGTCTTAGTTTTTTAAATTTTATTTCTTGCAAATCCTATTGTGGTTGCGTCTGCAATTTGCTATTCTGATAGATGGACATAATATGCTTTTGATGACAGTAATCGGATTGATAGTAAGGACTTTTATAATATCCACTTATTGGTTCCGGTTTTTCGTCGTCGAGAATGAACGGTTGGAGCTTGTGACTGTGCTCTTTACATATGGCGTTCATATATAGTATGCACTGCTGCAGCTGATCCTTCAGATAAAAAAAGTAGGTTAATGCCATGTAGCTTTATAGATTAATGTTAACCAAACCTGTTTTATACTGGTTAAATCAGTAAAAAAACTGAAGAGAAAGTGTATATTATCATCCGTACAAATATGCCATTTAAGGGCATTTATTGATGCGGCAATGCTTGACGCTGCAATTGTGCTTGCTGCATACTTCGAAAATCTGTATTCTGCGAATTATATAAGAGATTGTTTAGAATGAAAGGGCATATTTGAAACATATTTACTATTTTCATTCTTACACATAGTGCAAGTGGGAAATCAGAGTATGATTGTATTAAAATGTATGTAGCATACAGAATGAGGCGTGACAAAGCTCATAAAGTATATGCACATATATTCGTGATCAGAACGACAAGCTGAGTCGATCTAATCCGTTTGTATGAATGCGTGGATCTCAGAACCTATAAAAGTTAAAGAGTTAACAATTTTTTGTGTTAATCTCAAATAGTCAAAAATAATTCTGTTTTATTGATTAATTCTGTTTTTTGTAGATGACGCGTTCTTAGAAGTTTATATAAATAACAGCATGTGTTTTTGTATCTATGCAGAGATACAAGCTATGGATATCCTCATCGGGTACATCTGACTAGTACTTTCCTACTTTCTATTACTACTAAAACATAGGTAAGAGTACGGTAATTGTGTCTATATTTAGTTTTGATTCGTCAGAGTAACAAATACGATTTGCCACATTGGGTGTGGTGAACATCTATTTTTTTCTATCTGTAATGAAAATTAAGAGTTATCGCGCTGAAAATTGTTCCGATTTTTGGTCTACAGCTTTGGTCCACTTGAGCATTTTGCAACGTCCTCATTAAAGCGTGTTTAAGATTTATAGCGAAACTGTGGGAGGTGTAGTTTTTTTTTTAATTCGATCTAATGACGAACATTGCATAAATCGAATATATTTTCCTCGGACATTGATAGTAGATATATGCATAATATTTATGATGTGAAATACTTGTACATATTTTTATCCTACATATATGAAGTTCCGCAGCTCGGTAATAGAACTCCAAATAACCCTGTACTATTACGAGGTGAAAGGGGAAATGTTAGCTGTTGGTAACTAGATCGGAAATTTTGCAATATTCAAAGTTATGTTGCTCATTATATACTTACACCACTGACTTCCAAGCTGCTGATTACTAAATGCTATACTTTTCCAGTGACATCTAGCATAAAGATTATAAAAATCTACTATGCAAGAGTTCAGCCATTAACAACATTTCAACATTCTGTAACATCCTCTATGATATACCTATAACTAAGTAACTGATCGCTTTTAAGGGGCAATATATGTAATTCCATATGATAGGTCGCCACACCAAAAGACTTACACATGTTTAGTCCCACTTTTATAATAGCTCTGCATAAAATACGAGCTTGAATTATAAATTTGAAATCTGTACTTTTCTAAGTTTCTGATATCGACAAATTCTTTTAGATGGACGGATGTAGATATAAATACATAGTTTTATTATAAAATTATACTTACCTTGGGCCGCAAGAGATATCAAAGTCTGAGCATGGCTGCGTACTTTTTCGATGTTTAGGTCAGAAAAAATTTTACATCTTACAGGCAATTGAATAATTAAGAGCTCCAGAAAATCTAAGGGTGTCATTGATGATAAATCCCAGCCAAGACGGCTCAACACGTATAGCTCCCATTTCTGACAGTAAATAAAAGAATACGAAAGTATTTTATAGCCTTTAATTATAAAGAGAATGAGTGGTATGGTCGTTAACAATAGACAAAACGATAATTTATATATATATTTATAATTTATAATTATAATTTAAAAGTTTAGGTTCCTTTATTTCATTATTTTGATATTTTCGCAAAATTGACTGCAGAATACTTTAGATTATCTCAATATGTAATAATAAATACATTAAAACCAGCAGTATAACCACTTTATTCTTTCACAATTGACTTAAGGCATTTAAATAAAATGCAGAATTTTCTGAACTTATCATAAGCTGAATATTCTGAATTCAAAATGTTTTGTTATAAATCAAGGCATAATTTAAGCATTTTGTTTCTTTGTTATGAGGCTCTATGCGATTGATCTATTCATTGTTTTTTTTTTGGCTTCTTGCGGATTTTAGTAAAGCATCTGCAAAATTATCTTTCGAATATTAGTGATTGTATGATTGAATTTTTATTTAGGCAAACACCAAGGACAATGACTGATGGGTGTCATTTCATCCATATCATTTTTATTTTTCTATATGTGGTAGTTCTGTACTTTTTATTACAATTGTAATATATAACATTGGTGGATTAGAGTCCAGTTTGTTTTACTACGAATAAGCCGGTTGAAACTTTTAATTTTGTGCGGTTTTTAAATACAAGTTAGTATCCAATAAATTCACACAAAGATGAGCAAGAACAACAAGTCACATTGCATTGTCCGATCAGAAATGCATCAAATTGCTGACCTAGCGTCTGCAAAACTTCCTGCACACGCCAACCAGCAACTGTCGAATTCTAAGAAGAATTTGGACAAGCTTTGCACACCAACAGCGACGACATTGCCGCAGTCGCTGCCGTCACCCTTGTTAAGAATAGATTTGATTTAAGTTGATAAGTAGCATATTTGACATAAAATAAAGAACACGCTTTCTAAAAGAACAAGCCTCCGAAGTCGAAATTTCTTTTTTACTCGTTTTAAATAACAATTAACTGGCGCCAGAGCAGGGACCGACACGTGTGGCAATAGAACAAAACGATTCTACGCGCACCTCGTCGGTTATAAGCTAAAACTAGTGCTACTCGAGTTAATTAATTTTGACGGTCGGGTTTAAATCGCTAAAAGGCAAAATAAAACTTGATTGTTTGATTGCCCATCGGTGGACAACAATTCGTGTCAGGTCCGCCAGCAGTCTGGTCGCAGGATCCCCAGTAGATACAGATTCAAAAAGGATGAAATCTAGATCAGCGGTGAAGGTTGCCACATCAATCGCAGTAATGTAAGCTAGTTATTGAGAAACTAAAGTGAATGTTACACAAAGAAAAAAAAATACTAAAGAAAATATACAAGTAACAAAAAATTACACACTAACAAAGATACTAAAGAAATCTTACAAAAAATAAATAAAAATATAATAATACAATTACACAAACACACAAAATTTTAGTTTAAAAATCAAAACTATTCCAAAAGCGAAAATAAAATACCGTACAACTATAAACAATTACCTAAGGGACCCTCCAAAGCAGAATGAAAAGACCAGCCACTGGTCATCACAAAAAATTATATAAATACAGTACAATATAAATCAAATAGTTTAAGATATTAAAAAGAAATTTTTTCTTTTTTCTCTCAATCCATTTACTAACGATATAAATTCTTACGCTGTATGGCTAACGAAAATAATCTCATTAGGCCCCCAATACTAAATTTGCAGAACGAAGAGGATCAGCCTTAGATAAGTGATCAGCGCTTAAATAGACAACAACAACGATAATTGGACAGACAAAACGTACGTTTACAAAATAGATAAATGGCAAATAACATAGAACAAATAGCAGCTATTGTTAGTCAGATCTGGGCGCAACAGCTACCAGCGTTACTGAGATTTAAACAATCCTTCAAGAGAATTTAATTACGTAGTAGATCAGGGAGTAACAGATAGTCAAAGGGAGAATTTATGCGATCTAAATAGAGTTCCAGATATTGTAAAAAGCCTTAGGGAATTCTCACGAAACCAAACAGAATTCAGCTCATGAGCAAAAAATGTAGATCGTATACTCTCCGCAGAAACTGCTTCGCCAAAATATTACACAGCATAAGAAATAAGATTACAGGTGATTCCGATACAGCTCTTGAATCGTATAATGTTCCTCTGAACTGAAATGCCATATCTAAGTGCTTAACACTCCACTATGCAGACAAGATGGATCTAGGAATATTGGAGTACCAAATGACAATGTTGGTACAAGGTCACAATCAATCAGTAGAGGAATTCTACCAAGCAGTTTACAAATACCTGTCCTTGATTTTGAAGAAGGTAGGATGTATTTAATAAACAGAGAATCTGAGACACTCATGACGAAGATTTAACGCGATAAAGCGTAAGATAATGGTCAACTATACGAACACACCCAACTTCAAGGGAGGCAAACGACCCCCAGCACCAATGAACAAAGCTAACAAAAGAGAACGAAATTTCAACATTCAGACGAGTGATGAAAGACTAATTGAAACAGAAGTCACTGACAATTACATGACTATAGAAGAATATGAACAGATAATCGCACAGCATAATGAACGGACAGACACTCAACAAACTTGAGCAGATTACCAAGAAGAGACAGAATACGCAGAATACAACCAACCCGAAGTCTCAGACATAAATTTTTTAAGAATGAAAAACTCCTCTGTTCCATATATAGAGTGTAAGATAAGGAGCGGTGAAATTTGAAAAATACTAATAGACACAGGATTAAATAGGAACTACATACAAACCAAAGCCATTCCAAACGACAAATCGTTTGAAGCAATTACAGTTGGCGGGAATATTAAAATCACAAACCAGAAATTTGCTAACCTTCTCAACAGAACAGATATTAAAGTACAATTTTTCCTCTTACCTACTTTAAAGACATTTGACGCTATATTAGGCAACGATAGCCTTGGGGAATTAGATGCTGTTATCTAAAGCAGCAAATTAAAAACAATATCCGCATACGCATCAAGGGGAAGAAACTTGAGGCAGTGAATACCGTAATTCCAAAAACGGATCACATGACTAACGAACAAAAACAGAAATTAGAACATTACGGCCGATTGTATCCAAGCCTGTTTGCCAACCCTAACGAAAAATTAACCTACACAACAAATGTCAGAACAGAAATAAGAACGAATACCGACTCTCCGGTATATTCCAAGTTCTACCAATGCCCCATGCCATTAAAAGACAAACTAAATAGCCAGATCAATGAACTTCTGTATGAGGGAATAATCCAACCATCCCGATCCCCATACAATTCACATGTTTCGATTGTACCAAAAAATTAAACACCTCCAAGGAAAAGAAATATCGCATAGTTATAGCCTATAGGAAACTGAATAAAAAAACTATTGCTGACAAATGCCTAATCCCAGATATTAATGAAGTTCTAGCCCAATTAGGCAATAACAAAATATTCTCAGTCTTAGACTTAGAAAAGCAGGTTCCACAATATGCCATAAAAGGAGGCAGACTTCGAGAAAATAGCGTTGTCCGTGAATAACGGAAAGTACGAGTTTATATGTTCAGGCATGAACATACTGCAGTATATTTAATAACACATTAATAAGACCCGGAGCAATGTAGAGTATTCTACATATAAATGCGTCATATGCCTAACATATGATAGTGTATACTAAATACGCATATAGTGACATTTGTCCCTACGCATAAACATAGGGCGAGCCGCGTACGCACTTTGCCGCTTGCCTAATGTTTATGCCATATGCATATAAGTATATACAAGCTATATATATTAAGCTACATAGCGGGAGAGCATAGTATGTCCCCCGCTTGGAGCTCCACTCATTACATAATGTACTTAGGCTAAGAGATCAAATACGCAGGGTATAAGAAATCTTGCTCAGACGAATAAAGATTATTACACAACTGAACTCCACCACAGTTATTTGTACTCACACATATAATGCACCTCTGAACTGGAAGGCCAAAACTATATTCATACCCACCTAACCAAAAATCCTAAATAAATGGAAATAAATTCCTCGTTAATTCCGTCGGTGGACAAACCCCAATTATTCACTCTCACATCGCTTTATTTGGTCGTAAAGACGTCCCTTTGAAGTTTTTGTACTACGAACTCTAAAAACCTTCCCCGGTATCCTTGGGAACGATGCCTTAAAAGAATTCAATGCAGTAATAACCGGCAAAGACAATGCAATGATGTTAGATGACAATTAAAAACTCCATTTCGATCAGCTAAATACCCGATCAGTAAATAATATAAAAGTCTGAACGGAACACATTACTCCGACTTAAATTTAGCATTTAGATTCCCTCAAGCAGAAACATCCCAATCTTTTCGCAGACCCGGACAAAATCTGACTACACTACAGTAAACACTATTCCTACCCGGCTTCGCTTAGATCAGAAGTAGAAAAATAGATGCAACTATTGCTACAAGATGGCATTATCAGCCCTTCACGGTCACCTTACAACGCACCAGTATGGATAGTACCAAACAAAAGCGACGCCTCCGGAGAGTGAAAGTTCAGGGTAGTAATAGCCTACCGGAAACTTAATTCGATAACAATTTCGGATCGGTGAGACGATAATAAATACTTCTTCTAACTAGATCGTAAGAGCCGATTTTATCAAATTCCTTTGAAAGAAGGGGATATGGAGAACACCGCCTCGTCCATTTTCCATAGAGCGTTGGACGATATTCTAAGGGATCATATCGGTAAAATATGCTATGTGTACATCGACGACATTTTCGTCTTTAGTCGGTCCGAAAACGAACGCGCTAAACATCTAGATGCAATATTCCCAACAGTATATGAATCTAACATGAAAGTTCAAATGGACAAATGGGAACTTTTAAAAGTAAATTTTTTGGGTTTTACCAATAGGGCGTAAAAACAAACGTCGATAAAGTAAAAGCAATAGAAAAATTCCCAACAAATGTTAGCGATAGTTTGGGCACTTCAAAGCCTGCGTATGTTCCTCTACGTACAGGAATATAATGACATGAATATAATTGTCCATAAAAATATCTTAGACATAATGCTCATTTACAGGTTACTCTTTCTGCCAACCTACCTAGGGTTGGCCACTATATTAGCCTACTCACTTTCGCAACTAATCCCCATAAAGACAGGGACCGCAAACATTCAAAACGAGACATTTAAAATCATCCATGCCTTCCACATAAAAGAATACGAATCAGCGCTCATCGACCTATCTAACAGACTCAGCGAATATGTCACCATCACTTTTTCCCTTTCTAAAGTTCGAAATATCAAGAACCGAAAATGAGCTAAAACGGCTTAAACCATTTGGAACAAAATCCAGGGCAATAGAGGCATTGGGCACTGCATGGAAATGGTTGGCCAGTTCACCTGGACCACCACGATCAAGAGATAGTAAGTAAAATGAATGAACAACTTAAAGAACATAAATAAAGTACTTAATGATATAATAAATCAACTAACCCTTATTTCAAATACCATTGTCAAATCAAGTATAGAAAGTAAAACCTTTAAAGACGAACGAATCTCTTTGCTAAAATACAGACTTTACATTCTAAAAGATTTAAATACTAACAGCAGAACTTAGCTAACTAGGGTAAAATTGTTCTAAGTAAATTTAGTTTGAAAACAAAAGCCGAACATTAAACATCAACCAATTGTTGACTTTTAATAATTAAAAAGTTAACTGGCGCCCGAGCAGGGACCGATCGCGATTACAAAAGAGCAAAACGTCTACTAAGTACGCGTATCGGTAATAATTAACCACGACAGGGCAACGCTGACTCGAAGTGTGTTAAGAGTGTGATTCGACGCTATACAGCAAAACGTCTATTAAGTGTCAATCACTTCTTTGTTGTGATTCAAACTCCCAGTCAATCGACCGGCATACAAAGACTCAAAAACTAAGGCCGCAACATACGCTGCGCAACGTTGGATGCACGCCCTGTATGATCCATTAGTAAGGAAATCAAAAAGGAGCTATTCTGCATAATCGGAGATGACGTCAACAACTATAATTTTAATGTAAGAACAAATTAGTTGTTAAGGGAAAATAATTAAAAAAATTACAGGTGTAAGAAAATTTATAAAATTAACAATCACAATATAAGTGAAATAAGGAAAATTAGTGTTAAAAATAACCAATCAAATAATTTGGTTTAAATAATTATTAAGTAAAATTTATACAAAGCACAAAAACAAATTTTTATATTACAATCTTGCTTATTTTATATTTGAGTGTTCATCAAGTGCAACGAAAACGCGCAGCTGTGCCTCGTAATTTGAACAATAAAAACAAACAAAAGAACTCAAAAGCGTTGTGGAATTCCAAACCGAGCCACACTTTCTAGTAATTGCGCTTGAACAAAATAATAAAATAAATATTTTAATAAAAAAATAAAAATAATACAATTTTTTATAATAAGATAAATAAGAATAATTATAATAACAAAATAATATCTTGAAACAAGCTTTACTTTTAACAACAGCTATTTTCATATTATCCATCGCTTTTATTAACACATCGCTCACTAAAACACATTTACACTAAATATTTTTAATAACTTGAACTCGTTTCAATTTATCATGGCAAATCCGAAGAACCTTATTAGACCTTCAGTATTAGATGTACCAGAAGGGGTACAACACCCACAAACAAACAACGCAGTTAGTGAAGCTGCTAGTTTGATACAACAACACAGAAGTGCAAGCAGACACACAGAATTTCAGGGTAACCGTAATGTTAGAGAACTTCTTATCAGATAGATCAGTTGATAGCTCAGAGATTGCCAACACTACTGGAGCATATGAACGTCGGTAGAAATAGTAATGATTTTGCTGAAGCCGTGGGCTACGCCATAGACCCGGAACATGGGAATAACGCTAAGGATCTGGGTCGCGTTCCAGACATAGTAAAATGCATGAGAGAATTTTCTGGCAATCCATCCGAGTTTACTTCATGGAAGAAAAATATCGATAGAATATTGGAGGCATATTCTAGTATAAAGGGGTCACCGAAATATTTTTTTGCATCTTGCAGACTATTGATAATACAATATACCCCTAAATTGGGAGGTTATATCTATATGTTTCACACTTCATTTCGCAGACAAACGCGATCTCAGCACTCTAGAATATCAGCTGACAACTATGGTTCAAGGAATCAACAAACTGTACAAGACTTCTACCAAATTATTATATATATAAATAGGGCATTGTTCGCAAGGGGACTGCGAGGTTATTTACCAAGATTTCTTGGTATAAAAGAACCAACAGATCTACCTCAAGCTTTGCATTTGAAACTAGAAAATCAGAGTTACAGGACTAACTATGCAAATAGAACACATAGTTTAGCCTTTAGAAACTCAGAGGCCAGAGGCCTCCTATGCCGACAAATCAGGAAGGTAAAACACAAAGAATCTATAGTCAAGGAGAAGAATGCCAACCTGAGCAAGGTTATGCAGAAGCCTGTGCCACAGCAACAGAATACAAGCACTATGTTCAGACTGTTGCAGAGCATACCAAACAGGGCCAGTACGGCATGAGCCTGCAAGAATACAGAGAAAATAGAAGCAAGCGAATTTTTTAGAATAAGCGATTCCTCAATGCAATACTTTGAGTGTAAGGGGGGAATAGCCAATCATTCAAAATCTTAATAGACACAGGTTCCAATAAAAACTTCATTCAGCCTAAATTTGTACCCAACAGTGGGAGGAAGCGTCAAAAAAAAACCCACCACAAATTTGCTAATTTATGCAACCGGCCAGAATGTAACGTAAAATTTTTTTGCTGCTTATGTTAAGATCTTTTGATGTCATTATAGGCAACGATAGCCTTCGTGACCTAGAAGCGGTAATAGACATAGCCAATAAATTAATGACAGTAATAGGTAAAATGAATATCAATACAAAAGAGACAAAACATGAGCCAGTAAACACTACCATCCCCAGAGCAAACTACTTAAATGACAAACAAAGAACGGATCTAAACAATTAATACAAGAATACTCCAATAGAGTTACATACAACAATAGAGTTACATATGTCACAAACGTAGAAGTAGAAATCAGAACTTCAAATGAAGTTCCAGTTTATTCAAAATTTTACCAATACCCCATGTCTTTAAAAGACGAAATTGATAAGCAAATCAGAGAACTGCTAAACGACGCCATTATACGACCGTCACGGTCACCCTACAATTCCCCAGTGTAGAAAGAAAAGTATAGGATGGTCATAGACTGTCGAAAACTTAATAAAGTCACGATTGCAGTTAAATATCCCCTCTGTACTTGATATTAAAAGTGGATTCCACCAAATTCCGTTAAAAA
Organism: Drosophila eohydei; assembly: GCA_035045825.1. Taxonomy (NCBI): domain Eukaryota; kingdom Metazoa; phylum Arthropoda; class Insecta; order Diptera; family Drosophilidae; genus Drosophila; species Drosophila eohydei. The sequence continues at coordinate 3,118,170 of JAWNOT010000023.1, read as the reverse complement.
AAGTCCGATATTCCAAAAAAGCCTTCTCCGACTCCAATTCGATCTCAAAAACGCGGCTTCTATTTTCCAGCGTGCGCTTGATGATATACTAAGAGATCATATCGGTAAAATATCTTATATTTATATTGATTTCATAATAATTTTCAGCAGACACGGAATCACATACCAATAACTTAGACTAACTACAAGAAGCTAATATTAAATGCCAATTAGATAAATAGTTTTACAAAAATAAAATCGAATTCTTAGGCTTCATTATATCTGATAGAGCTGTTGAAACAAATCCGGATAAGGTTCTAGCAATATCTAACTACGCCCAACCTAAAACTTTAAGGGATCTAAGGGTTTTCATTAGCCTAGCAGGATACTACAGATGCTTCGTAAGAGATTTCGGTAAGTTGGCAAATCACTTAGCTAGGAAGACGGACGAGTGTCCAAACAGGAGTCAAAAAGGAAATTAATTAACATGAATCCGGATGCAATAGCCTTTAACAAAACAAAACACTCTTTAGTTTCAGAAGAGGTCGTCCTAAAGTTCCCTGATTTCAATAAAGAATTCCAACTGACCACAGATGCTACCGACTTCGCCAAAGGCGCCGTACTTTCACAGGGGGATAGACCAATTTCGTTTCTCTCCAGAACCCTTTCAAAAGCCGAAGAAAACTATGCTACGAAACTAAAAGTTCTCAAAAACTACCTATACGGGAGAACTAAAGCAAAATCTTTACAGACCATCAACCCTACTTACTCACTCAGTAGCTGGAATTCTAGAGTCAAAAGATGGAAAGCCTATCTCGAAGAATATGACTATGAATTACTTTACAAACCAGGCAAAAGTAATGTAGTGGCCGATGCTTTGTCGGGATCAATCCAAATAAATTCGGTTGCATCAACTCAGCATAGCGCAGAAAGCTCAACAGAACATTTAATCCATAGTGTAGAAGTTCCCATAAAAACCAAATCGTAATAGAAAACAAGTAAGAAAGCTCTAGTCGGGTTGCCCGACTAGGAAATACCCAGATCCCAGTCCTCTGAGTTTTTTAATATTTTCCGTAGTTTGTATCGAGTATTCAAAAAAAAGAAAGCAAATAAAAAACGACATTGCGAGACCAGGATTTGAACCCGGATTGTCTGCGCAACGTACACCAACTCTACCAACACCGCCACTGCATAATTAAAAAAAATAAATAAAACAATAAAAAATATTTCATCTCCACCGGTCTCGAACCCCGAACCTAGCCGCACACGAGCGCCGCCTCTACCAACGCAGCCACTGCACCTCTTGTAAGAGTTGCAAATTTGAAATTGAGTAGCGACTGATAATTCAAGCAGTATTCAATCGCAATTTCGATTCTTGGAATAGAAAAGAATACTCACATTTGAATGTATGTGCGCTTCTGACATGTGCTTTAGCAAATTGCCCAAACGTTTTGTTTAATAACTTCTGTTTTACTTAATGGATTTTAATGAAATTTTCAGCATATGATTTACATGTCCTATTGGCTTGGTTGAGATACAAACGCCTTCACATAATGGCCGTAGTTCCAACTGAACTTAAATTTTAAAAATTTGGGGAAATTTGGAGCCGATATCAAAAAACCAACAAAAATTAAGAGCTCTAGCTCTTAAGACGTTCGATATAATTTTTATTCTATAACAATTAAATGCGAATAGTTATCGAATATTTGAAACAAACTTGACCTGCGGTTGCTATACACCGACCTACAAACAAAATTTCAAGTCTCTAGCTCTTATAGATGCTGAGATCCACGCGTTCACACATACGGACAGACGGACGGACGGACAGGGCTCAATCGGCTCGGCTTGTCGTCCTGATCAACAATATATATACTTTATGGGGTCTGCCACGCATCCTTAAAAGCTTAACAAGAACATAGAGACTGGACAGAGTGATTTACGAGTACAACTCTTCAATACACTCAGCAACTAAGAAGCGACCGCTAGACTTTTTTTTTGGGAGGAACATAACTACGGATCCAGCGCCTATGACAAGTCTAGATTCGCTAATATCGGGAAAATAAAGAATAAACAGATAGCAGACTTAGAAAACCACGATAAAGAACGGAAACCTATACAGAATTTTATAAACGGACAGGAAGTTCTCATCAAAGTGAACACACGGTTGGGCTCTAAACTAACAGCAAGATATAAAACAAGTAAGAAAGCTCTAGTCGGGGTGCCCGACTAGGAGATACCCTGATCCCAGTCCTCTGAGTTTTTTTTAATGTTCCGTAGTTTGTATCGAGTATTCAAAAAAAAACGAAAAAAACAATAAAAATCGACATTGCAAAACCAGGTTTCGAAGCCGGATTATTTACGCAACGTGCACCAACTCTACCAACCCCGCCACTTCATAATTAAAAATAAAACAACAAAAAATGTTTCATCTCCACTAGTCTCGAAACTCGGACCGAGCTGCATACAAGCGCCACCCCTACCAACGCAGCCACTGCCCTTCTTACGCAAGCCGTTGCAAATTTGAACATGAGTAGCAGCTAATAATTCAGCACAATTGAATCGCAATTTCAATTCTTGGACAGAAAAAGACACGGTAAAGGAAAATAAGGATACCACCACCATACTAACAGAATCAGGAATAATAGTACATAAAAGTAATATAGAAAATCAATAACCCCATTTTCCCAGATTACTCACAACGATTGTGAACATCAGTTTGGGTTTCATGGAAATCTTAAACTACACTAACGCACAGACCATAACCATCAACAAAGGAATAGAGAAATTACAGATATCCACCACAGCCATTGCCCATATAATTCATTTGAACCAGATTGAAAGCACACTCGTTTGATTAGCACAGTATACCGAAAATTCTTCATCACGAAATAACCCCGACCATTACTACATTCTACGCAATAATACCCTCAACTGGATAGGATCAGCTTGGAAGTACGTGGCAAGGAATCCGGGCCACGACGATCTTGTTATATTGAATCAGAATATTGATGTGTTAATAGCTAATAATAACCAACAAATTATAATAACCCGCCAGCATGAGCAGAGGATTAATAAACTAACTAGAATATCTAACGATTTAACGAATTCCATCAAAAAAGATAGTTCCCTCAGTAATGAAATAGCCATTAGTTTCCAGAATCAAATTAGATTAATAAAAGAACAAATAAATATTCGACATGCTATTCAATGGGCAAGAATAAATATCATTAATTTAGTAATCTTGAGCGCAGAAGAATTAGAAATAGTAACTAATAGATTCAAAATTATCGGCTTAACCCCACTTTTAGTTGAAGAAATGCTTGATTTTCCAACGTCTCCATATTTCATAGCCAATCAACTCTTATCCACCTTGTGAAAATACCCGTATTAGAAAAAACTGATTTCCACCATGTTTTGATTAAGCCAATTCAAAGGAATAAAATTATACATTTAAATAATAATGAATTTTTCGTTGGAAAAAATCAATTTTATGAGATACCAAATAATAATAATACTTTATCTATTTTGGCAATGAGACCATAGGTATCAACAATCAACAATTCGACAATACAAAAGTAACCATCATGAAACCAGAGATCCCCATCATATGGATGACGAAGAGGTAAAACGATTAAAAATATTGTCTTTGCAATCATTAAAAGCTTTACACCTCAACAATATTGGAAAACTGCGCAGGCTATGTACCCATATATACTAATAGAGTTTCACTGGTTACACTGTTTCTACTCACCATAATCATAGGCATCAGCGACCACATGATACGGAAGAAAAGGAAAATAGTCACACCACAAATGAGCCAGACTCCCTCACAAGTCAATTCAAACGCAAACGCTCAACCGACGATGTCGTGTGCATCGCCCCAATTTCACCTAAATGATTTCCGAAAATCCACTTGAGGACAAGCAGAAAATAAGAGGGGAAGAGTTAACGACAAAAAGATTTCAAAATATCCGACCGCGGCCAAGTACCCGCGATTGTCGTCCGAAATACCTATTCAGCAGTGATGCCACTGGATTCCCAATAATGATGCAACTGCACCGCCACCGCCAACAGCAGAACTTAGCTAGCTAGGGTAAAATTGTTCTAAGTACATTTAGTTTGAAAATAAAAGCTGAAAATTAAACATCAACCAATTGTTGACTTCTTCATTTAATAATTAAAAGGTTAACTTATATCCACACTCTTAAAACCTATTAAGCTGGGAAAATTTATTAACGAAATAAAATATACAAATATCATTCAATGTAATAAGGTAAATTACAGATTAAAATCAAATTGTGATACCCAAAACGATAAAATATATAATGAAAATTTAATAGATTTAAGTAACGATACTTGCGTCACCCCGCTCCTGAGTAACAGGAAACCGCTCTGCAGACTAATAAACTGTCAACACATAGCCGACCGTAAAGAACTGTTGCCTGATACGATGTTGCTGAACAACTTTAATGGTTCCATCTAAACCAACTAACTAAACCTAAAGCCTCCAATGCGACAATTAGAGTAGCAAACGACATATACGAGATGAAAGTGCTATCAAATGCGCAAGCGATACCACCCCTCCTACAAGTCAAATCCCAAAAAAGCCAATTGGAGGAGGTACTCTCTCTGCAAATGCTGAAAGTAATAAACATCAACAACATCTTGTTTGTTGTTGATTATCATAGCTATAATCGTCTGGAAGCTGAAGCAAATATTATCATGTATCGCCAAGAAAATACCAAGCGAACCTGAAACTAACCTGAAACCATAACCCAGACAGGCCTATACATCGCCACTGGGGACGGCAGCATCTTAAAGGGGAAAAGTTAAGACACAAAGTTTCACCCAAGGTTGGTGCTTTGAACCTGAAGCGGCTTTCGCTACGTGCTTCCGACAGCAACGCAATAGCAGTGGCGACCCATAATACTAAATTGTATCTTTTGCATAGTTTAGTTCAATTTTAATAAATAAACCAGCCAGTTGGCTTTTCAGAAAAAAATCGCCGTACGGTTTTTATTAATTTATATGAAACCAAATGCAAAAATTAAAGATTCTAGTTCCAAAGACGTACGAGATATACAAAAATCGATATGAATGACTTGAATGAGTGTCTTACACGCGCCTTATTGACAGTTTCATACATTTTAACAAAACCATGATGATTTGAATGATTATGAAGAAGTTAGAAAGTATTCGTGCTGAATTGGTGGAAAAAATCAGCGAAATCATTGCTGTTGACGGAAATTTCACTGTTAGAATATTGGATGAAAAATTAAATTCAGCTACTGGAACTATTTGGACAATTTTAGCTGACGATTTGAAAGAAAGGTCTGTGCACGCTTTGTTGCACATCAATTAAATGAAGACAAAACATACGCTCGTGTAGAGCATTGTAAAGACATCATTTCATCAGCTGAAAACGATCGATTTATTGTGTATGTGACTTCTGAATGGGAATAGCAACTTTATTGTTCACATTATTTTCATAACATTTACAAACGAAACAGACAATATTTGTTAAAGTTTGTTTTGAGTTTCTAAATGCAAAACTGTAGAATATACAGTTTTTTCTGATTTTCCAAGCCCCATGTGGAGTATATATAATCATCGGCCACTCCATAAGAGTCTACAGTAACGTAACTATCAAATATAAATTAGTATCTAATACAACTTGTCGTTGGGACAACAATTTTTAAAACTAGAAATGCTTATATTACTTACTATAAGATCACCTTTGCATATGCTATTGTCCGTGTAAAATACAAGAAGTTCTGCCGATAGCGCTCGACAGCTGGGCTCCCGTAGTTTTGAAGCAAGTAATAAACAGGCTGCTGCTAAAGTTTGTAGATGAGTTTTTCGCACCGATTTTGTAGACAAAAAGCGATCCATGTAGTTAATTGCTAGTAAAACTACCTCCTCTTGACATTTTTCCTCAACACACACCTAAATGATAAATAAAGGTGGTTAATTGGATAATGTTTAAGATATTTAACCGTATTATTTATTACTTATAATAGTAGTTTTACTCTCACAATAATCACATATAAGATGTACAGGGTCCGGTAGTAGAAGTAACCTCTCCAAAAGGCCGTAAATTTCCGTTAGGAATTTGACATTTACTTATTTCACAGTACAAGATGTATGAATATATTTTAAATACAAAATCAATTTTGGATCTGTAAAATGTAACTTTCCCCTATTTTATTAGCTAGCACCTTGATCAAATAGATTTTGAGTTACTATTCCCTTTCAATATACATTCACCAAAAATATTATACGTTCATTTACGGGCGTAGCATATCGAAAATAGATTGTAACTTTCAGTTTTCATAAGTTCACTAGTATAGGCTACAATGCTATTTTAATTTACCAAACATTACATATATACGCGCCTTGAAGACGTAGAAAAACGGAAAAACATAACATCCATATATTTGTAACACGCTACAATGGGTTCTCTACAAGGGAGTGCTCTTTGCATCTACAATATATCTAGTTGAACACAACATTTCAATGCTCCATTTTGAGCGATAGAATTTCAATATAAGAAAGTGTTATGTATAGATTGACCAAATATTATAAACTTTTTTATGCCCCTTATGAGCAAGACGAATAACGAAATTAACAAATATTCAGAAGTTCTATCACCTGAAATTTTGTCTAAAGAAAATAATCGCAAATATTGATGACACTACATGTGTTGTGTGGTATGTGCAATTTTTTACGAAATTTCCAATTGCTGGATGAGGGTTCTAATCGAGCTCAGCTCTGCAAGCCAGCTAAACCAGGCACAGTAAAAATTAACAAGGGTAAAACTCATGCCCGCTACTTGACCATTCAAAGAGTTGTACTAAATGTAAGTGCACTGTTGGCATGTTTACAGTTGGCTTGTCCATCAAGCAACGATAGGCCTTTGTAAAATACAAAAATGAGGCTTCAATTGTTTGAAATTTGGCGATGGAGTAAGTGGTTTTGCATCGAAGTCGTTCTGCAAGCATTACAATCGCCGATCGTTCATTATTGCATTTCGGCGGATATACCTCACAAGACAAAAGTGAAGTATCGAAATAATTAATAATAATAATTTAATTGATCTCATAGGGTATAATTAACTTCTTATCACTCACTGTCAATGAACAACAAAAAAATATTTTACATTAATAAATTAAGTATAATAAAAAAATCTAAGTAAGAAAGCTCTAGTCCTCGGTAAGAGACAAAGAGTACCATGTCCCAAGTTCTATCTGTGCTTTTTAATATTTTGCAAAACTAACATCTAACATAAAAATCACGTAAATAAGAGAGAACTCGAACTTACGCAACGCTCATCATCTCTGTTGGTACGCCATTTTATATTTAAAAACTAAACAAATTATTTGTCACATATTTTCACATATTGGATATATTTGAAACTGAACTTAAATTTAAAAAGTTTGGGGAAATTTGGATCCAAAATAAAACAAAAATGAAAATTGTAGAAAATATACATACAACTAAATACAATATTTGGAAACTCATGCACTTAAGCCAGACGAGGCATAATTTATTAGCTGCATTTTGATCATGTTTTCCATCAGTTATCGATTATTTGAAGTGAAGAAATTTGACAGGCGCAGTCAGACAGACGGACAGATCTAAATCGACTCAGCTTGTCTTCCTGATCAAGATATATATACTTTATATACATTTTATGTACATTTTAACCCTCAAAAAGTTGTACAAAATATATATGAAAACAAAATGCAAAAATTAAAGATTCTAGCTCCAAAGACGTACGAGATATAATTGAATGACTGAATTTCGATTACGTTCGTAATCAATAACATTACAAAAATCGATATGAATGACTTGAAGGAAAGTCTGCCACGCGTCTTTTTGACGGTTTCATATTATTTAACAAAGCCGTTTCACTATGATTAGCAAATTTCAAAAGATTCAAATTAAAAATGAAAAATTCAGTAACTTTTGAACTATTTGCGTGCGTATGTGTCTTTTTAATCGGAATATCAACTCTATTAAGATTATTTCATTACATTTACAAACGAAAAAGATAATATTTAATAAAGTTCGTTTGAAATTCAAACTACAAAACTGTAGAATATACAGATTTTCCCGAATTTCCAAGCCCCAGACCAAATGGAGCAGATGTATAATTTTTGTCCAATCCTTAGGAGTTAATAACGTAACTGTCAAATAGGGATCAAAATATAACTGCATTGGTTGTCAACACGAATACCTATACCAAATTAAAAATATTTATAGCAAATTAAAAATATTTATGCCAAATTAAAAATCTCTAGCACTTTAACTAATAGAATTTTTAACATTTCAGATATATTAGTTCCCGATTTCCAACGTCTCTAGTGGGTGTATCAATAACTGCAATACGTGTTTTATACTTTATTTTATCTGGTATTTATACATTAATAAATATACCCTAAATTCCCAATCCCCATTTTCCTATTGTCATGATATCGATTCAAATCAGTATCGATGTTTAGCCATTAAATTATTTCGTATCTATCTTAGATCACATTTTCAAAGCTAGAGTCCAATCTCCCATGTATATCATATATAATTTATACATTTTTTATGCTTTGACAACCTGCCTAAAATTTTTCGAGATTGTTTAAAATTGAAGTTCCGTTGATAACATAGTAATCAATCAATTGCATTTCTTGCGGTATTCATAGCACAGGAACTATTAAAGCAATTAAGAAAGCTGTAATTGGGGGTGCCCCAGTAAGAGGTATACTCCATGGCATGCATAAATACATAAACAGAAACACGTTCACTTGTACAAGTTAATAACGAAAATAATTCCACATTGCAACAAAATCCAATGGGAATTATTGCAACACAAATAAGACATAACAAACTGACCAAAACCATAAGCCAAATCTGCTGACACCACGTCTAGTGGACTTCCTGCACACGCCAACCAGAGCTGCAGCAATTCTAAGAAGAATTGCACAACGGGCCAACAACACCACGAGCGACGCCGCTGCCAGCGCCGTCGACTGAACCACAGCTTAGCTAGGGATAGAATTGATTTAAGTAATTAGTTGCAAAATTCGATTTGAATAAAACGGACTTGTTTCGTTTAAATAAAATAAAACCTTTTTTTTATTATTCAAATAAAAAACGAATTTAACTGGCGCCCGAGCAGGGACCGACTCCGCGCACAACACAGTAAAACGACTAGTACGTGCGTGATATTGCAATATAAAAGCAGAGTCGGTTAAGGAGTGAAAATTCGATCGCGTCTCAACACAGCAAAACGCCTGTACGAACGCGACGGTGTGATCTCAAAATATAAAAATCGGTTAAAAAGTGAAAATTCGATCGCGTTTCAACACAGCAAAACGCCTGTACGAACGCGACGGATAAATTTCAAAGCCGATCAAAGCAGACTGTGTGACGCGAGAGAGTGACGATACTCTAAGTGCACGCAACTGTAAAAGAACTGCAGAGTCTGTGCGAAAGTAACCGAAGCAACTCACGTTGATTAACTTCGACGTTCGGTTCGACTCGCTAAAGGTAGTCTGGAACTTAATTGTTCGATTGCCCATCGGTGGACGGTAATCCTGTACGGTCAGTCCACAGGATACTTCAACGGTGTCTGGTCGCAGGATCCCCAGTAGGAACAACCCAAAAAGGATGAAATCCGGACCAGCAGTGAAGACCGCCACATCATCATTATTGTAAGTTAGAAATATAAGAATATCAAAAAACTAACAAAACTAAAACAACCATTAAGAAAAAAAAAACAATTTAAGAAAAGAAAAAAGTAAACTTAAAGATTAAGAGAATAAAGAAAAAATAAATAAAGCAAAGAATTAAAAAGCGTAAAGCGATAAAATTTACATTGACTACAAACGTAGTATAACATAACCCAACTTTGCGATTCCCAAGGGACCCTCCAAAGTAGAAGGGAAAAACCAGCTACTGGTCTTAGAAGAAAAAAATTAAATAAATAAATAAATTTTATGCACATTTTGTAATAGATTAAGCTGTAAGAATATTAATCCCAAACTAACCATACACTTAATATCTATAAATCAAAAATAAATTCCAAAATCTGTAGACATAAGTACCATAGAAGTCAGTTTGTGACGTATGGCTAATGAGCATAACTTGATTAGACCCCCGGTTTTAGGAGAACAACCTCAGGTAGGCGGACAAAACTTTGATAGACAGCAACAACGACGCATTGACCGACAAAACGAACACTTACAAAACAGAGGCATGGCAAACAACGCAGAACAGCAGATTGCAACTACTGTTGCCCAAATTTTAGCAGCACAACTTCCAACACTAGTGAAACAACTAGTTAACCCCTCCAGGGAATTTAATGACGTAGCAGATCAAAACATAGTTGGCGATCAAAATCTGAATGATCTGAACAGAGTACCAGACATCGTCAAAAGCCTCAGGGAATTTTCTGGTGACAAAGCTGAATTCAGCTCATGGAAAAAGAGTGTAGACCGTATACTCTCGATATATGCAAGCCAAGTTGGTTCACCAACATATTATGGCATATTGCATACCGTGAGAAACAAGATAGTCGGAAATGCTGATACGGCCCTCGAGTCGTACAACGTGCCTCTAAATTGGAGTGCCATCTCCAAGTGTCTCACACTGCATTATGCAGATAAAAGAGATATAGGGACGCTTGAATATCAAATGACCATGTTAATACAAGGTCACAACCAGACGGTAGAACAATTTTACCAGATTGTTTATAATCACCTAACACTAATACTGAACAAAGTAGGATGTATGGAACTCAACAGAGAGGCCGAGATCCTCATGACAAAAATGTACAGGGAAAAAGCATTAGATACCTTCGTCAGAGGTTTGAGAGGAGATTTGCCACGTATCCTTTGCATAAAGGAACCAGCAGACCTTCCCTCAGCCCTCCATTACTGCTTAAAGTTAGAAAATCAAAGCTATAGGACAAACATTGCTTTCAATAAAATCCATCAAACAGGTCATAAAAGCGCAGCTCGAAGCGCACCACCACCTATGTTGCCACCTCGCATGGCCCAATATCCACAAAATCCGCCCCAAAATATGAGAACAGTACCAATAGGCTTCAGGACCCAAGTGCCAATGCAGTCTGCATGGCCAAATAATAATAATAACGTACATCAATACAATAAACCACACTTTCATCAAATCCAACCACAACGTACATACATACCTCCCCGACCATTAGCACCCAAACCACAGCCACGTCCCGAACCAATGGACGTTGACCAGAGCATCCAGACACGGATGGTAAATTACATGAACAGACCAAATTTCGAGACAGGCAAAAGACCTCCACCGTTAGCAAACCCAACTGACAAAAGACAAAGAAATTTCAATATTCAAACAATAGAAGAACGGCCCGACTATGACAACAGTGACGCTTCCTGGAATATGGAAGAATACGGACAGACCATCGAAACTTACGAACAGCAACAGACAGAGTACGAACAATCACTGCAAGAATACACAGACGAAATAGAGCAAATCGAAAACGAACAGGGAAACGCCACCGAACAAGCCGATATCAATTTTTTAGGATAACCAACTCTTCGCTTCCTTACATAGAATGTAAGACAACAAGCGGAGAGGTACTCAAAATACTAATAGATACAGGCTCAAACAGAAATTACATACAGCCCAAACTAGTTTCTAACCCCATTCCTAACAAAAAGCCTTTCGAAGCCGTAACAGTCGGTGGAAATATAAAAATAACTCACCATAAAATCGCTAATCTTTTTAATAGACAAGATATTCAAGTCAAATTTTTCCTATTACCAACGTTGAAAGCATTCGACGCAATTCTGGGCAATGACAGTCTTAAAGAACTAGACGCTGTAATCCACAGCAGCAAGAATCAACTAATAATTAAAAAAAACATGAGTATAACCCTTAGACAGAAAAAAATTGAGGCAGTTAACACTGTTATACCACGAACAGACCACATGACTATTGAACAGAAACAAAGACTAAACCAGTTAGTCACAAAATATCCCAATTTATTTGCCACCCCGAACGAAAAGTTAACTTACACAACAAACGTAAAAGCAGAAATTCGAACTAAGACAGATTCACCGATATATTCAAAATTTTATCAATTCCCAATGTCTTTAAAAGACGAAGTCCATAGACAAATACAAGAACTCTTAGAGGACGGAATTATTCGCCCATCCCGATCACCCTACAATTCACCCGTGTGGATTGTTCCAAAAAAATTGGACGCTTCCCAACAGAAAAAATATAGAATGGTTATCGATTATAGGAAACTTAATAAAGAAACTATAGCAGACAAATACCCTATTCCAGAAATTAACGAAGTACTAGCTCAACTTGGAAATAATAAAATTTTCTCAGTGCTTGACTTAAAAAGTGGCTTCCATCAAATTCCTCTGAAAGAGGCTGACATTGAGAAAACAGCATTCTCAGTTAATAATGGCAAATACGAATTTACCCGACTACCTTTCGGTCTAAAAAACGCACCTTCAATTTTTCAAAGGGCATTAGACGATATTCTTCATGAACATATTGGCAAAATATGTTTCATATACATAGATGACATTATCATTTTTAGCAAAGATAATGAATCACATTCCAGAAATCTAGACAAAATCTTCAAAACTCTGCAAGAAGCCAATATGAAATGTCAATTGGACAAATGCGAGTTCTTTAAAAACAAAGTTGAGTTTCTCGGCTTTGTTATATCCGACAAAGGAGTCGAAACAAATCCACAAAAAGTGGAAGCGATAATCAAATACCCGCTACCAAAAACCCTCAAAGACTTGAGATCATTTCTGGGTCTCTCAAGTTATTACCGAAGATTCATTAAGGATTTCGCTAAGTTGGCAAAACCCCTTAGCTCCTTATTAAGAGGGGAAGATGGACGCGTGTCCAAAAACCTATCCGCAAAAAAATTGATTTATCTCAACGACGAAGCGGTAGAAGCTTTCAATAAGATAAAAAACGCTTTAGTTTCAAACGAAGTTATTCTTCACTACCCAGACTTCGGAAAAGAATTTCACTTAACGACAGACGCATCCAACTTTGCCATTGGAGCCGTCTTATCTCAAAATCGCCATCCAATTACATTCCTTTCTAGAACTCTCTCAAAAGCGGAAGAAAATTACGCTACAAACGAGAAAGAAATGCTAGCAATCATTTGGGCACTCAAAGCTCTCAAAAATTACCTGTACGGTAAAACAAAAGTAAAAATATACACAGACCACCAGCCATTAACACATTCGTTAAGTAGCTGGAACGGAAACGCTAGAATAAAAAGATGGAAGGCATATTTAGAAGAATTCGACTACGAATTACTTTATAAACCAGGAAGGGACAATATTGTAGCCGATGCGCTATCTCGAATCCCCACCATAAACAATATCAGATCGGTAGCCTCCACACAACACAGTGCAGACAGTTCAAACCATAACTTAATACCAAGCATTGAAGCACCCATAAACGTATTTAAAAACCAGATATTTCTGGAAAAGGCCAATAAAACAGACTACAGATTCTATATACCATTCCCAACTTTCCATAGGCACATAATAACTCAACCAAGCTACACAACAAATAATCTCATACAAATATTAAAAGCTCGTCTCAACCCTTCTGTTATCAATGGCATAATAACCTCAGAAGATGTTATGCACCAAATCCAAACCATATATCCGATACACTTCAAAAACTATAAAATTAGGTTCTCACAGTCACAGGTTAAAGATCTAACAAACGAAACCGAAAGAGACGAAAAAATCTTGGCCACCCATAATAGAGCACATAGAAACGCACTTGAGAATAGAAATCAAATGATAGAACTTTATTATTTTCCTAAAATGAAACAAACAATAGCAGACCTTGTCAAACAGTGTCAAGTTTGCAAGGAAGAGAAATATGACAGACATCCGAATAATCCAAAATTAAAAGAAACCCCAATACCTGAATACCCAGGACAAATAGTACACATCGATATATACACAACACAAAAGAACTTAGTATTGACAGCAATAGACAAATTCTCAAAACTCGCTCAAGGAAGAGTAATCAAATCCAGAGCAATAGAGGACGTAAAAAAACCACTTCACGACATACTCTTTTACTATGGCGTACCAAAAGCAATAGTCATCGATAATGAGAAGTCCCTAAACTCAGATTCACTAACCTTTATGATGAAAGACCAACTCGGAATCGAAATTTATAAAACCCCACCACATAAGAGTACAGTCAATGGGCAAGTGGAAAAATTCCACTCGACACTATCAGAGATTATGAGATGTAATAGACGAAAAAACGAATACAAAACTTTCGACGAACTTCTGAACAAATCAATATACGATTATAACTACACTATACACTCAACAACCAACAAGCGACCACTCGACATATTTTTTGGCAGAAACGTGACGACAGACCCAGAACAGTATGAAAAAGCTAGGAAAGATAATATAGACAGACTTAAACAAAAACAGACGACAGACATTCGCAACCATAACAAGACGCGAAACGATATACGAACTTACACACCTGGACAAGAAATCTACATTAAAATAAATACACGATTAGGTACTAAACTTTCACCTAGATATAAAAAGGCAATAGTAAAAGAAGACAGAAACACGACTGTACTAACATCAACAAATCTCATCGTACACAAAAGTAACATAAAAAACGTTTGACAATTATAGATTACTTGTAATACTGATGGTGACGGTACAACCAATAGAACCAAATATGGACATAACAAATCACACAGAAGCACAAACTATTACGATCCACGATGGACTAGGCAAAATACAAACAACAACAACAAGAATAATTCATATTTTCAATCTAAACAAAATCAAAGAAGCGTTAGAACAAATAGTGTTCCATACAGAAAAAGATTTAAAATTTAGCAGCTTATACCATACCTTGTGCCACGAAATTAACCAAACTCAATTGACTTTACGTACCATAGACTATGACGTTAACAAAAGGACCTCAAGGGCTATTAATATCTTAGGCACAGCTTGGAAGTATGTAGCAGGCAGCCCAGATCACGATGACTTCGTTCAGATAGAGGAACATATTAATAAAGTAGTAGACAACAATAATAGGCAGGTAATAATAAATTCACAACTAGAACAGAGACTAAATAAATTAACTACAATCACCAATAGCCTTACAAACAACATAAGGAAAGACGATAGATTCACATATGAAATAGCAGAAAGTTTACAAAACCAAGTTAGATTGATCAAAGAGGAAGTTATTAATATAAAATATGCTATACAATGGGCAAAAGTTAACGTAATAAACTCATATCTGTTAAAAGAAGCAGAAGTAAATGAAATAGAGAGGATATTCAAAGCTGGAAGAATGCCTTCATTATCCGTAGAAGAAATGCTAGAGTATTCAGACGTGGCCATATTTCACAATACGACTACTTTGTTTTATGTAATAAAAATACCTAACGTAGAAGAAACCGAATTCGAAAACCTAATTGTAAAACCAGTAATAAGAAATAATGTCATCATAAACATAGAATACAAAGAAATATTGTCGCACAAAAATGTAATGTATGGAATTATAAAAAACTGTAAGAAATATAATAACATTAAGATTTGTTCTAAGAATAACATTGTCAACATTAGCAATAGTACATGTTTGCCTAGGCTCCTCAATGGAGAAAAGTCGCTGTGTGAGTTCAGTAATGCCGAGCATGTGGAACCCATCGACGAATTGGCCAATGGTCTTCTGATACTTAACAACTTTAATGGGATGGTGACATCGGCCAAAACAAGTACATGGTTAAATGGCACTTACGTCATTCGCTTCACCAACGAGTCCATTTCAATTGGCAACCGGACTTTCAACAATCTAGAGACAAACACGCTGAGAGTCGGATCATCAATAATCCAGATGACACCGGAAGAATCGAGACGACTCCAAATTCTATCGCTAAAGGCTTTGCAGGCACTACACATCAACAATAGCCAAATACTGGAAAAATTAAAACTTACGACACACGCAGTATCATCTGTAATATTGATCTGCATTGTTGCGATAACCATCGTCATTGCCTACCTCTACACAAAGAGAGCTAGAAAAATAACGTTACTATTGGATAATAATCAAGTAAATAAAGTAACAGAGGCACCAAGACGAACAATAGAGAACATACAGTTCAATGACATTCCCTTCTTTTAAGAATCGCTTGAGGACAAGCTCAAATTAAAGGGGGAAGAGTTAATAACGAAAATAATTCCACATTGCAACAAAATCCAATGGGAATTATTGCAACACAAATAAGACATAACAAACTGACCAAAACCATAAGCCAAATCTGCTGACACCACGTCTAGTGGACTTCCTGCACACGCCAACCAGAGCTGCAGCAATTCTAAGAAGAATTGCACAACGGGCCAACAACACCACGAGCGACGCCGCTGCCAGCGCCGTCGACTGAACCACAGCTTAGCTAGGGATAGAATTGATTTAAGTAATTAGTTGCAAAATTCGATTTGAATAAAACGGACTTGTTTCGTTTAAATAAAATAAAACCTTTTTTTTATTATTCAAATAAAAAACGAATTTAACTTACATGAACACCTATAATAAACATAAACAAATTTTGGACTAAAAACATCATTGTACCCTACCTTTCACCCAAATTCGAATAAAAAAATTAAAAGTAAAAAGAATGTGTAGTTATGCGTGAATGTGTATGTGTGTGCATGCGTTGTTTGTAATGTTTATATACACAAACGGCAAAACGAGCAGTCCCGACTTGTTTTTATGTGTATGTACAGGTATATGTTGGAATGGAAACACCAGATAAGCCAAGGCTCAAAGTTTCTTGTAGCCAAGCGGTCTCAAGTAATTATACATATTGTGGTTGGACACATCCGACAATGGCACTTTTGATTTGAAATTCAAATTATTTCCTTTTAAATTTAGTTTGTTATTAGAATTGTTATTAGAATCGACAAGTAGCAAATCTACACTAATATAGTAACAGACAATCCAAAAGAAACTGCGACTTGTCGGATAAATAAGAATGCACACATTTTAATACATGTGTGTATATGTACAACGGGCAAATGCATACGCTTGCCAAATGCTTTTGGCAATTGACTAAACGTTTGGTTTGATAACTTCTATGTTACCTATGGCACTCTCAGCATATGGGCAACATATCCTAAATTTTAAATTCTTCTTTTTTACGATATTGCAACTGAACTTCAATTTAGAGATTTTGCGAAGTTTGGAGCCGCTATTCAAAATATAACAAAAATCTAAATTGTATAAAGTAAACATGAAACTACATGCATTAAGGACGGACGAGATATAATATAAAAATTGAATACCGATAACGTCTTAAAGCGATAATATTAACGATAGACGTTATCGATCATTTAAAGCACAATTATTCTTCATGTGCCTAAAAAATTTCAAGTGTGTAGCTCTTATAGGTTCTGAGATTGACGGACAGACAAACAGACCGAAACAGAAATGGACCGAGGTAGATCGTTATTCTGATCAAGATATATACTTTATGGAGTCTAATACTCCTTGCCTTCTGCCTGCTACAAGCATTTAAGCAAAACCATATACCCCGATTATCCATATTCGATGGTAATGTATGCGTTGTTAAATCTACTCACCTCCATCATCCATTGAGCTACAATTTTCCGCATAGCAGGAGTAATGTCCTTTTGCACAGTATTAAAATGTGTTCCAAGGATCTGTTCATGATTTTCTTCCGATTTTAACGCATTTTTTAAACATCGGTCTGTTTTAAAAATAGGATCAGTAACAATCATATGCGCATTTTCATAAGCAAAATATTTATCATCGGCCTCATCTTTTCCCTTTTTTACTGCTGTGCACATCCAGTTGGTGTTGATATTACATTGCCGATGAGGAGAAAGTTTACACAGTATTTGACAACTGGTTGACTTTCTCTGTTGAGGTTGTTTTGTAGATTTGGTTGCACTTATGGGAGTTGCAACTGAAGATAATACATACATTAAATTACTCATATTGCAAGCGATAGGTACGTTGACACTCTCTGCAAGGTCCCTTTTGACTATAGCATTCCCTGAAGTGCTACACTTTTTGATGGTAGAGAAGCATGCTGATGAACAAGATAGAGACTCGCTAAAAAAATTGAACTTGATTTTAGGTTTTGTAATATTTTTTACAGCAGGTGCTTGTTTTTTATACCTATATAATGAAAGTTCGGAATGAGTTACTATGCTTTCAGTACACAGTAAATCCATAATTTATCCACGCTGATCCACTTATTGACTTATGTATGTGTTTTATGTAGTTTTTTAATTGTCTGATTTTTTTGTGATCAAATTGCACACACGTGAACATATGCACGTCTGCGAGCAGAAAGAAATTTAAATAATTATTTTTACAAGGTTCCAGAAAAAACCATTATAGTCACATATATTAAAATGTATATCGAAAATCTTTGTATTTGCCGTAATTAAGCACACGTGTTAAAATATATAACTTCCACAACACAACTCATGCTTGTATTTATAAAATACAATTTAAGCATGTGTATATATATATATTAGTTAAACTTAATATAATACGAACGTTATTTGACTTATATTTTTTACATTATTTTAAGTCAAATATGTTGACGTATCGATGTAGACATGTATAATCGCAAATCCATATTTTTAAATTTAAACACAAACCTAGCATTCAAATGTGTCTCGACTTATTTTTACATTAGCATACATAAACATCCCACACTTTCAGATATAAGTAGTTTTTTACCGGCGAAGAAAACGGATATACATATCCAAAGGCCTAATATTGTAAGATATATAAAATTGGTGCGATAAATATCAAAGACTGGTTAAACACAACAAATATTATTTATTCTATACCAGGGATGCAATAAAAAAATATCGTTTGTTCGCATCCTGTTTTATTACAAATTAATAGGTGGAAGAACAATGAATACAACATCGTATTGAAAACAGTACCGTATGGGCGGCTTAATGAAAAAATAACACAAATACCACTTATATAAAAAAAATTGGGATCAATTTACAACATTCACAATGGGACGTGTATATTGCCATCGCTGAATAATACAGACCATTTATTATTTATTGTAGTCAATTAATTTTAAAATAGTTTGAAAATACACAAATGCAAAAATATCTTTGGGATGAATCAAGCACGAGAACTATTGGAAACTGTATTCATGATAACTATCATTTTTGTATAAAGCAGTAAATGTGGATTACTTAATGACTTACTTAAATCAAATAATATAGATGATCGGGAACTAATGGTATTTAAAAACTTATATAGTTATAGTAAGACAAATTGGACTTTATGACTATTCAGTAAGACGGTTGAAAGTTTATCTATGACATAGAAATCGTGTGTATGGGAATTCGAAGACGCAAATAATATTGCTATTTGCAGCACTACACATTCTATATATTGGGATATTCAAAGTTCAAATTACATCTGTAAATAGTATAAAAATACAATCTACCGTTCTCTCAAACGAAAAAATAGTTCACTCATTTGAATGCATATGTGCATAAAAATGGTCAGATGTTTTGTTTAATAATATTTGTGTTACTTAACAAAATTCAATGATATTCAGAATGTCTATGTATGCCAGTATGTGCTTTGCTAGAGGTACTTTCTTATCCATGGTATATCTAGTATTTGAAATATGTTTTTTTGCGAATTTTGGGAGATTAAGGGGATATATATATATATATATATATATATATATATATATATATATATATATATATATATATATATATATATATATATATATATATATATATATATATATATATATATATATATATATATATATATATATATATATATATATATATATATATATATATATATTTATATATATATATATAAGTTTTGTAAATTTTGGAGTTAATGTATCTCCGTAAAAATAAGTTATGCTGGATACTTAATGCCAATGTATCAGTGAAAAAATCAAAAAGGTTTTGTGCTCAAATTTTAGTATTGACTTTAATGTTCTAAATCCCCCATCTGATATTCATTGAATACCCTGTTGTATCGTATGTAGTATCGAAGTCCCAAAGAAACTTTCTTTAATTTTGTTTTCTAAGAACAGCATTGTGATATTATTTATTTTATTGTTATCGATGGTGATGCAGTTATTAAATTATATCGCGTATGGCTTAAAAGCCTAAGCCTCCAAATGTTATATATATATTTTCTACAATTTTTTTCCCCAACTCTTTAAATTTGCAAAGTTCAGTTGAAAATAGGGCCAACATGCTAAGGTGTTTGCATTTTTACTAAGTTGACAATTACTTCAATTGAAAATGTAGAACATATTCAAGTTCACTTGAATCCACTAAGTAAAACAAAAGGAACCTTTTATTTTATTTTTTTGGTATTATTATTTAATTTGAAGTGGCGGAGGAGGTGTCGGTAGAGTTGATACGCGTTGCGTAGACAATGTTGGTCCCACTCTTTGTATCCCAATATCTGTTTTTATTTTTATTTATTTTTTTTTTAATATTCGATACATACTATTAGAAATCGCAGATAGGACTGGGATCAGGGTATCTCATAGTCGCTCACACCGACTAGAGCTTTCTTACTTGTTCCTTTTGTGCTCTCTCGGTCTCTATAGACCGATGAAACATAGACCAAACGAAAATATAGTCAACCAGCGCACGTAGTTCCAGTTCTCTTTATAAACCCTTTCCTGGAAATATCTTTCAGTTATAAAAGATCATTTATATATAAGTGCGCATTGTTTTTAGCAGTTCAAAATAAAACTATTAAAAGCTAGGGCGGATAAAGTTAAATTAAAATTTTTGAGTAATTTGCGTGTGGTCTATCCTTTGGGAAATTAATTTTTAAATCTCTTATTCTAAATTGACTTACCTTATCAACCGAAGCAAAAGTCCCTAGTTTTTTTCGAATTTGTGAAGATTTGGATGAGGTATGTAAGATCTAAACTATACAACATTCGAGTATTCATTAGCGAAACCTCTACAGAGAATTGATTCTGACAGATAATCAGGCGAAGATTGTTAGATCGACTCAGCTCATCCTGATTAAGAATATATATTCTTCATGGAGTCTGCCATGCCTTCTTTTAGCATATATTTTCACAAAATATCTTAAAATTTTGATGGTTTCATGGTATAGACTAGTTTTAGAAGTACGACTTGTTAACATTTTCCATTGCTTTACAATTTTTGTGCCTGGAAGAATTGCACAAAATTGTCTTCATTAAGCTAATATGCTTATATTCATTTAATTAAAATCTATATTTTTAATCTAAACATCTAGGGTTGGTTCAATAGATGCTTTTAATATATGCAAAATAATTTCTTAAAAAGTTTTAATTTATGTACTTCATAGTACAACTAACAACCGAAATCTTATGATTATAATTTTGTCAAGTTTTCAGGGATTTTTATATAACATTAATAAGCAAACTCACTTTCATATGAGTATTTTTGATCAATACTTACATAAGCCACTATGGACAAATATAATGTATACGGCGCAAATACACAAAATGCAAATTACTTATTACATTTTAGGGTGGATGTTAATTTATTGCTCCAAATACCTTTTCGTCACATATATTGTTAATCCTCATATATGCCTCCAATGAAGACATACTAAATTAACTTCAAGTAGCTATCAGGATCCATATTTACTTAAGACAATTAAATTTCTTACGCATTGTTAATAATGCCGAGTCAACTGATTCAACATAAATAGTACATATATGTATGTATGTAAGCAAAATGTATTTTTGAGATTTTAATGTAAATTTAACATGAACATGTATTTTTCTTTTTGATATCTATTTGTTTATTGATAATACCTTAAGCATTTGGTTATTGATTTACTTTCTTTCTTGATGAATTCAGCTAATTACAGACACTAAAGTTATTTGTTACTTTTGATTTTTGATTAAATTGTACATAAAAATCATAATAAAGTACAATACTGTACGTATGCATATGTGATGTGGCAAATACATATAAACACAAGGAAGAATATATTGCATTTATATAAGTATATTTGAATTTATATATAAACATATGTAAGTATAGATATTGAAATTAATATGGATTTATGGTAGATTCTAATAACGTTCAAACTAGCTTTTTTAACGCATTATCTTTAGTTTTAACATATAGTCAAAACTTAAATTAAATTTGACTGACTTAAGCACTTGTACTTTTCTCATTTTGTTTTTTAACCATGATTTTATAAATTTTTTTCCGGATGCTAATAAAAAAATTCACACAATGCCACTCTTCGCACTTTATAATTCTAAAATTAAGAATGTTTCAGTTATGTCCAAACTCAATGGTGCATTTAATGGAAATTTTATTTTTGCAATTCCCCTTTTTCCTTCAATTTAACAAATTTTTGATAATTGTCTGTCTGATACAAAAATGTTTCATAATACAAATTGTACTGGTACAAGATCAATATACTAAATAAATTAATAGCTTCCGTTCTTTTCGCATACATTTGAACTATGTATACTTTTGTTTTATAATTCTAATGGGACCCGATCTTAACGTCTTATCAAAGCGTAGCATTGTGTGTATTGAAGTGGAAGCTTTTCCATTCCAGCTACATTCAATAAAAATAAATATATTGTATATAAAAAGTATAAAATAAAGTGCTGTTTTATTTCATGTTTATGTATACTCGTTGAGCTTTTTATATATGAATGGCTTTTAGTTGACTTAATTGCATGCATGTTCAAAAAAAAATAAGTTTACATATTCGGCATAATTTAGAAGCTCATAATCAAACTATACGTAAACTACAAAAACTCTCGAATACACTTATCCTGTAACAATTGAAAAAGTTAATTTGCCCGTTACGGAGTCTGACAATTCATACACGTTGCTACAGTGACTGTTGTACATTAACGATCGTTACTTCTGTTAGTCTATATGTTAAGATTTCGTTAAACATTTATAAATTTGTTTAGGTTTAAAGTTTTTTTTTTTCATTTATTGTTGTAGCTTATATGGCCGTCAATTAATTATGTAAATAGTTTTTTTTTACTAATAAGTATGTTATTTAAATCATTCTTATTTTGTTTGTATATAAATTAAGGACTTAAACGTTATAAGAAAAATGTTTTATAAAGTGTATTGTTTACCGATGTTTTTCTTCATTACATTACATTTTGTAGATATATATATATATATATATATATATATATATATATATATATATATATATATATATATATATATATATATATATATATATATATATATATATATATATATATATATATATATATATATATATATATATATATATATATTATTTTCTACCTGTGACTTTTTTATATAAATGCTTTAATTTTATTTGACTTTGTTTCATTAAGACCAACTCCTGTTCTGCTTGTAGTCATGTAAGGATTTTTTTTTTGTTACCTACTGAATGAAACTGACGCGTCATCCATTATACACATATGTACGGATATTACGGTAAAGTTACCATAATAATCGTGATTGTGCTATAATAGTCGTCAACGTAGTGCATACCCAATTTGTATTTTTGTTTACTATATGGCGTAGCCGCCCATTTATGACCTTTAGACGACTTGAACTAATATTACGATGTTTTAACTTTAGCTGTGACTGGAATTTAGACTATACAACTGACTATTAGCGACAGCTCATTATAGGATCTGTTTCGAATTTTTTCATTTACACTAATAATATACTTGTATGTATGTAGGTCTAGTTGTAGGTTTCTGTGTGTCTGTGTTTGGTTTTGTATAAGTATAATAAGTATATAGCAATATAAATAATTTGTATATAAAGTTCTGGTTTTTGCTATGGTCTACGTCGCAGCCAACACCCTTTCCCTTTCTAATTATCTCGGTTGCTTACTCACTGCGTAAAGCACTTTCACCTAATAACAGTAACATTTAGCCACTGACAACAGCGTACAAAATTGTTTTTCGTGCGAAATATGTATTTATGTTCACCTGAATTTGAGAGGATGTATTTGTTGCTGCTGTTATTGTCGGTGATGCTTAACGCGGAATGCTTGCAACCGCCACGTTGACCCTACCCTACCCATTAATACGCGTTGATCATATTTAATTCCACACGCGCAAGAATGAGTCCCACGATCCTGTTGCTACTGCCATACCATTTTCAGTGACCCCCAAACATGAAACACGATTATCATGGCCGGCCAGAATGCCTGAGCGTTCTGCTTTCATTGTATCCCATACATTACAATTAAAATCGTCGTATCCTGCTAATAGCAAGCGGCCACTTTTTGAGAACGCAACGGAGGTGATACCACAAATTATGTTGTCATGCGAATACATTGCCAATTCCTGATCTGCACGTATGTCAAAAAGCCGACAGGTTGCGTCGTCAGAGCCCGTCGCGAAGGCTTGTCCGTTAGGAAAGAAAGTGACTGCATTGATATCAGATTCATGCCCAGGGAAAGTTTGCTTACAAACACCTTCTCTTATATCCCATAGCTTTGCAGATGCGTCACATGCACCCGACACAAATGTTTTGCATTGCGGTGCCAGGGAAAGAGCCATCACATCACCAGTATGCCCCAGAAAAGAAGTAACCTGCAAACCGGTTTCGATGTCCCAGAGGCCGCATGACATATCACCTGAGCTTGTCACAATTTGATTATCGTCCAGAAAACGGCAGCATGATAGATATCCCCCATGTCCTGGTAGCTCACGAGACACACGCACATTACCTTCGCGTGTCTTTAAGTTATAGATTGAACACATGTTGTCGAGCCCACCGCAAGCGACGTAGCTTCCTGATGGAGCGTATGCGCAGGTCATCACCCACGAAGATCGCAGCGGTATAGCATGTACTTTGTTCGTAGTGTGCGAGTCCCATACGATTAGTTTCCCATCTTGTGAGGCTGATACTAGGTTTCTGGAGTCATTACCCCAATGCATAGCGTAAATTTTGGCTAGATGACCGCGCAGCGTACGTCGAGTGCGCATTTGTATACGTCCAATAGGTTCTAGCAAAGCGGCAGCCTGCAACAGAGACGTATCGCACGCTGCCTTTCGTGCATCTCGAATGGCATTCTTTAATGACTCAGCTTCTTGTCTTAGACTATCTAGTTCATTCATATTGTATATGTTGATAGTTACGTTCTTTTCTTAAATGTTTTTCTCGTTCGTACACGTTATGAAGCAAAACCTTTTAAGCGCAAATTCAAATTCTGGCCTGGATGCCTCCGGGTATTTTTAGCTCTGAATCTAAATATGTACATTAGTAAATTTACAAAATACATTTTTTGGAATGGTTATACTACTCACGTTTCTAAATTTTTATTTACAGAGCTTTCGTCCTTGTTTGTTCAGTTGATTTTTGCCTAACAATATAAACTTAGATTGACATTCGCCGGTAATATGCGTATTTCCCAATAAAGATGATTTCTCTTCCAATTTCAAGGGTACGGACTTGGTCAAGATTTCGTCTTGCAATTCGTATTGCACGCTGTTAATTCATGTTATCCTGCTGAGTAAACTTAGATATATGTATTTCTTAGAACACTTTGCTTGGTCGGCTACGCATAATAAATGTATTTTCAAGGTATGAGGTTTTAGAAATTCAATCGCGTGAAAGAATAAATTTTATGAAAAAGATTCTTCAGCGAATCGGTGGTATTTATGTTTCTTTTTGCGTACCGAGTGACTAATCCTTATAATCTATGCAGATTGATTTTCTTTTGATGAATTATAAGCCGCCATTATACATTGTTTTTTTTTTTTTTAATAAAATTCGAATTTAAACAGGTATTTTAATATATAGATTCGAAGTCAATAAATAAAATTTCCCATGCGTTTTTTTTATACTTTGATTTTAAGTTAATTTGTCTACAATTACAAAATAATAAGCTATACATTTAACTGTTCCCAGTAAAATATTTCTTTTTCTGCTCGCCAACCGTTTGGTTAGTCAGTTTTTACCCGTGCTGAATACCGTCTCCCGATTTTACTCGTTTTTTTTTGGTACACCTAAATTGTAATTTTTGCACCACCGCTTTATTAAAATCCGGAGTAATTGGAGAAAGCAGTACAGCCAGTGTTTCATAGTGCCGAACATTAGTGCGTACGACAGAAAAGGCAGATTTAAATGTAACCAGTGTCGGTGCGACAAGCATAGTTAAATGTAAGTAAGCATTTGTCCCATTCGCACCAACAGATAGTGACATTTCATGAAATTGATAAAGAGAGAAAGACATACATAAGAAAAAATCAATTTTAAATACTAAAATTGTCGAGCACAAATATTTATGTACAAACATAAGCATTTAAAACTGAACATCTATAATTAAGTAAGGATTAAATGGTGGGAACTTGTAAGGCAACATGTAAAACTAAACTTACGTTCAACAAATATGTATTAACATAATGGAATATACGAACATTAATTATATATTTTTATTTGTATGTATACACGTATACACGTATATATATATATATATATATATATATATATATATATATATATATATATATATATATATATATATATATATATATATATATATATATTATATATCAGTAAAAATGAGCCTCAATTTGTAATCATATTTACTCATATATCTGCATATGTATGCATACATTTATATATATATATATATATATATATATATATATATATATATATATATATATATATATATATATATATATATATATATATATATATATATATATATATATATATATATATATAGTTCAATAAGTTTGCATTTTTCGACGGAGTAAATTTCAATCGTGAAAACACACCTGCCACCCTTATACACCGTCGTTAATCAATTTAAATAATTTTACTGATTTGTCTTGTATTGTTACACACTTGGGTACACAGTAAACTGATAAAGAGATGTATAAATTTAACACTCGGTAGACCTTTACACCTCTTAACTAATCGCTAACAGATTTTTACGTTATGCCAATCCCAACACAACTCTTCATTTGCACTTCTCAATTGGTAGCCAACACCTAGAAGTAATACAGCCATGCTGTAAATATATCGATATTAATTTATCGATGAAACTAGATACAAACGTTAATTTTCTGTTTCCAGGTGTAAGTATTAAAAACACATATATGTACATTTATGAGCTCTTTCGATTTATTACTCTATTTAAAAATTCTTATCATTTAGTTGATATAAATTAAATTTAAACTTTATTCGATGAGAAATATCACTAACGACTGACTCCACTCAAATACACAGGCTACTTCCCTTGCAATAGATTTGATTTTCCATACTGCGTGGTCTGCTATTGCTATCATTATCCAAAAAATCAAAAGTTAGACATAAAATATTAAATATTTATTCATACGCAGTAAGAGCTTATAACTTTTATTCGATCGCTCCCCATTTCCTTATTACAACAAACATCCAATTAACCACGAAATTCATATAATGAATACACATATTTTGTATTATATTTGATTTTAGATATCTCTCCTCCATTTCGAAGAGTTGAAAAGTATGTAGTGATAGAGATAAAAAATTAGACTTACTAATGTGTCTTACTATTAGTTTCCATCGATATGTATGATTCCATTATATTATGAAATTTAACATCTACGAAATGTTCCCTGTTCATTTTTAATATACTACTTATATCTTGCAATGTACGAGTTTTCAAGAATACTCACATCTGTATGTATGATTGAGAAAATATAACTTTGCGTAATGCCATCTAGCTGGGTGACAATTTTTATCCTTTAGAAACTTTTTTTCAAAAGCTGAGCTATTGCTTGTGTTAAGTAATTTTCTTTGCATTACAATATATTGACATATTGAATATTTCCTCGTTACATTCAAGAAATTGTTCTCACAAAACTTTTTCCTCTTTGTTCTTTAAATCTTTTATTGCTACACTACTTGCCACTATCGTTGATTTACCAATCGACTTTCTACAAAATGATACAATCCAACCAAATTCTGTTTTCTACCCAGCAATCCATCCTATCCTATTGGGGAATGGGAATGGGAAATCAGAGTATAATGGTTTTGTGCAAATGTATGTAACAACCAGAAGTAGGACTGACTGACCCCATAAGGTATATAAATTCTTGATCAGCACGGCAAGCCGTCGATTGAGCCCTGTCCGCCTCTTTGTCTGTCATAACTATTTCCGTTTCATTGTTATCGATTAAAATCATAATCGAAATGCAGTTATTAAATTATATCTCGTACGGCTTGAGAGTTATAGCCTCCAAATGTTTTTTTTAATATTTTTTTTTTTTTGAATATTTTCTACATTTTTGTTGTTATATTTTGGATACCTACTTCAAATTTCGCAAAATTCTTAAAATTTAAGTTTAGTTGGAAATAGTGTCATTATGTAAAGGCGTTTGTATCTCTACCAATCCAATAGAATATGGAGATCATATGCTGAACACATCATTCAAATCCGTTAAGTAAAACAGAAGTTGTTAAACAAAACGTTTGGCCAATTTGTCACATGTCAGCAGCGCCAAACGCACGCATTTTTCTTATACGTGCGCACACATACTTTCAACTGCGTATATTATTTTCTATTCGAAGAATCGAAATTGCGATTGAATACTGCTTGAATTTTTTATTGTTCTATGAAAATGAAGACTAGATGAAATATCAAAATTCTAACAAGGGCCACGCTGAAATATGTTGGTAAACAGTCGAGTATTCTAGTATCAAGTCATATAGATGCTTCGAATCTTGCACCACTCCAAAAATTATTGAATGGATGTAGAGCCTTATATTTTTTGGAAGATAAATAGCCACAAAAATTACTTCTCTTTATCGATAAATAATAAAAGGTGAATTTGATATTTGATTTCACATTAAATTCTCACTTCAGAGAAATTTAGGCAGCGACTGTAAAATCTGTCAAATACATCCTTCTTTTTTTTAATTGCTGTTTTTATTTGCAATCTGTTTTATACTAGAAAATAAACAAATTTGTTAACAATAATATTACGTAACCGGATGTCTCCAATGAGATCAATTCATATATTTACCTACTTTACATATTTATCTATTTCTGTGGGGCAGATCTAAGACATGAAATCTTTTGAGTCGCCTGTGGTTGCTTGAGTCATCCAGTAGTCTTAGTGCTAGAGCATTCTCGGTTTTATATAGTTTATTCATGTATCTGTCTGTTGAATTTCTTCTTTAACAAGGGGCATTTCAACATTATAATTAGTCACATACCAAAGTGCACATGTAATCATTCTTAGAGTCTTGTTCTGATATCGCTGTATAATTTTGATATTTGAATTACTAGCAGTACCCCATAACTGCAATGCGTATGTATATATTGGCTTCAGTACGACCTTATATAGCCTTAATTTGTTCTCAAGACTAAGTTCAGAACGTGGTCCTAACAGCCAATACATTTTCCTGGTTTTCCTCATAACGCTACTTTCCCGAATACAAGTCGTACTAAACTCACTCGCACTGTAAGCATCATGTGATAAGTATAAGGAGACAACCGGGCATTTTTAATTCATTACCATTACTACTTCGAAATGAACAATGCTGATATGAACTCACTCAGCCTGTGGTAAAGCAAATAAGCAGGAGGTTATAGTTTCAAAAAAATCTAATCAGAAAACAAGGCTTGTAATATAAAAAACATTAAGAAGCTTAATTTGATGTACTAAAACTGACGGAATTCCTTGAAAAATTGCGACCTATGTGATCAAAACCGAAAATTTAATTAATTTTGCAAGGGTATCCTCAACAAGAAGGAAATTCCAATATACAAATTTAAGAAAAGAATGAACTGACTTAATATATAGAAAATGAGAAACTAAAAAAAAAACAAAAGAAATATAAAGATAACGTTGATAACCAGACGATAAATTTCGATGCAACAAAAGAATGCAACAAGTAAATTTAAAATATTGGTTAATCGTATCGTGAAGTTCAAAGGCTATAAAAGTAAAAGTATGCTTACGATCAAACTTCAAAATTCGATTTATGATGCAAAGGAAAGTCAATTCGGAGAAATGTTATTGATAATGGAGAGCAATCACTGTAGAAGTAGTTAACTATTAATTAAACTGGAAAAGGTGGGTGATGAAATAAAGAATATTGAACATTGAACACCGAATGCTTATATAATACTGCTCTACAAATTATCATGTGAAATCTTACAATTTCTTAAGGGTTTAAAATGTTTGTTGGTCCAAAGCTTCACGTAAAATATGATGACACTTATTATCAAGTGATTTCGGTATAGCCACAAGGACTTTTAACACTATATCGAAGATATTCTGCAAGAGTCAAATAGTCGCCGAGTCATCCTGCATCAGCAAACAACAAGAAATGCCCGATGCATTTCAAAAAGTATATTTCGCTGATTGTCATATTCACTCAGGTTCATTTCATGATAATAAGCACCAAAGAATTATTAGAATTAAAAACAATTAAATCGACTAACGACTCAAAAAATACAAATATAATATTTACTCTGTAGACGATCTATGGACACACATCATTATTTGTGTTATTATATCCTGATCCCATTGAAAATGAAAAATCAGGGTATAATGGTTTTGTGAAAATGTATGTAACAGGCAGAAAGAGGCGCGGCTGACCCTATTAAGTATATATATAATTGATCAGGAATTTTGTATTTAGTTTTATATGTATTTCATGCAATTTTGGATACCGACTCCAAATTGCCCCAAATTCTTAAAATTTAAGTTCAGTTGGAAAGCCAATGGAATACGTAAAGCATATACTAAACATTTCATTAAAATCCATTAAGTATAACAGAAGTTATTAAACAAAACGTTTGTCCAATTTGCAAATGCACATTTCAGCAGCGACACGCGCACTCGCACGCATTTTTCCTATACGTGTGCACACATACATTCAAATTCGTGTTTTTGTTTCTATTCGAAGAATCGAAATTGCGATTGAATTGTGCTGAATTATTATCTGCTACTTAACTTCAAATTTGCAACTCGGCCTTTGTCAGCGTGTAATCTCAGGTTCAATCCTCGCGACGACGAGATTGTTTTTTTTTAATTTTGTAATTATGAAGTGGCGGTGTTGGTAGAGTTGATGCGCGTTGCGTAAAAAGTGTGGGTTCGAATCTTGGTGTGGTAATGTCAGTTTTTGTTTGTATTTTTTTAATAGTCGATACAAACTATGGAAAATATTTAAAAACGCAGATAAGACTGGGATCAAGGTATCTCCTAGTCGGGCAACCCGACTAGAGTTTTCGTACTTGTTTTCTTTTAATACTCTATACAAACTACGAAAAATATTAAAAAACTCAGATATGACTAGTATCAGGGTATCTCCTGGTCGCGCACCTTGACTAGAGGTTTCGTACCTGTTATAAGTAATCTTTTTAATATAGGAGTGATCTCGGCGGAAGCATATTCCTACAGTTACGTCAATGACCGCAATATCAGAACTTAAGTTTAGTTAATACTTAAATGAAACTGCTTGCTGCTGAGCCCAACATTCTCCTCTCTTTGAATATCCATTGTTTAATAGATTTTTTAAAGGACATTCCTTCAGCTTCAATTTTTAGGACCACTAGATTGTATTAACGCTTCAAACTTGGCAGCCAGGTAAAAAGTTTGCATGTTCTAGCATTTGTAAATTGGAAGTTTTCTATCACTGATATTCATTACGAAAACAGCTTGCTGGTGATAAATTTGTTATAATTACAAACATTCTAACTGGATATATACCTTGTCATAGCAAACTTGGTAAGCTTTTAGACATGGCAACGAAACTCTAAACCACTAAACCTCACAAGCTTCTTACTTATCATCTCAAGTGCTACTACTTTTTCTCTTTCAGCCTATGATGACCCATAAAATGATTACAGCTAAACAATTAGTATGCCATTCGATCCTTGCTGCAACGCAAAATTTTGCGTCGACACGACGCTGATCAAGTTGTCCATTAATCCTTTTGTCCTTGAACCTTGATCTTGAACCTTTTTTTCCATTTGATGGTCAATGGCTGTTGAAAATATTTAATACAAGTCTGGCCTCTTCGGAGCTGCTTGTTTGTCAGCTGTATGTGTTATAAGAAAGATAACTATGTCGAAGTACTTGTAGTTGCACTACATCAACTATATCTATATATTTTAATTGTACTCAAAATAGCAAGCTTATTAGTTCATAAGAAATATCCTAAATTTACGAATAATTATGCTGATGGGACTACAATCTCTTTTTAGCAACTTAAGTCCATCAACCTATTATGATGCTGGTTTGTTATTATTAGTAAGTATTTTATAATCTTTGAAATTCAGTATTCACAACGATGTTTTAACGATTTTCATGGTACTTAAATGACTTGACAATTTTTTTGTCCCAATTCCATAGGACCAAAGTATATATGTGGAGTTCTTATGATTACAATATGATAGATATGATATGATCGATTACAAATAATAATCGACGCCTAATAGTAATGATAAAAATTTATTGTACAGAATAAATTTAATTATGAGTATAAGTAATAATAGGTTTATTCATTGATTGTCTTAATAAAATTTTCAAAATCGGTGTATCGATTCGTCGCCATGAATATAATATATTTGAACTACCGATATATATAAGTAAATATATACGTACGTATGTACATACGCTAAATTACCTCAAAATTAATATAACGGTGTACATGCAAGCAATTTATAAACTAATATACATATATATTTATAAATAAATATATTTATGTGTATGTATTCTTAATATAAATATTTTGTATAAATGGATGAGAATTTGTTTTTAAATAAGGAGCTTCGCAACGTCTATAACTCAAAACGTGCGTATAATCTTTCGGACATTGAAATTGTCGGCCGTTCAGAAAGCGATGCAACGCACCCCTTATTACGAACGGATCGACATCCAACAAAATTTGTGCTCTGTCTAAGCTGCAAAAGGCACATTCAAAATAATTCCTTAAGTGATATATGCGCACATTATATGGTTTATCCTCATCTGCAAAGTTTTGTCAAGTGCTTATATTGCACTGGAAACGTTCATCACTATCTACATCCTGAGAGAGTCTTTCCGGAAGTTTTCCACTATTGTTCACCACGAAAACAAGAAAAAAAGACATTAAGAAATCTGTAATCATGGCAAATATTGACGCTGATTCCGCTAACAAAAATACAGCCCTGCAATTTGACGCATTATCAGAAAAATCAGAGACATCGGAATTTTCCGATCATGATACTGAAGAAGGCGACCCTATTGAGGATGAAGTAGGTAGTTTATTTAATTATTCAGAATTGCATACCATTAACAAATCCCTCGACGTAAATGTTAATGGTAATAGGTTTGGCCCTTCAAATAATAATGTTTCGAAATCCATAAATTTAGTCGATCTGAACACACAAAGTGAACATATAGAAAACGGACTGCCCGTTAAATTTCAGCTGAAAACACCAACGAAATCAGTAACTGGGCATCCAAACTATGGATTCGGTAAGCGTTGGTCGAAATCAGAAGACGTTTTACTTAAATCTTTAGTTGAAAAACATCGGGAACGCTGGGATATTATTGGATCACATTTTAAAGATAGACTTGAGCAACAAGTTCAACAGCGTTGGGCGAAGGTATTGAACCCAGAGCTTATTAAAGGACCATGGACACGCGAAGAAGATGAGAAAGTTATTGAACTTGTGCATCGATTTGGTCCAAAGAAGTGGACTTTAATTGCTCGGTATCTAAATGGACGGATTGGAAAACAATGCCGTGAACGTTGGCATAACCATCTTAATCCAAGTATTAAGAAAACCGCTTGGACGGATGAAGAAGATACAATAATTTACAATGCCCATTTAAAGTTGGGAAATCAATGGGCTAAGATTGCAAAACTGTTGCCAGGTCGAACTGATAATGCTATAAAAAATCATTGGAATTCTACAATGCGTCGTAAATATGATGCTGAGCGTAGAACTGTTAATTCAGTATCTGGTAGTGATTTAAAAAGCTCACGCACTCGTCTTATCGAATTGATTAAAACCGGTGGTATTAATAAGTGCCCACAAGCTTTATATACCAAATCAACTCTTTTTAATAACACTATTTCTGATTTATACAAAACAGAAATCAATAAAGCTGTAGAATCATGTAAAGAAGCTTTTGTTACCGTTATGAAAACCGAGGATGTAATTAAAGAAATGTACACTGAACCCCTCGAAACTTCTGATTCTTCAACTATTGATACACATAATGTCAATGCATCTGTGAAGGGCACATTCATGACATCATTACCTCTTTTACAATATGATATAAAACTTAGGGCTACGCCTAATATACTGAAACGGTCACGCAAACACATTCCAGATGCATTGAAAATTTCGGATTTGTTAAAAAGTGACATGAAATCAAAATTGCCACAAACGCCAGTTATAACCCCTATTAAACCACTGCCCTTTTCACCAAGCCAGTTCCTTAAATCACCTTGTCTCACAACATTTAAGGATATGAATTTACCAGCAAGCACACCAGTTACCAAAACTTATAACAGAGTGGGAATGGAAATAAAAAAAGAGTTGGAAACTACATCAATTGAAACGCCACATAAAAGTATGTAATATTATACTCAATAATTTAACATTTTATTATGCTTATATAAAAAATAAAATTTAAAATTGAATTTTCATAGGTTTAGTTGGCCCACGTACTCCAACCCCATTCAAAAATGCTCTTGCTGCTATTGGAAAAAAATTGGATGGACGCTCTTACGTACCGTCTAGTCCTTCGAGTCTAGCTGAAGATCTTGCAGAAATTATCAATGAGGAACAGCTAAATGACTCTGAGTTTAATATCAGTAAAGCTGAAAATAGATGCGATAACATATCCAAACCAGAATGTTCAAATACTCTTGCAAATATAAGTCTGTATTCGCCTGCGCCAAAGCGAGCCAGAAAATCTTTGCTTCCTAGTTGGAACGTTAACTTTTCACAATACGAAAAAAAAATCCAACCGTTTATAACAGAGACGCCTAGTAAATTTCTTATGTCGGAACAATCGGTTACGCATTTCTCCCCAAGTAACATTGTTGAGGAGACTCTAGATAGTGAACAGGACCTATTATTTGATGAGGGCAAAAAAGAAAATAGACCATATGGTCAGAGGTTTCGTGTCGTTTCCAACGATCATCTTCTGGATCCAAAATGGGCCCGAGTTGCATGTGGCAAAACCAAAGATCAAATTTTTATGGAGAAACAAGCATATGCATGTCTTCAGAATCTCGACTTAATGCCACGGTCATTAAATTTTGAGAAATAAAAATGAAAAAAAGAATTAATAAATTAAATGCTGTAATAAATAAAGATATAGATGATAAATATTTAAAGCATGTACAAAACTATGTGGAAATAAAATAAAATTGTCCCTTTAATATATTGTATTCACTTATTAAAGAACAAATAAACAATATATGCCGCTTTATCAGAATGGAACACAGCATCTATACATATGGGTAATTATTTATGCTAAAAATTAATCTAATTTTCCCTTAAATTGTTTTACTCACGTCAATATGAATGATCGGTTGCCGGCATACTACAGTAAACAAAGGAATTCGGATACAAGTCATAGATTTACTATTCCTCCATTGAATACGAACATAAAAACCAGAAATTTAATATTTTAAAAACATAACTCATATAATGCTGTTTTTGTATAAATAGTAACTATATTAGGAGGCTTCACAGTATAGCAAACATATATATATATATATATATATATATATATATATATATATATATATATATATATATATATATATATAGTATAAAATATATAGATATATTTTATTTAAAATAAATTTTGTTGGTATTTTTAAAAATAAGATTTATTTAAAACAAATAAGAAAACGCTAGTCCGGGTGCCCGATTAGACGATACCCTGATCTCAGCCCTATACACCAAGATTCAAACCCACATTGTCTACGCAACGCGCATCATAATTGTAAAAAAAAAACAAAGAACGTCCCCTCGCTGTCAAGCTCCAACCGAGAGATTGTAGCTTACGAGCGCCGCTTCTACCAACAGCGTCACTAAATGTGGCGCTGCTTGACATGTGCTTTTGCAAATGGCCCTTACGTTTTGTATAATAACTTCTGTTTTACTTAATGGATCTTAATGCAATTTTGCATATGATCTACATATTCTATAGGTTTGATAGAAATCCAATGTACACTTTTGGGTCTTCCTCCAAAAAAACCTTAATTTTACAAATCTGGAGAAATTTCGAGCCGGTATCTAAAATCCAACAAAAATCAAAATTGCATATGCATATTAATAAAACTAAAAAAATTTGGAGGTTTTTTGAACAGACAGACGGACAAGGTTCAATTGGCTAGGCTTGTCATCCTGATCAAGAATATATATACTTTGTCGGGTTTGCTACGCCACCTCTTGCCTGTTGCATACACTTAAACAAAACTATACTCTGATTTCCTATATTCAATGGGATTCAATAGATTCATTTGAAGCTTAAGTAATTCCCTTTCACCTTAATAACTTGGAAGCAGCACATCAAATCGAAACAAGAGCAGCTCAAGGCGAAAACCAGAAAAATGTATTGGCTGTTAGGACCACGTTCTAAACTTAGTCGTGAGAACAAATTAAGGCTATATAAGGCTGTACTGAAGCCAGTATGGACCTACGTATTGCAGTTATTGGGTACTGCTAGTAATTCTAATATCGAAATTATAAAGGGATTCCAGAACACGACGCTCAGAATGATTACATGTACACCTTGTGATTAATTATAATATCCACAAAGATGTTAAACTGTCCCATGTTAAAAAAAAAATAGAACTATATGCAAAAAGATACATGAATAAACTACATAACAATGATAATGCTCTAGCACTTAGACTACTGGATGAGACAAGCAACCACAGACCAGCCCCACAGAAATAGATAAATATGTAAAGTAGGTAAATATATGGATTGATCTCATTGGAGCCCAAGCCATCAGGTTATCCGGTATTATTGTTAACAAATTTGTTTATTGTCTAGTATAAAATAGATTGCAAATAAAAACAGCAAAATTTAAAAAAAAAATGTGCTATTTACATTTTGAAAATATCAGGGTTACTATCAACAGTTATGATAATTGATCGAAAAATGAGCTCCACTCTGCATCAAGGGAAATCTTGATAATCTTTTTATCACTTGCCTCTCTTTTTATCTATGTACGCACATAATATTAAAAAACGGCACAAAATTGAAAGAGATCAAAATATGCATAAGTGTAAGCAAAACACAAGTACATCCAGATGTTATCAAGGTGATTTTGATGCTCTATCTCTTTGTGTCCCCTTATAATTAAGGATTTCCGTGTGTAGCTAGATTTTAAATACTAACCTTATGGTGTGTAAGAAGCTCAGAGTAAGAAAACCAATCAGTCATCGGAGCTATTCTTTCAAACATACCAACTTTCTTGTATTTATACGTGCAAAAGAAAAGAAATCTACCTAAGCCAAACACTGATGTAATGATAATTTTAAGTATGAATTTAGGTAGATCAGATATTCCAGAAAATGGGAAATTTGTAAATAAAAAATTGGTTTAAGTTTAATATTTATATATGATACATACACTCAGGCTTCTTTTTAATCATTTGTTTAATAATATGACCCCTTTAGCAGTGAAAATAAACCTCTGATATTACCACTGTTACCACTGTATTAAACGGTTCTACTTCTCTCTTTGAAGATCTGACTCTTTTGTACAGATTATGTATTATATATACATGGATAGACTTTCTAAATCAAATTGACAGTCCTGTGTGTATTTTCAAAGCACAACTATCTAGTATTTAAAATACGTTTTTTGGAAACAGAGGAAGCAAAATCCAAATCTTTGTACTTATTACAGAAACCTACAATGTAAATCAGAAGTGTAAAAGTGAAGTGTTACTTAAAAAAACTAAAATTGTCAATTCCTTATAGGTAATAAGGAAATGAGATGAGTTATCGCAAGTTATAAATGATTGAATTTCACGCCTCAAGGCTTAGGAGATCGCATCGTTCACACGGATAGACAAACATGGCAAGATCGATTCTGCTATATCTTTCGCCGCTATGGATGCAAAGTTGCGATTTGGAATATACAAACACTCGTGAATACCCTCGAACTAAACTAAGAGTTTTTATATATATACATGTATATGAGAGCGGATAGTAAGCAGGATACACATTGAGCATAATGGGACTTCATATGAAATTCGATAAATTCAGTTGAGCGTTCGAAATCCTAAAAGTAAGGAACCCTTACAAATACGAAGTTGAGTGGGATATAGTGATCAAATGTTATGCGTTGTAAAAACTTGTACTACATGTCACATCTATGAATTGAATTGATTAGTGAAATAACGCAGTCTAAGCGCGGCCTTTTGTGTATACCTGCTGTACTTTTGTGTATACAATAAGCGTCGAATTATTGATAATGAAATCTGCGCCGTAACCGTTTCCAGTGTGCAGATAACTAGAGCACACTTAATTTAAAATACTATAATTCAAAAATTATTTTTCTAAAATTAAATGTATAAATTTACATTCATTTGAATACCACATATTGTATTGGTGAGTTATTAGATTTGATAACTTTACTTAATTTTTTCAATCTTTTATAGCAAATTTTGACAGCAAATTTGTATTTGGTGAAATTTGATATTTCAATAAATTATTAATTTATCTTGCATTTTTAAGGAATATTTTGATGTTTTAAAAGATTATTTTCATATTATTTATATATATATGTATATATATATATATATATATATATATATATATATATATATATATATATATATATATATATATATATATATATATATAACTGGGATTTATTTGATTAATATAATAAAAAAAAGTAACTGTACTTTTAGATGCGACAGACATTGTTAAATTAATATTATTCATTTCTATTTTGTACATACGCTCTGCTTTCATCCAACATGCAGCATAACAAGTTAATGATGTTATGGGCGTACATTTTGAATAAGATAAATTTATTGCATCGCAAACGTTAGCGTTTTCTACTTACATATATTTTGTATTTAGATAAAACTAATTTCCCTTGAAATATTGATTTTAATAACTTTTTATACCGTGAATAAATTTAAAATGTAAGTTGTGTGTGTTTTTTTTAAAATGGAGTGCTAAAATAAAGATCCTTATCGGGAGCTACTTGCAACCTCTATAAAAATCTAGGTGGCCCAGAATTTAATAGGCTTGATGGAGGAAGCTGTGGAGCAGGCGAGTGCTGCCCCTGTCGTAGAACATCAAACGGCGAGCTCGAACGCTGAATCATGTGACGAAAACTGGTTTCTGGTAGTTGATGCTGTTTTGAGAAATACAATTAATATATTTTTTTTTTTAATATTTCAAAGCAATTCACCTGTAAGTTGCGTAAAGTTATCACACCAGCAGCACTAATGATATGTGGAGTCGGTCCATCTCCTAAATCAAGTTGCAAGCTTTCTGACATATCACTACTGTTTACAATTGGACAATTGTTGACATTACTACTTAAGTAGCTAGATCCACCAGTGCTGAGGTGAAGTTGACCCAATGACGCAGTGGCCATGGCTACATCAGGCATCATATCGGAAAGGTGTCCATTGCTAGCGTCTAAGCCACAAGCATCACTTTCACGCCTCCTGACCAAGTTCAGAGCATTAGTATGTGGAAATCGAAAATCACCCTCTCTAATTAAAGCCGGCAAATCGTTACGATGATTCACTGATGTTGATAGGCGAGCATAGCTATTTTGAAGGGCCGAACCCGAATTTCCTGTCAAAAGACTTGTGACACCAAGTAGGTTATTTGGCTGCTGACGGGGGAAAGTCATATTTCGACTGTAACATTCATGTACACCATCTGCTCCACACGCAGATGACACTGATGAGGCCATTGATGAAGTCGACAAGAACGAGACGGACACATCTGTTTGGCGTGTAGATCCGGTAGCTGCCGGTGATGGTGGTGGACTTTGATCTTCATCTTCTAATAGACATCGCTCCGCTTGTATTGCGGATTGGGCACTGTTGCACTCATCTCTGCCACTATTGTTAGTTAATAGAGAAGTTTCGAGCAGATCTGATACTTCATCCGGCAGATTAAACTCTCTCACGACACGAAGCCGTATTTGACGGTCGATTTCATGTTTTGATGAAAGTGGCAGAAGCAGTGCCCGTTGACACATTGGCGATTGGCGGAGCTTATGCTCACGCTTTCGCATTGCTGCAAGCGTATGGCTATCTGGTGGCGGAATAGCAATAGGATCGATTTTTTCGCTATTATTTCCACTAATACTACAAGTGACACCAGGAGCAAAGCTGTTCGGAGAAGAGTTTATGCGCGAAACCATGTAAAGGGTATCTGGAATGTCGGGAAAATGTCTAGATCGACGCATTCGCATTAGCTCAAGCTGATGATTTGATGATGCCATTCTATCTTCTAATAAGGCTTTTACTTCTTCAAAGTATGGCATAAAAAGACGTGGTCGTACAAAAAGACCTTGGTTTTTCCCTCCCCGTATCCAAGCATTTATTCGTAAATTTTCACGATCGTCACCAATCATATGTGATGGTGGTGTACTTACGAGACCGCGACGTATAGCTTGACAGAGAACTTCACTATTTGGCGGCAAAACATGATCCATTCTTACCAGAGGTAGTAATTCGGCAAGTATTTCACGCAGCTCAACGTCACTTAAGTCACGCTTTCTTACACCCTTCCTCGCTACAGAGTGGGCAGTATGCGATAAAAGGTTTGGTTCGCGATCCTCCATGCGCCGGATAAGCTCTTGTTCCCCCCACTTTAGAACAGCTTGTAGTACTTCAAGTTCGGATGCTTGTAAAAAGTTACTTTGTAATACATATACCAACTGTGATTTATCTAACTGATTCAACACTGGTGAGGAGCTAATTGCGGAAAATTCTTCGCGTAGGTACTGGCAGGCTTGGCGAAAAACCCAAGCCGACCCATGTGGTTGACATCCCCATTTTAAAACCATTGATAGGGTTTCAAGTGACAACCACTCAAGTATTAAGTCCTCACAACCCTGTGCTAAAATATCAAGTTCTAAAAACCTGCCTATTTGATATAACTCCATCGCTTCCTCGAGAGTAGTTGGTCGTACACGACCAGTATTTGTCAACGCGTGCACTTCACCAAGGGAGCCGGTCGAGCATCCAGTGCCAGCCCCTCGTAGAATGAGCGCCAAGTCA
The DNA here is from genome assembly GCA_035045825.1 of Drosophila eohydei. NCBI lineage: Eukaryota > Metazoa > Arthropoda > Insecta > Diptera > Drosophilidae > Drosophila > Drosophila eohydei. The sequence continues at coordinate 3,076,868 of JAWNOT010000023.1, read as the reverse complement.
ACAGTATCTAAATATATAGCGTGTAGAAGCACACGCGCATATCTTTTTGGTATAACGGTCTCATCAAGAACAATGCGCGTTGGTACGTGTATAGAGCGCTCTACGTATTCGTCAATGTTGCGCGTCCGGCGGGCAATAAGATTTCGGAAAAATGGTGAACGGGCACTCAATATAGCTTTATGACACGGTAGCTCGAGTTTCGGCCGAAACCCGTACTCGGAATTAACCGATTCTTGACGTAAATAATCATTTCCGCTTTCCGCAGTAAATACGAGTGCTGCGTCCGCATAATCGCCTGTTTCTAACAAATATCGAAGATCATGTTCAAGTGGGTTAGGTGTACCAAAATCGTCACCTAGTTGACGCAACAAATTGATATTTACGGTCGGGTCATGTGCACATAGATCGCCCGTATATAAATAACGTAGCAATATAGAAAATATTTTCACATCGATAGGTGATGTAGGAAGTTCAAGACATATGCGTGCCCCAAATCCAGGGCAACCAGAAAGCAGGTCTCGAAAATATGTACAACGTGAGGATAGTATAGAACGATGCACAGGAAAAATCGATCCACGAAATACAAGATCACAATCAGTACATAGATTTAAATCGTAAAGCGCAGCCAGATCTTGTTTATATGTAGTAGCTGGGGGACGCGCTAATTCTGCTTGCACCTGTTTAACATAAACAATTATTAATACTGATTAAACATAATAAACGATCACTTACCGATAAATCCCTTAATGCAGCCAACGCTTCGAATTCCTCACAGAGAGATGCCAGCTCAAGAGGTGTCCACTCAGACACAAAGTCCCGTAAGACTCGCGCATGATCACAGGCTTTTGATGAACGTCGGCGACGTATAAACTTTCGCTTAAGAGTCGCAAAACCCGTTACTCGCTTTCGCCTCTGATCACGATGATAATGTGAACCGCTACAAGCAAAAGTTGCGCCAGAGCCTTCAGTGATACCATTTGAACTAGTTGAGCCCATACTTGCAGTATTTGAAACTGCAAATGCATTTCCATTTTCATTGGTAGCACCTTCGATTTCAGTAGTTGAGGCCATTGGGTAACCAACGTTGGACGTGTTTGAACCCATTTCCTTATTTACGCCTGGAATTCCTTAACACTCAAATTGATTTAACGCATTAAAAATTTGTTTGCGAAATGTAGTTTTTTCTTCATCTTTTCAATTGTGCAAATTGAATCTGCCGAGTTTCTGTAAATAAATAATTATCTAGTAGATTGTATTAAAAAAAATCAAAATTGCGGTTTAAAAATATAGCATGTATATGTCATAGTTTTGTATATAGAACAGCAAAATGGGACAATTCAGGCAGGCAGTACCTTTCTCTTCATGACAGCTGTGCGAAAGAAGTAAAACTGATGCAGTCGGACGCTATTACAATGAAATTTTAAGCATACGATCTACATATTGTATTGAATAATCTACCTTTAAAAATGCAATTCATCAGACAGACGGATACAGCTAAATGGACTTAGCTGAGCACAATCAAGACTATATATGTTCATATACGCCACACTTTTTCTACCTTTTACACATTTTGGGAACATTTTCGAGTGTTTCCTACATAATTTCTGCACACATCTTCATAATCAAATATTATATTTATCAAAAAAAAAAAAAAATGTATACACATATGTGTAAATTTTGGAGCAGACAAACAAGTACGCATTTGAATGTACAGTTTGCCAAGAAACTTTTTACACCCTGACAAAAATAATACAATTTTTGACTTTAGGTGCAAAGTTAATGGCCTTTGTTTCAAATTTGAAATTTATTTTAATGGTAAGCTGTTTAATAATATTTATTGAATTAAATAATAAAAAAAAAAAAAACCTAAAAACTTGTCTATAATCTGGATGGAGCATTGATACTGTGAAGTTTTCCCAATATTTTTCCGGCTGACTAATTATGTTTACAGTTAAATTAAAGCGCTTTTCTACATTTACCAATAAAAGCAGTGTTTTCTTTCGTGCAACTCTAAGAATATTTATACCGTATAATGGCATATGATTGCCGTACTGTTTCATGTGACATATCTAAGTCATATTCTTCCTTAAGATCATTGGCAGATGTCCATACTGACATTTGCGGATTTTAGTCAATTTTCCTCATTATTAATCGGTTTGCCCCATTGTAAATCTTTCTTATACACCCACCTGTGCCCTTTTCCAGCCTGCCTTCGTTTGCGCGCGATTAAACTTGAAACTAATTCTAGAACAAATTTGCCCAACTTGTGATTATAATACATTAATCGGACCACATCAAAACTTAATCTCTTACCATACATTTTAAAAGTTAAAGTAATTCAGTTTTAGATAGATATTTAACAAATTTTTACAACCAAACCAAGACACAAAAAGAATAGGTAAAGCACCGTTATGTCCAACAGTTAGTTCCAAACACAATTCCAAGACTCAATGTGTAAACAGTTTCTTCACAGCTTGAAAACAGAGTAATTTTAATTTTTGTTGTTTATTTGAATACACATTTTAAGACTGCTCTCTTATTTTTATAAACTTATTTAAAACTTATTACTAAACGATAACTCACTAAAAAGTTTTCGATAATTTGAATAAAAGCCTAATCATTTTCACCTAGTCAATAAATGTTATTTCCCTTATTTTTAAAATATTTTTCGATTATTTTATAACATTTAAGAACTAAAAAATCAACAAAAAAAAAACTATTCCATAACAATGCAAAGTGTTTTATTAAAAATAAACATTATGACCATCACCATTTTATGACGTTTTGGCATCGACTCCATGAATTTTTGGGTAATTTTTGTGCTATATTGTTTTTTTAGGCTCGTACACCAACCATTTCAAGACATTCCCGATGACAGTATTATGAGGGCAATTGAAAGATCTCGAGATTTGAGGAAATCAGGGTATAATGGTTTTGTGCAAATGTATGTAACAGGCAGAAGGCGTGGTAGACCCCATAAAGTATATATATTCTTGATCAAAACGACAAGCCGAGTAGATTGAGCTAGAGACTTGAAATTTTGTAGATCCGTGCATATTGCATATCCAATTTGTTTCGAATATTCGATAACTATTTCCATTTTATTGTTATCGAATAAAAACATAATTGAAATGCAGTTATTAAATTAATCTCGTGCGGTTGAAGAGCTAGAACCTCCAAATTTTGAATTCATGTTTATGCATATTTTCTAAATTTATGATTTTTATTATATTTTGGATATCGTCATCAAGTTTCCCAAATTCTTTAAATTTAAGTTCAGTTGGTTGGAAATAGGGACATTATGTGAAGGAGTTTGCATTTCTACCAAGCCAATAGAATATGTATATCATATATCATTCAATAAAAATCATTAAGTAAAACTGAAGTTATTAAACAAAACGTTTGGCCAATTCGCAAAATCACGTCAAACAGCGTTAAGCGCATGCATTTTGCCCATATATGTGCACACATACATTTAAAGAATCGAAATTGTGATTAAATTGTGCGTCGAAATTTCTCTGACAAAAAAATAAAGCTCGATAGAAGAAGCTATATGTTTTAATGCTCAGTTTTCGCCGAAAAAACTTGCACTTGCACAGGTACGCTAATAAATTGTCATCTTAAGGGTCTAGCTTTAAAAATTTGGAAGATGTAGCTGTTATCTATTTGTTTGTTTATTATTGCACTTATTTCAATTCATTCGTGAAATTTTGTTTATCACCAAATAAAACTTAATTAATTTCATATTTTAAATGCCCGGCAAAATTAAGCTTTGATGGGGTGCAATTGATTAATTATAACCACAAGTTGGCCAAATACGTTGCAGAATCAGTTGAAGAGTTTTCTGTATCATAGAAAATAATTTACTATGTTTCAATTCAAAATCGCGTGGATAACGAAGGTAGACTTGAAGAAAATAAATAGGTCGATTTAGGGCAGACCGCTTAATTATGCGGTATATTGACCAAAAGTCGCTAATATCAGTACTGACACTTTCTATGAACCTTTAAGAAGAATGTGACTAGATGTCCAACATGAAACTGTACGCCTGGCCACCCTACAGCATTAATACTCTTCAAAAATTGCGCGAAAGAAAGAGAGGAAACGTAATTTTTACAGCAATATTTAGAAAGCTTTCAATAAAAACAAGTATAAAAGCTTTAGTCGAGGTGCTCGACAAGGAGATACCCTCATAAAAAAAAAAAAAACAAAATACAAAAATCGACTTTACGACACCGACCAACTTCATACGAGCGCCGCCTCTAGCAACGCAGCCACTGCACCTCTTGCAAGAGTTGCAACTTTGAAGTTGAGTAGCAGCTGAGAATTCAAGCAGTATTCAATCGTAATTTCGATTCTTGGAATAGAAAAGAATACACGCATTTGAATGCATGTGTGCAAACGCATAGGAAAAATGCGTGCGCGTGGCGCTGCTGACATGTACTTTTGCAAATTGACCAAACGTTTTGTTTAATAACTTCTGTTTTACTTAATGGATTTTAAATTTTCAGCATATGATCGCCTTCACATAATGGCCCTAGTTCCAACTAAACTTAAATGTTAAGAATTTGGGGAAATTTGGAGCCGGTATTCAAAATCCAACAAAAATCAAAATTGCATAAAATATACCTAAAACTAAAGACAAAATTTCAATCATGTTTTTATTCGATAACAATTAAAAGCGAATAGTTATCGAATATTTTAAACAAACTCGATATGCGCGTGCTATACACGAACCTACAAAAAAAATTCAGTCTCTAGTTCTTCTAGATGTTGAGATCCACGCGTTCACACATACGGACAGACGGACTCGACTCGGCTTGTCGTCCTGATCAAGAATATATATACTTTATGGGGTCTGCCACGCCTCCTGCCTGTTACATACATTTGCACAAAACCATTATACCCTGATTTCCCATTTTCAATGGGATCAGGGTATAAAAATTTGGAGCCAGTATCCAAAATATAACAAAATTCAAAATTGTGGAAAATCTACATACAATTAAACAGAAAACAATTTAATAATTTAATAACTGAATTTCGATCGTTTTTGATCGATAACTTGATATGCACGTGATTTCTTATTTTTAATGGAATCAGGGTATAAAAACGCCTCCAATGTGTTAAATGCTACAGGAGGTCAGGTATTAAAGTATTATTAAACAAATGAGCAATACATCAAAATTTATAAAATGAAAATTTATATTTTTTCGTTCAAATACAGTTATTAAAGGCAAACGTTTAGAGCTGTCGTTTTAAATAAAACGGGGTGCATAGTCAACGAATATGTGAAGACAAGTGTAATGAAAGTGCACTACAAATTCTTTTTTATGATCCTTCCAATTATTTATTCAAATTGGATGTATGTAAATAAGCCTTGTATTTATAATAATTTGCATTTAAAAAAGCACCACAACAGGTCTTTGGACCCTGTATGAGTATCGATAAATTATGTTTCAGAAAAAAGTATAAAAATATTTTCATAATTTATGTTAAGTCTGTATTTTATGTTATTAAATTAATAGGTAAGTTAGAATCCCGACTAGAATTGACCATAGCACTTATAAACGTTTCTACAAACTAGTCAAAGTCCAGCAATTCCATCAACTGGAAAGCACTCTATACTTTCGCTATGAGAGTTCAAAAATATACGCACCGGTACACTAACAATATAAAAATATACAAGTACAGAGGAATTTTAAAACATATATTTTCGGAAAAATACCAATTACATTCAACGCTATACATCGAGGCTGTAAGCATGACTGTCTATATATCATAAGTTACTAATCCAAGCGCCAGGCGCTTCTATAAGGAGAAGCGCAATTTTGAATCAATTTTCATCATCGGGGGTTTTTTTTTAATAATTTTTTTTTCAAATATGCTATTTAATGGTGAGAGTATTTAATAAAAAAAAGTTGCCCGGTGACATTTGCTAACTTAAATGTTTTATTTCGTTATTTGTATCTGTCACTATTGGATTTGTTTATTTTGTTATATTACCTCAACCCCGTTAATTTTGTATTAATAGTTCAAGAGCTGGATCACAGTTGAATTGAATATTGTTATCCAGAGTTTTAGTCTCTACTGTTTAAAATTATCTCATTAATTCGGGTTTGTAGGATATTATGGAAATGGATAAGTATTATTATCGTTAAGTTTTATTTTAAAAGACGTATATATGGAGGCGTATATAAATAAACATAAAACGTTCAACATTTGGCAACTGACGGATATTCATAGCAATAGCTTGGATTCGAATACAAATATATACGATTATTGTATAAAATAATAATAAGGTATCAAAATATCATTACATTTTTAATTGTCATACGAGTAATAAAGGTATTCTTGGCTTACAGGAATGGATATATTTAATAGCCAAAACTACATAATTGCGAATGTAACGCACTTTATTGACTTGCCTTTTTGATACTGTCCCTCCTATGGCATGGTACTGGCATCAAATTTTACTTTGGAAAGAGAAAAATTACGTATACACAACATCCAAGTAAAAAGTAAGTTGTTTATAGAATAATTTGAAATCTATTCTTACTGACTTCATATGTAGTGTCGGTGTCAGACCTAATAGACTATGCAGATGGTAAATATATTATATTTTTGTATATATAGTATACATTTAAAAAAAAAATAATATACATGAATCTAAAGCTAACTGTATACTCTACTTCCAAACACGTATGAGATATAATTTAATAAGTGAAGCTTTATATTATTTGAAACAATGATGATCTGCGTTCTATACAGAGTCTTCAGCATTTATATATCCTAAGATCAACCCGTTCATACATACAAACACGGCTAAACCGAGTCAGTTCGCCGTCCTGGGTAACAATATATATATTTTATGGGGTTTTCCACGCCTCCTGTCTGTTTATACACTATGTTATATTGAGACTACTACGAAATAAACAGCATTTGTCCACTTAAAAAAGTATGACGATCAAGCATATATATATATATATATATATATATATATATATATATATATATATATATATATATATATATATATATATATATATATATATATATATATATATGCTTGATCGTCATACTTTTTTTAAGTGGACAAATGCTGTTTATGGGGTCTTCTACGCCCCCTTCTGTCGGTTATTATACTATATTATATTATGAGACAACTTCCAAATAAACAGTAACCAAATGACCATCTAGAAGGAGTATTAATATATAGCCTAGGATTTATAGCCAACAAGCTTTTTGATCTGTTTTCTTCCGTTGGTTTCTGTAGAACCGCAAATTTTAATATATTTGAATTTTTACGATAGCAACTGTGTTACACACTTTTTATCAAAATAAATGGTTTCAAGGTATTACTTTTGCTGATTTTCTTTACAAGAGCTTAATAGGGTGTTAATTATATACCTAACCTTTAACACATCACTCAACTGACCCAGTTTATTTTAAATGACCGATAACTTCTGTTTACATATCGAATGTATTTAGAGATAGCCAACACATTTTTAATTTATTTTCTAGTATAGTATATCAATCAAGTTATCAATTAGCAATACCATGCATAAATTAGCAATAAGCTAAGATATATTCTCTACATTTATGCACACATACATTCAAATATGTAAATATTGTTTGATTTCTATTGATAAAACACAATATACAAAAAAAAATTCTTTATGGTAGCTGCTACTCTAATTTTGCGTTTTCCGCTTTCATATCAAGTTTTGCGGTGATGGTATGGGAATCGTTTTTAAAAGAAGAAATTATATTTTGTACGATAATTTATTTTTAAATTCTTAACAATTCTTAATTTGAAGCCTGAAGAAGTATCTATTTTATCTATTATATGATAAGGTACACACACATCGGTGTACTTGCATTTATTTGAATTTAAGTGTTATTGTATACATGTGTACATAGCTAATAATTGAAACAGCAGTGTAATTTGGATTCACGATTTCTTTAGGAGAGATCACTTTGACTTGTTTTAAAACTAATACATTTTTTGCAAATACCTATACTTTATAAATTTTAAAGAGTAATGAGTAAAGCAATGCCGAAACTATTAAATTACCTTGACCTACATTGCCAAGTTCAAACAATAGTTTATATCTTTGATTTTATTTTCTCATGAAGTTTTAGTATACTTATGTACACACATATACAAATGTATGTGTATGTACATAAAGAATAAAGTTGGATGCATACACATTATCTTATATGTTTATAACACATATTTATCATTAGTTTGCATATTGAAACATATTTCTGTACATGTATTTAGTGAGATAATTGTGATATACAAAAAATAAAACCAATGTACTTTTAAACATGCGCTTATCAGTACAAACTTTAATATATTAGTGCAGACTGAAGTCTATATAACGTTTGTATAATATAATAAACTTTGTAAAGTATTATTACTCACTTGAATTATAAATGTTTACACTCTTCACTATCATTTTGATGCAATTTTACCGCACAGAGCGTATGTCTATTTTTTCACATTAGCTAACGAGAACTTATCGTTGTAAATAAATAAATTTTTTGTTTTGCAACATTAAATAATTCTCAGAAGTATTTTCTGTTAATCAGTTTGCCCATTGATAATGTTTATAAAAGTTTGATAATATTAATCTATCTTTATAAGATAAAATAAGTTTTCACAAGACCGAGGGCAGAGACGTGATAAAATAATATCGGAAATACACTCGATAGTAATATTGTACGCACTATCGGTAATACGCGTAGTTTCCACTTCATTTTTGACAGCATTCCTTTGGATTCCACTTTAAAGCTTATACTTATTTTTATTTTTATTATGGGTAATACACTCGATAGTAATATTGTAGACACTATCGGAAAATTCGCGTCGTTTCCACTTTAAAGTTTATTTTAATGCTATTGCTTTTAAATAAAAGTATTGAAGATATTAGGCATGCCGGATGCATTATCGCTTAAGTAAGCTACCAATTTTTTTCTGTTATATTTGAAACATCACTAGCCATGCAACATATCTTTCTTAACACAAAAACTCAACTTCGTATGTGTTTGGTCCCCTTACTTTTGTGCTCGACCAGTCAACCGTACTCCCAATTGCTAAGCGCAACGTTATAAAATATATTTTGGTTGTATAAGCTAGATAGACTAGTTTAAACAGCTAAACAAAAATTTTAAAACGATTAATATAAAAATGTATCTAGATTATTACTCTTTTATCTAGATATAATTATCCAGAATTGTCATGAAGTTGTCCAACATATATATATATATATATATATATATATATATATATATATATATATATATATATATATATCTTTATCTTTATATTTACATATATATATATATATATATATATATATATATATATATATATATATGTATACTAGGAGACCTTGCAAAAAGCGACGACGTGATATACCAATTATTTTACGTTTTTATATAAAAAATCAACCATATGCATGCACACTCATGCACAACTGCGTATTTATCCAATTTATGGATACTTAGAAAATGGGATGATCTTACCTTGCAAAATCTAAAGCCGTACTCTTAAGGTCTGTATATTTCAGTCCTTGGTACAGAACCAAGATTTAGTATTTCTTTATGTGTTTTATTGCAAGCCTCTAGTACAGAACCAGTGACTACGGGCGTCGCAACTAATACTTGAACCAGTTGGACAACGGAGATGAGTAGAATTAGTGAAGAGCGAGACACGGTACTCTATTTTCAAGTGCTAGATTCATACTGGTTTATTTCGTAAATTGTATGGTCTTATATATAGTTTTCTTAGATCAATAATGACTTATGACATTACATTACATGCATCCTAAATATACATAAAATAGGTTTTATGACGATCAAGGGTTCTCTTAAAACTAATATGTATATAGTGACATATTCATACTGACAATGTCCACAACACATAGAATATTGAAAACTAGTTCATACTGGATTTTCTTATATCATGAAAATCTAGAATAAAGCGAAAATAACCAAATCATAAATAGTGGCGCCGGCCTGACAAAATCCCGTTGCATTTTTTGCTATTGCATAGGAATAATGTTGCGAGCCGAAATTCTTAGAACGACGCGTCCAACTGATCTTTGTCTGCTGCGTAATTTCAGCAGCCTATAAAAGAGCATTTAACAAAAATTGTCTTTAGTCTTAAGCTATTGTTCAATAAAGCAAGTTGTCATAATCTAACTTTGACTTCGTCTTTTAATTTACATTAGCGTTGCTGTTAGCATATGTCGCGGCATTTATTCGACTGATAACATATATCTAATTGGCGCAGCCGGTAGGATGACAATAAATTGTGGACCATCTGATGCAATAACTAAGTTATTAATTCTTTTTGTCCCGTTTACTGCCATCCGCCAAACAACTAACGCAAAGGCAACCCACGCGACGGTCAATATCGCGTCAAGTTTTAAAAAAACATAAAACCTCGACAATGACGTGAAAACCGAAATTCGCAAATTGCCAAAGCCGCAGATTGTGATTGTGTAAATAAAAATAATAAAATAACAACTTGAAAATAATTCAAGAAGACGCGATAGAATTCGAAGAGAACATAATTCCAGACGATTCTGGTTATCTCAAAAACATTCGAAAGTGCTATCTGTGCAACAAACTGAACAATTAATAAATTAAGTGAATACAAATTAAGTGAATATACTTAAACAAAAAACTATTTGAACAATCAATAAATTAAGTGAATATAATTAAACAAAAAGAAATTTACAATAAAAAGCAAACTGAAATAAAAAATATATACTTTAAATTGTAACAAATTAAATAATCAAAATGGAAGGAGACGCAACATCACCCCTCTCCGATGCCAACATGACACAAGTGATCAACCAGCTTAAAAATATTGAGAAGTTTACTGGAGATAAGAACAGTCTGTACACGTTCGTTAGCCGGATCGACTACATATTGGCACTCTACACCACCAATGATGCGAGGCAGAGGTCAATACTTTTTGGACTTGTGGAAAGCTGCATCAGCAGTGAAGTTATGCTATCTCTTGGCATAAACAATTTGACAACATGGACGGATCTTCGAAAACAACTAATTTTGAACTACAAGACGCAAACCCAGAACCACGTCTTATTGGAGGAATTCAGAAACACCCCATTCAAAGGCAACGTGAAAGCTTTTCTGGAAGAAGCAGAACACCGTAGGCAGACATTGGCGAGTAAGCTAGAACTAGAAAATAATTTAGACGAAAAAACATTGTATGCGCGGTTAATTAAAACCAGTATTGAAAACTTAATCCAAAAACTACCCACACACATTTGCATTCGGATAATAAATTGCGAAATTTCCGATTTAAGATCTTTAATAAACATATTACAAGAAAAAAACCTTTATGATGAACCCTGTCTAATTCCAAATCAAAACAAAGTAAAACAAGATAAAAACTTCAAGCCATCAAATTCCAATCCCAATATTCAAAAGTTTCCTACATTTCTCCAACCAAACCATTCCTATGTCCCATATCGACCCTATTTTCAACAACCATATCTTCCACCAACACCTAATTATACTAACCATAACAATATTTCACCTAATCATTATTCACCTCGACCAATACAACCAACCCCTAATCCAGTCAGACCAGTTCTTAGACAAAACCAATTTGACATTAATCGCTTCGGGCAAGTAGCTCCACAACAAATCCCTGGCATACCTAACCAACCAACAAAGCGTATTAGACCTGCAGAAAGCCGACAAAGCAAAATGAGCATAGACAAAGAGACTAGAAACCAAGAAGAATTAAATTATCACGATTACATGCAGCAAGAATATTATAATCAATTAGCTTCTTTTCCCGAACACTATCCTCAATATTACCAAGAACAAATTTACCCACAAATCTCAGACTACACATACACACAAACAGCCACAGCCGAACATGAGACAGAACAACCAAATGAAATAGAAATCAAGAAAGCCGAAAATTTTCAGCTGCCAGCCTCGGAAACCAACAATACATAGTTATCACTTATAAGGGCAAAAATTTAAAATGTTTAATAGATACAGGATCTACTGTAAATATGATGACATCCAATGTTTTTAATTTACCAATTCATGATACCGATTGTCTTATCCAAACCAGCAATGGTCCTTTAACTATCACAAAAAAAGTGAATGTCCTTTCCAACAACTTATTCAAAAGTAATAATGAATTTCTTCTACATCCATTTTCACCAGATTATGATCTATTAATTGGTAGAAAACTTCTCTCAGAAGCACAAGCCGTCATAGATTATAAATTCCAAATTGTAAATTTATACAATCGAAAGTATAAATTAATTAACGATATTCCGACCACTAACTTAAACCATTTCGTTGTTCAATCAAATCCTGAATCTAATCAACACTTCAAAAATCCAATCAGAGATAATTCAAAAAATGAAGAATTTATGAACTCAAGCCTTTACCGACTAGAACACTTAAATGAAGAAGAAAAATTTAATTTAATAAGCTTGTTGAAACAATATCAACACATTCAGTTCAGAGAAGGCGACAAACTTAGTTTCAGTAATCAAGAAAAGCATGTTATTAACACTACTCACAATTCACCTTTGTACACAAAACCATACAGTTATCCACAAGCATACGAACAAGAAGTTGAACAACAAATTCAGAATATGCTAGATCAAGGCATTATACGCCCCAGCAATTCCCCTTATTGTAGTCCTATATGGATTGTACCAAAAAAACAAGACGCGTCAGGCAAACAAAAATTTAGAATCGTAATTGACTATAGAAAATTAAATGACATAACTATAAATGACAGACACCCAATACCAAATATGGATGAGATCTTAGGAAAACTAGGTAGATGCAAGTATTTCACAACAATCGACCTTGCAAAAGGATTCATTCAAAAAACCGCTTTTTCCACTAAACATGGCCACTATGAATATCTTCGTATGCCATTTGCATTAAAGAATGCACCTGCAACCTTTCAACGTTGTATGAACAATATTCTGCGACCATTACTAAATAAACACTGTTTAGTATATCTAGACGATATAATTGTATATTCAACATTTTTAAAAGAACACCTACACTCATTGCAACTAGTTTTCGAGAAGCTTGCTGAAGCAAATCTCAAATTACAACCTGACAAATGTGAGTTTCTAAAACAAGAAACTACCTTCCTAGGACATGTCATAACTAAGGATGGAATAAAACCCAATCCTGATAAAATCAAAGCAATTCTGAAATATCCTATTCCCACAAAAACTAAAGAAATAAAAGGTTTTCTTGGACTAACCGGTTATTACAGAAAGTTTATTCCAAATTTTGCAGACATAGCCAAACCCATGACAACAGTACTAAGAAAAGACTCAAAAATAGATATTAAAAATCCAGAATATATTAGAGCTTTCGAAAAATTAAAACAACTTATTTCCAATGATCCGATTTTAAAAATTCCAGACTTCAAAAATAAATTCATTTTAACAACTGACGCAAGTAATGTAGCTCTTGGAGCTGTACTTTCTCAAGACGGACATCCCATTAGTTTTATCAGCAGAACCCTCAATGACCACGAAACTAACTACAGCGCCATAGAAAAAGAACTTTTAGCTATTGTATGGGCAACAAAAATCTTTCGACACTACCTTCTAGGTCGACATTTCGAAATCAATAGTGACCATCAACCATTATGTTGGTTATACAAAATGAAAGAACCAAATTCAAAATTAACCCGATGGAGAGTAAAATTATCAGAATACGACTTTGACATAAAATACATAAAAGGAAAAGAAAACCACATAGCTGACGCCCTATCGCGAGTAAAAATAGAACAGACTTATTTCGGAGAAAAACACAACATAGCGCTGACGAAGACAATAGTAATTTAATTGGGCTCACAGAAAAACCAATAAATACATTTAAAAGACAAATTATATTTTCTAAAGGCATTCCAAATATTAAAAAACAGAATTACATCAAAAAATTTATAATTTACATTACATACGATAACATGACTAAAGACAAAGCTGAAAAATATTTGATTGACCACTTTTGTACAAAGACTAGCGTAATGTTCATAGACAGCGATGCAGATTTTGAAATCATTCAAAACGCACACAAAGAAATTATCAACACTAGCCACACCAAAATTCTACGAAGCCTCATTCAATTAAAAAATATAGACTCATATGCCGAATTTAAGGAACTTATTTTGAAAACAGATGAAAAACTCTTACACCCCGGTATCCAAAAAACAAATAAACTCTTCTGTGAAACTTACTATTTCCCTAACAGCCAATTACTAACACAAAATATAATAAACGAATGCAACATTTGCAACCTAGCAAAAACCGAACACAGAAACACAAATATGCCAATGAAAATTACTCCCAAGCCCGAACATTGTCGCGATAAGTTTGTAATAGACATTTATTCCTCTGAAGGCAAGCACTATCTTAGTTGCATAGATACTTATTCAAAATTCGCTACTCTTGAAAATATTAAAACAAAAGATTGGATAGAATGCAAAAATGCATTAATGCGTATAATTAATCAGTTAGGAAAGCCAATATTATTAAAAGCTGACCGAGACGGCGCATTTTCCAGTTTAGCACTAAAAAAATGGCTCGAAAGCGAAGGAATAGAATTACAATTAAATACAACAAAAACAGGAATAGCAGACATCGAACGACTACATAAAACAATAAACGAAAAAATTAGAATAATCAATACCTTAAATGACGAAGAAAATAAACTCAGTAAAATAGAAACTATTCTCTACATCTACAATCACAAAACAAAACATGACACAACTGGACAAACTCCTGCACACATATTTCTATATGCTGGACAACCTAAATTAGACATTCAAGAATAAAAAGAAAAAGTAATAAATAAAATCAACAATAACCGACAAGAATACGAAATCGATACCAGATATCGAAAAGGACCGTTACAAAAGGGCAAACTAGAAAATCCCTTTAAAGCCAATAAAAATGTTGAAAAGTTAGATCCAGATCATTACCAAATTACTAACAGAAATAGAATTACACGTTACTATAAAACACAATTTAAAAAACGAAAGAAAATAAATCAAGTCAAAATAATTACATAATACTAATGATATCAACGTCCTATATCCCAATTTTAATCCACTAATATTATTCAAACTATGTCATACTCTCGATAATAATGGCTACAAACACATAAATAGTTAAGAATAAATTGAATAATGTTGTATTCAAAATATTAATAAGCTCATATATAAAACAACCACAATTAATAAGTGTATTAGAAACCAAATCATATCAAAATCACCAAAACTACCTTAAGTATCTTCTTGAGTCGCAGGCTTACCTCTTAAGGAGAGGGAAGTGACATATTCATACTGACAATGTCCACAACACATAGAATATTGAAAACTAGTTCATACTGGATTTTCTTATATCATGAAAATCTAGAATAAAGCGAAAATAACCAAATCATAAATAGTGGCGCCGGCCTGACAAAATCCCGTTGCATTTTTTGCTATTGCATAGGAATAATGTTGCGAGCCGAAATTCTTAGAACGACGCGTCCAACTGATCTTTGTCTGCTGCGTAATTTCAGCAGCCTATAAAAGAGCCTTTAACAAAAATTGTCTTTAGTCTTAAGCTATTGTTCAATAAAGCAAGTTGTCATAATCTAACTTTGACTTCGTCTTTTAATTTACATTAGCGTTGCTTTTATTCGACTGATAACATATATCTAATTGGCGCAGCCGGAAGGATGACAATAAATTGTGGACCATCTGATGCAATAACTAAGTTATTAATTCTTTTTGTCCCGTTTACTGCCATCCGCCAAACAACTAACGCAAAGGCAACCCACGCGACGGTCAATATCGCGTCAAGTTTTAAAAAAACATAAAACCTCGACAATGACGTGAAAACCGAAATTCGCAAATTGCCAAAGCCGCAGATTGTGATTGTGTAAATAAAAATAATAAAATAACAACTTGAAAATAATTCAAGAAGACGCGATAGAATTCGAAGAGAACATAATTCCAGACGATTCTGGTTATCTCAAAAACATTCGAAAGTGCTATCTGTGCAACAAACTGAACAATTAATAAATTAAGTGAATACAAATTAAGTGAATATACTTAAACAAAAAACTATTTGAACAATCAATAAATTAAGTGAATATAATTAAACAAAAAGAAATTTACAATAAAAAGCAAACTGAAATAAAAAATAAAATAAAAAATATATACTTTAAATTGTAACAAATTAAATAATCAAAATGGAAGGAGACGCAACATCACCCCTCTCCGATGCCAACATGACACAAGTGATCAACCAGCTTAAAAATATTGAGAAGTTTACTGGAGATAAGAACAGTCTGTACACGTTCGTTAGCCGGATCGACTACATATTGGCACTCTACACCACCAATGATGCGAGGCAGAGGTCAATACTTTTTGGACTTGTGGAAAGCTGCATCAGCAGTGAAGTTATGCTATCTCTTGGCATAAACAATTTGACAACATGGACGGATCTTCGAAAACAACTAATTTTGAACTACAAGACGCAAACCCAGAACCACGTCTTATTGGAGGAATTCAGAAACACCCCATTCAAAGGCAACGTGAAAGCTTTTCTGGAAGAAGCAGAACACCGTAGGCAGACATTGGCGAGTAAGCTAGAACTAGAAAATAATTTAGACGAAAAAACATTGTATGCGCGGTTAATTAAAACCAGTATTGAAAACTTAATCCAAAAACTACCCACACACATTTGCATTCGGATAATAAATTGCGAAATTTCCGATTTAAGATCTTTAATAAACATATTACAAGAAAAAAACCTTTATGATGAACCCTGTCTAATTCCAAATCAAAACAAAGTAAAACAAGATAAAAACTTCAAGCCATCAAATTCCAATCCCAATATTCAAAAGTTTCCTACATTTCTCCAACCAAACCATTCCTATGTCCCATATCGACCCTATTTTCAACAACCATATCTTCCACCAACACCTAATTATACTAACCATAACAATATTTCACCTAATCATTATTCACCTCGACCAATACAACCAACCCCTAATCCAGTCAGACCAGTTCTTAGACAAAACCAATTTGACATTAATCGCTTCGGGCAAGTAGCTCCACAACAAATCCCTGGCATACCTAACCAACCAACAAAGCGTATTAGACCTGCAGAAAGCCGACAAAGCAAAATGAGCATAGACAAAGAGACTAGAAACCAAGAAGAATTAAATTATCACGATTACATGCAGCAAGAATATTATAATCAATTAGCTTCTTTTCCCGAACACTATCCTCAATATTAGCAAGAACAAATTTACCCACAAATCTCAGACTACACATACACACAAACAGCCACAGCCGAACATGAGACAGAACAACCAAATGAAATAGAAATCAAGAAAGCCGAAAATTTTCAGCTGCCAGCCTCGGAAACCAACAATACATAGTTATCACTTATAAGGGCAAAAATTTAAAATGTTTAATAGATACAGGATCTACTGTAAATATGATGACATCCAATGTTTTTAATTTACCAATTCATGATACCGATTGTCTTATCCAAACCAGCAATGGTCCTTTAACTATCACAAAAAAAGTGAATGTCCTTTCCAACAACTTATTCAAAAGTAATAATGAATTTCTTCTACATCCATTTTCACCAGATTATGATCTATTAATTGGTAGAAAACTTCTCTCAGAAGCACAAGCCGTCATAGATTATAAATTCCAAATTGTAAATTTATACAATCGAAAGTATAAATTAATTAACGATATTCCGACCACTAACTTAAACCATTTCGTTGTTCAATCAAATCCTGAATCTAATCAACACTTCAAAAATCCAATCAGAGATAATTCAAAAAATGAAGAATTTATGAACTCAAGCCTTTACCGACTAGAACACTTAAATGAAGAAGAAAAATTTAATTTAATAAGCTTGTTGAAACAATATCAACACATTCAGTTCAGAGAAGGCGACAAACTTAGTTTCAGTAATCAAGAAAAGCATGTTATTAACACTACTCACAATTCACCTTTGTACACAAAACCATACAGTTATCCACAAGCATACGAACAAGAAGTTGAACAACAAATTCAGAATATGCTAGATCAAGGCATTATACGCCCCAGCAATTCCCCTTATTGTAGTCCTATATGGATTGTACCAAAAAAACAAGACGCGTCAGGCAAACAAAAATTTAGAATCGTAATTGATTATAGAAAATTAAATGACATAACTATAAATGACAGACACCCAATACCAAATATGGATGAGATCTTAGGAAAACTAGGTAGATGCAAGTATTTCACAACAATCGACCTTGCAAAAGGATTTCATCAACTTGAAATGCATCCAGATTCCATTCAAAAAACCGCTTTTTCCACTAAACATGGCCACTATGAATATCTTCGTATGCCATTTGGATTAAAGAATGCACCTGCAACCTTTCAACGTTGTATGAACAATATTCTGCGACCATTACTAAATAAACACTGTTTAGTATATCTAGACGATATAATTGTATATTCAACATCTTTAAAAGAACACCTACACTCATTGCAACTAGTTTTCGAGAAGCTTGCTGAAGCAAATCTCAAATTACAACCTGACAAATGTGAGTTTCTAAAACAAGAAACTACCTTCCTAGGACATGTCATAACTAAGGATGGAATAAAACCCAATCCTGATAAAATCAAAGCAATTCTGAAATATCCTATTCCCACAAAAACTAAAGAAATAAAAGGTTTTCTTGGACTAACCGGTTATTATAGAAAGTTTATTCCAAATTTTGCAGACATAGCCAAACCCATGACAACAGTACTAAGAAAAGACTCAAAAATAGATATTAAAAATCCAGAATATATTAGAGCTTTCGAAAAATTAAAACAACTTATTTCCAATGACCCGATTTTAAAAATTCCAGACTTCAAAAATAAATTCATTTTAACAACTGACGCAAGTAATGTAGCTCTTGGAGCTGTACTTTCTCAAGACGGACATCCCATTAGTTTTATCAGCAGAACCCTCAATGACCACGAAACTAACTACAGCGCCATAGAAAAAGAACTTTTAGCTATTGTATGGGCAACAAAAATCTTTCGACACTACCTTCTAGGTCGACATTTCGAAATCAATAGTGACCATCAACCATTATGTTGGTTATACAAAATGAAAGAACCAAATTCAAAATTAACCCGATGGAGAGTAAAATTATCAGAATACGACTTTGACATAAAATACATAAAAGGAAAAGAAAACCACATAGCTGACGCCCTATCGCGAGTAAAAATAGAACAGACTTATTTCGGAGAAGAAACACAACATAGCGCTGACGAAGACAATAGTAATTTAATTGGGCTCACAGAAAAACCAATAAATACATTTAAAAGACAAATTATATTTTCTAAAGGCATTCCAAAGATTAAAAAACAGAATTACATCAAAAAATTAATAATTTACATTACATACGATAACATGACTAAAGACAAAGCTGAAAAATATTTGATTGACCACTTTTGTACAAAGACTAGCGTAATGTTCATAGACAGCGATGCAGATTTTGAAATCATTCAAAACGCACACAAAGAAATTATCAACACTAGCCACACCAAAATTCTACGAAGCCTCATTCAATTAAAAAATATAGACTCATATGCCGAATTTAAGGAACTTATTTTGAAAACAGATGAAAAACTCTTACACCCCGGTATCCAAAAAACAAATAAACTCTTCTGTGAAACTTACTATTTCCCTAACAGCCAATTACTAACACAAAATATAATAAACGAATGCAACATTTGCAACCTAGCAAAAACCGAACACAGAAACACAAATATGCCAATGAAAATTACTCCCAAGCCCGAACATTGTCGCGATAAGTTTGTAATAGACATTTATTCCTCTGAAGGCAAGCACTATCTTAGTTGCATAGATACTTATTCAAAATTCGCTACTCTTGAAAATATTAAAACAAAAGATTGGATAGAATGCAAAAATGCATTAATGCGTATAATTAATCAGTTAGGAAAGCCAATATTATTAAAAGCTGACCGAGACGGCGCATTTTCCAGTTTAGCACTAAAAAAATGGCTCGAAAGCGAAGGAATAGAATTACAATTAAATACAACAAAAACAGGAATAGCAGACATCGAACGACTACATAAAACAATAAACGAAAAAATTAGAATAATCAATACCTTAAATGACGAAGAAAATAAACTCAGTAAAATAGAAACTATTCTCTACATCTACAATCACAAAACAAAACATGACACAACTGGACAAACTCCTGCACACATATTTCTTTATGCTGGACAACCTAAATTAGACATTCAAGAAAAAAAAGAAAAAGTAATAAATAAAATCAACAATAACCGACAAGAATACGAAATCGATACCAGATATCGAAAAGGACCGTTACAAAAGGGCAAACTAGAAAATCCCTTTAAAGCCAATAAAAATGTTGAAAAGTTAGATCCAGATCATTACCAAATTACTAACAGAAATAGAATTACACGTTACTATAAAACACAATTTAAAAAACGAAAGAAAATAAATCAAGTCAAAATAATTACATAATACTAATGATATCAACGTCCTATATCCCAATTTTAATCCACTAATATTATTCAAACTATGTCATACTCTCGATAATAATGGCTACAAACACATAAATAGTTAAGAATAAATTGAATAATGTTGTATTCAAAATATTAATAAGCTCATATATAAAACAACCACAATTAATAAGTGTATTAGAAACCAAATCATATCAAAATCACCAAAACTACCTTAAGTATCTTCTTGAGTCGCAGGCTTACCTCTTAAGGAGAGGGAAGTGACATATTCATACTGACAATGTCCACAACACATAGAATATTGAAAACTAGTTCATACTGGATTTTCTTATATCATGAAAATCTAGAATAAAGCGAAAATAACCAAATCATAAATAGTGGCGCCGGCCTGACAAAATCCCGTTGCATTTTTTGCTATTGCATAGGAATAATGTTGCGAGCCGAAATTCTTAGAACGACGCGTCCAACTGATCTTTGTCTGCTGCGTAATTTCAGCAGCCTATAAAAGAGCCTTTAACAAAAATTGTCTTTAGTCTTAAGCTATTGTTCAATAAAGCAAGTTGTCATAATCTAACTTTGCGTTGCTGTTAGCATATGTCGCGGCATTTATTCGACTGATAACATATAACATATATATAATTATATATATAGATAGCGACCAGATGGAACATCTGCAACCATCTGGTCAAGCTGATGAGCATTATGCCTGCTATATTATCTTATGTAGGATGAGTTATGAAGAGTGTAATTTCTTAGAAGACATGAACTCGAACAAAGAAATTTCGACTTCGGAGGTTTGTTATTTTAGAAAGCGTGTACTTTATTTTATGTCAAATATGCTACTTATCAACTTAAATCAAATCTATCCTTAACAAGCTGTGGGTTGACGGCAGCGACGGCGGCAATGTCGTCGCTGTTGGTGTGCAAAGCTTGTCCATATTCTTCCTAGAATTTGACAGTCGCTAGGTCAGAAATTTGATGCATTTCTGGTCGGACGATGTAATATGATTTGTTGGTCTTGCTCAACTTTGTGTGAATTTATTGGTTGCTAACTTTTCCTCCTCTAATTTAATGATATATTTATAAATTGGAGGTTTCGATTCTGTAGTCTTTTCATATTGATCGGCGTTGCATTGTTTTTAGTGCAAGTCTCTTTCTGGTAAACTTGTAGGATGACCTTTCTTCTCTTTTTCCTTATCATCAAGTGTAGTAAGATTCTGATGAGGATGGCGTTTATAAACAGAGAGACAAGTGCTTTTCTATTGATTGTTGAGTGCACCTGGATCTTATGCATGACTTTGATATTGTTAACATGAAATTCTTCAAGTGCCTCCAATGAGATAAATCTTATACTTTCGCTCTCCATCGGTGTTACCTGTATTAGCGGGCTTACAGGTTTCATTATCGAAATCTCGATATTACTGACTGCTTTTTCGTTGATATCTAATGTCTCATTCCAAAAGTGCCTCTTAATTTTTTTGCTTCTTTCTGCCATCCTATGGTTCCGTTAAAGTGTTTAGTGGGATTAGTCTCTCGTCGATTTCTTCTAGTTCCGGGATGTGGTCAGCATTGCTAAAGTCGCACAGTACTTATTCTCCCGTGATTATCTTAGGGATACAACTGTCTTTAGTTAAACTAACCCTTTTTGTCTTATGGCAAAATTTTATGTTATTGTAGTTCCTAATGTTATTTAATATTCCATAGAGTTCTTTTACATTGGAATATTTTATTATGGGTTGTAGAAATTAATTTTTACAATCTATTTTTTCTAAGTTGGGAATTTTGACAGTGTACAAAAGTGTATCTCCGTTATGCAAAATGGGAATATCTGTGAATTCTAACATTTCTTCGATATTTAATGGTGGCATGTTACTTTTTTTAAACCTATTACTAATTATATGTATTTTTTTCAGTTAAAATGTATTTATTAGATTTAATTTCGCCCACTGTATGGCATAATTAATGTTAATTATTTCTTCCTTTATCAGCCTGATTTAGTTTTGGAAGCTTACGACTAATTCGTCTCCTACAAGTGAATCTTTCTATATAAGTTAGATCGTTAGAAAGTTTTGTCAATCTATTGACTCTATCTTCTAGTTGTTTATTTATGATTAATTGTTGGTCGTTGTTATCTATCAGTTTATTTATGTTGTCTGTTAGCATTACTAGCTCGTCATTATCAGGGGTACCTGCTAGATATTTCCATGCTAGATATTTCCATGTAACATATTGATTGCTCCAGTATGACGTTTCTGGAATTCCGCTATTGTGCTCAATGTAAATATTGTCTATGCTCGTTCATGGTGTAAAGTGTGGTATAAAGGGTTTGCTTTAAGATCTTGTTATGTGAGGAACGAGAGGGTGTCTAATGCTACTATAATTTGCGTTTATTCTATAATCTGTACTATTCGTGTTGTCGAAATCTGCAGTTTTCTTATTTCTTTTATTTTGTAAACAGTTTGTGCATCGGTGTAGTTTGATATGTCTAGGTGCCCTTCTGTTAGTGTTACTGTCATCGTTAAATTTATAGATTTTTTATATTGTTCTTGTGTATTGTTTTCCCGTTGTTGTTAGTAAAGTTGTATTTTATCCTTTTTAAGTATTTATTTTCTGTATCTAGGTGACAATTTTGTTCCTAGTCTGTTATTGATTTTGACATATGTTTCTTCATCGGGTGTGTAAGTGAGTATTTCGTTGCGTTTTTTACTATGGTGTCCGTTGTTTGTTTTTGTTTTAGTTTGTCAACGTTCTCCTGCCTAGATTTTTCATATTGTTCTGGATTTGTTGTTAAATTTCTGCCAAAAAAAAAAAAAACAAATCTAAGGGTCGCTTAATAGTTGTTGAATGAATGTTTTAATTATAATCGTAGATTAATTCCTGAAATGTTCTACATTCTTGTTTTTTTATTACGTATCATAATGTCTGAAAGTGTAGAGTGAAATCGTTCAATTTGTCCATTAACTGCGCTTTTGAAAGGTGGAGTCTTGTAGATTTCAATCCCTAATTGGTCCCGCGCCATGAACATTATGGACGCTGAGTTCAGGGATTTTTCGTTATCTACAACCACAACTTTCGGGACCCTATAGTTAAATAAAATATCGTTCAGTGGCTTATTTGTGTCTATTGCTCTACATTTAATAATTCGTCCTACGGCTAATTTGGAAAACTTATCTATTGCTTTCAGAACTAAGTTCTTTTCTGTCATGTGTATGTTGATCTGAGTTATGTATCCAGGATATTGGGGTATGGGTGTTTGATGTATCTGGGTGTTTCATGTCTGTCGTATTTTTCTTTCTAACAAATTTGACATTGCATGACCAATGATGTTATTTTATATTGCATCCTAGGAAAGTAATGGATTTCTGACAATTGTTTTTCAAGTGATTTGCGGTAAGCTCTGTTGGGAATTTTTAGTAGATGCTACCGAATGTATGTGGTTTGCTATTGATAATGCGCCCGCTACTGTATTATCCCAGCCTTGTTTGTAAAGAAGTTCATAGTCGAATTCCATTAGGTACGCCTTCCATCTTTTAATTCGAGTGTTGCCATTCCAGCTACTAAGTGAATGTGTAAGTGATTAATGATCGATGAATATTTTTATACCCTGATCCCATTGAAAATGGGAAATCAGGGTATAATGGTTTTGTGCAAATGTATGTAACAGGCAGAAGGAGGCGTGGCAGACCCCATAAAATATATATATTCTTGATCAGGACGACAAACCGAGTCGATTAAGCCCTGTCCGTCTGTCTGTCCGTCCGTCTGTCCGTATGACTGAACGCGTGGATCTCAGCATCTGTAAGAGCTAGAGACTTGTAAGTCCGTGTATAGCACGCGCAGGTCAAGTTTGTTTCAAATATTCGATAACTAATCGCATTTAATTGTTATCAAATAAACACATTATTGAAATGCAGTAAATAAATTATATCTCAAACGTCTTAATTTTGTATTTAGTTTTATGTATATTTTATGCAATTTTGGTTTTTGTTGGATTTTGGATAACGGCTCCAAATTCCCCCAAATTCTTAAAATATAAGTTTAGTGGGAACTAGGACCATTATGTGAATGCGTTTGCATCTCAGCTAAGCCAATAGAATATGTAGATCATATGCTGAAAATTTCATTAAAATCCATTAAGTAAAACAGAAGTTATTAAACAAAACGTTTGCCCAATTTGCAAAAGCATATGTCAGCAGCGCCACGTGCACACATTTTTCCTATGCGTGTGCACACATGCATTCAAATGCGTGTATTCTTTTCTATTCCAAGAATTGAAATTGCGCTTGAATTGTGCTGAATTATTAGCTGCTACTAAACTTTAAACTTGCAACTGCTTGAGTAAGTAGTGCAGTGGCTGAGTTGGTAGGGGCGGCGCTCGTATGTAGCTCGGTCCGAGGTTCGAGACCAGTGGAGATGAAACATTTTTTATTGTTTTTTTTTTTTTTAATTATGGCGGTGTTGGCAAATAATCCGGGTTCGAAACCTGGTCTCGCAATGACGATTTTTCCTTTTTTTTTTTTTTTTTTTTTGAATACTCGATACAAACTACGGAAAATTTAAAAAAACTCAGAGGAATGGGATCAGGGTATCTCCTAGTCGGGCACCCCGACTAGAGCTTTCTTACTTGTTACTTTTGTTTTACCGTAAAGATAATATTTGAGAGCTTTTACCGCCCAGATAATTGCCCACAATTATTTTTCGTTAGTGGTATAATTTTCTTCTGTTTTTGATAGTGTTCTTGAGAGGAAGCATATGAGTCGTTTATTCTGAGATAGGACTGCTCCAATTGCGAAGTTGGATGCGTTCGTTGTTAATTGAAATTCTTTAGTAAAGTCTGGGTATTATAGGACGACGTAGTTAGAGCCAGAGCGCTTTTTTTGTTAAAAGAATATATTGCTTCTTGGTTAAGACTGACTAATTTTTTTGAAGATTGAATTTAGGACACTCGTCCGACTTCCCTTAGTAAAAGAGAGCTATGTTAATTTAGCGACATTTTTATGAACCTTCTATAGTAATTGGAGAGTCTGATAAATGATCTCAGGTCTTTAAGAGTTCTTGGAATTGAATATATGTCTATGGCTGCTATTTTTTCTGGGTTAGTCTCATCGTCTTTGCCGCGCATTCGTCTAGCTCACATTTCGTGTTAGCTTTTTGAAGAGTTCGAAAAATGGTGTCAAAATTTCTAGCATGTGTTTCATTATCTTTACTGAATATAATAATGTCATCTATGTATATGAAACATATTTTGCTGATATAATACCGAAGTATATCGTCTATTTAAGGCCGAAAAGGATTCATGTAAACTCGTATTTTCCGTTATTCATGGAGAACGCTTTTTTTCGATGTCTGCCGCCTTCTATGGGATCGGATGGAACTACAACAATCAGTGCTGGTATTCTGACTCGTAATATGTTGCATTAGCAGTATTATCGCTGACGATAGGTCGGCTTGCTGACTATGACTTTGTAGCCGAGTATCTAAAATATTTTTGTGTTAAGCTTATTTTGAATATTTAATGTTTGCTAGTTTTAATTTTATTTTAAATAAAGACATCAATATGAGTGTTCCAACATAATCTTTATTGAAGATCACCATTCACTGGTCGAAACCTGAGAGACGCAAGGAGAAATTAATAGGCTTCCAACGTATATTCAAAATGTATACCTTATTGATTCAAGAACCGCACCTCATCAAATAGCATGTTAGTGGAGTGTGCAAGCATAAGAGCTAAAGATATTTTTGTGACTTTTACTTCTTTGAATTATATTTCTGGGCTACAACAATTGTACTTTGATTTGCGTTTTGAATTTTACTGTACTGCGAGCGGCATAAAATTGTATTTGTGGTTATTACAACTGATGAATTAGATAATAGGGAAATAAAGCAGGAATATTATAGCCACAATAGCTTGTTCTCAGAGGATTGAAGTGGAGTGAAGCGCACTACCAGCTGTCACAAATTGACAAACAAGGTCTGCGGAATTGCAATAGCCCTATTAGTAGCGCACAGCATTTATTCAGACAATATATTATAATAGACTAGAGGTCAGAGGCAGTCACGAGAGGGGTGGATGTCAGACTTAGGGAGTCGTTCCCAGCTACCACTTAGTCAAAGGCAATTTTGCGGAAGACGAATTAAAAATTTTAATTGCCATTAGAGCAACCAAAAACTATATAAAGCCTATAAAGCACTTAAGGGAGTCGTGCTGGTTGACTCCCCATTTAAAGTTAGCTCCATACGTGGCACTAACAGCACGAAAGGCAAGTGTTGGGTACTCATTTCGAACACAAAATCCCATTCTCATATATGAAAATAGAAACAAAATGCTTGTCATCCAAGAATGTAAGAATAATCCAAGAATTTTCTGTTAGGCTTAACTAGCTATCACCGAAATTTCATTAAGGATATAGCAACAATCTGTTTATGGTATTGGGTCTGTCCTCTTACAAGACGGCAAACCAATTACCATAATTTCTAAAGCTCTAAAAGAGAGAGAAGCTAATTATGCCACAAACGAAAGAGGATTTCTAGCTAGCTTCGACACTAGGGAAATTTATCAAAGGAAAATAGTTAGTTCAAGAAAACGTAAAACAAATCTTTTGCAATTCCTATTCCTATTCTGATAAGACAGAGGTAACTGCAAAATAGTGCAGACACTAGAGCTAAATACGAGCGGTATTCCAAACAACAGGAGGAGGAGACAATGGGTTCCACATATTTAACTTTTTAATGATATCCGCAAAATCACAATTTTTTATTGGGACAATTCAAAGACTGTAAGATCTCTGTTGAAAACCCAATTGGAAATCGTTATCGTTAATGCACCCCGGCTGCTTAGCACATCAAATGGCCAGGCGGAACGCTTCCACAGCACTCTTCTAGAGATAGTCAAGGTGGAGCGAAAATTTTGAGCTAATAATGCACGCGACTGTCGAGTACAATCGCAACATTTATTCAGTGAATGGGAAAACCCCAATAAAGGTAATTCACGCTTCGAATAAAGAATTGAGAGGGGAAATCAGAAATAAGATAGTTAGTGGTCAGCAAACCCTACTAGATACAAATAATCAAAATCAACAAAACCGGGTATTCGAAGTAGGGGACAAATTCTTATTTAAGAACAACAAGAGACTTGGCCATAAACTAACGCCGCTCTGTTCTGAAGAAACCTTTCAGACAGACCTAAGAATGTGTGTCCTGCTTAGGAGGAGGGAGGTCTATGAGGACGGCTTGAGGGAGTTGTACGGAATTTAATACAAGAATAGAATATACTACACTGCACACTCTTAATAGACGGAGAGGCTATGGTATGGCGATTTCTCAGGCACTACAGCAATTTAACCGAATATTTTGTAATACTGGTCGAGACAGATAGACTAACTTATTCCCATAGTCGCATATGCGAATACTTCTCGATGTGGATGTCAAGCCCATCAGAAACGGGTTGTCCGCTTTGGTCCACCACTATATAGCCATAAGTAACTATGTTAAAGTAATGGCACTACACATCGAGTCAAAAAATAGGCAGGTGCTAATAAATACCGAAATTAAAATACAGATAATCAAACTAATAGCGCGGTTTAACAGATTCACCACACCTGAAGAGTTTAGACTGTGTTGGCCTAAAACACAATGTTAATTACGGAGATGTAATATTTAATGTTTAAAGTTGTCAATCACTCTAGTGAAATATAATATCATAAGCCCGAGAATTTTTGACCCAATGATTTGAAGACGACCCTCGTGGAACGCCATACAAAGATGCCTGTAGTAAGTTTAATGGAAGCATCCAATATCAAAGTGCTTCAGACCGATAGCACAATACATATACTAATCGATAATGGTCAAGTAAAATTTATTTGTAAGAAAATTACAAATTTTCAAGTGGCTCACAATAATACCATGGCAAATACTAAACAATACAAAAGCGAATTTCGCCGATTGAATTATAGCGGTTTCTGAATGCTCCACCACCGAATACGCCAAATTCTTTAAGTTAGCAGAACATAACGCCTGTGCAAGCAACATACATTGTTCATAGAAGGCTGAATGTCAGACAGACAAGATCATAAAGACCAATCGTACTCTTGGCATTGCTTACCACTTGGTTTTGCAAATTTGCTGAACTGTGTATTTAATAATTTCTAATTTACATAACGTATTTCAAATTTTAATAGAATTCAGTAAATAATCAAAGCCTCATATATTGACTGTATTTTCAGATGATCTCCAATTTGAAGAACGTTATAACATTTTGAGATAATTTGACAAATACAACTAAAGTAAAATTTTGTTTGAAATATACATGAAGCTAAATGCAAAATTTGAAGACTAAAGTTCCAACGATAAGTGAGGTATAATTTAATATCTGTAGTTCAATCACTTTTTAATCGATTCAATCGAATCGTTATTGAGCATTTAAAATTAATTTAAGGCGTTTGCTATAAGGCGACCAGCAAAAACTTTCAAGTCTTTAGCTCTTATATGTTCTGCCGTGCTACTTTCTGCCTATTACATATATTTTAACATGACCATAATTACAATTAGAAACAATTAGGAAAATATTAAAAGTCTTAAGTTTTCGGGGGAGGCTGACGCCAAGGAAAAGAAATTTCGAGAAGTAATACATATTTACATGCCTACGTAAAGATAAAAGAGAGAAACCATAACTGACTTAGTAAGTATCATAAAGGAAACTAGCATGCGGCAGATGAAAAAAGATAAATAGATTATATTTAAAATTATGGAGCGGAAATTATTGTAATGTGAAATCAATGAAAAGTTCAGAAATATATTCACAACGAACCAGCTATTATTAATACGTTATATATATATACGATATAGATAATATAGATAATATAAACATTACTTATAATCATTTCAATGTCATACTACAAAGTATCTTATTAATTGAATATAATAACTATATCATCTCAAGAACATTTGTATGAATTACTGGAAATTAATGCTTTAGTTTTCTTCATTAAAATTACAATATTTGAATACAATTTTGCATATATTGTTCCATTATTAATTCAAATCACATTGGTGCATGTAAAGAAAAATTAAACAAAAATCGTAAGAGCCATATTTGTATAACAGGGAACGACAGCAAATATAAGATGAGAAATAGATAGAGAACAAATATGATAATACTGATTTACGCAAAACCATTTAAAGTAAAATGTTATTCGTTGTTCGTATTTAAGATCTGTAAAATAAACGGTTTTACCCAACAATTTAAAATTCTTTGATATGGTGTCTTGTACAGGTTTTTTTAAATAAAATTTTTTCTGTGTTTAAGTTAAGCGGGGAAAAATTGTTTTTTGAACATTTAACCCTTGCAATAGCGTGATATGCAATAGTTCAATATGTTGCTGACGCTGGGTCGGATTTCCGACTGAGAATACTTCATTTATTTCGATATATATTCAACTACTCGATAGGCAACATCACCTTTGATTTCTTACATCCCTAAAATTTAATATTTAATATAAGATTGCATATTAAATATTTATTATTTGTAGAATGTTTAAACAAACTTTTAAACAGTTTAAAAAAGTAAACCCATTGTCTGATCTTCAGGAGGTAATTGACTTAGACAATTACGATGCAAATAAGTCTACAAATGGTTTGTGTAATGTAAGTAGACAATATATCATGTTTACATGCATGCATATGCATATGTATGTTCATATAAAGCAAAAAAGAAATGTTAATTAGTTTCAATCAACAAACCTATAATTTATAAATTTAATCTCTTGTTAAACCGTTTCTGTCGTATCAGTCTGTTGATCAATTTCATATCGGATAGCCTATGTTCTTGGTGGGGCTCAAATATAGTTAAATTTCTGAATGCGCGAGCTTCGTAATGAGGGTCTATATCTTGCGAAGAGCTAATCTCATCGTTCTTTGCTTGTGCGTATGCATAAAACATTAAACAATATATGTATGTACGATTACATACACACGGAAACGAAAGATCGCGCCCTGTGCAGTTAACGCAGCAATTGTGCTTAATGGCTCTGCCACAACTCTTTCGGCGTTATAAATGTGACCTTTTCATAAAACCGTTATGCACGGAATTACTATTTTCAATGGGTTCAGATCTCCTAAAAGTTGTTCAAATACTATTAATAGCTGCCCAGCTATCCCAAATAACAAAATCCCCATAGTAAATTAGATATTTCCATCTTTTATCATATATCAGTTACTCTTAAAAATCCAAATCAAATGTCGATTTGATCGAAAATTAAGAATTAAGCTATCGAAAATAAACTCGTAATCTTGTACACTTGTGACTGTAGTCTTAAAACAAGAGCTTTGCCTTCGACTTATCAAGCAATAAATGATCACAACCATATTAGTATCCTCTACCAAAAAGCATTTTTAAAATTCATATTGTCTGCTTATGTCTAAAATCCTAGATAGTAAATCCAAAGGACATCTCCGAAATGGATATACATAAAAGTCTAGATTTTCCGGTTGGATTGCAGCCACTTCATATGTGGCGATGTTATACGCTTGAAAAGCATCCTGGTCTTCTGATCATACGTAATCCATTTACATTTAGAGGACAGCGTTATTGGATAGCTCGAAGTCTTCGTGATTACCCTCTGCCACCCAATATTGTGAACTTGGATGCAAAACATTTTTCCTCCAAGACTATATCTGACTGGTGGGGAGAGTTACATCATTGTACTAATCCAAATCTTGCTCATCGTCTTAAGACTGCGATGCGTTGGACAACTTTGGGCTATCATCACAACTGGGACACTAAGGTTTACGATAAGACAATGCACACTCCCTTCCCAAGCGATTTATATTGCTTGTCCAAATATTTTTCACTAGCCCTAGGGTTCCAAAATTTTATTCCACAAGCCGCAATTGTTAATTATTATCCAATTGGTACTTCTTTAAATGGACACACTGATCATTCTGAGATAAATCATGAAGCACCGCTATTTTCATACAGGTACACATGAAGACCTTTTCAAATATGAATAACCATTATTTACTATTTATTTCAGTTTCGGACAAACTGCTATATTTCTTATAGGTCACGGTACTCTAGAAGAACAGCCTAGTGCTGTGTATCTCCGTAGTGGAGATGTTTTAGTTATGTCAAAGAGATCACGTCTATGCTACCATGCCGTTCCGCGTATTATGAAAGCATTAGAAGATCCTTGGAATAACTTATTTACAAATCCAAACGAAAAGCTTGACACCTTTAATAGTTCGATGAATTTTGAATTATACGACCAGCTTAATGATGAACTGTTTTGGATGCCATTTAACCGTTATGTTACAGACTGCCGCATAAATATAAATGTTCGTCAGGTCTACTCTTCAGATTGTTAAATATATAATATTATATAATATATAATGTTATATTATTGCGCGCCTGGTTGTTATGTTGATATTTTTTTTATGACCCTTAGATGAGTTAATCAAGTAACTTAACTATCTTTAATAAAAAATCTAGCTATGATATAAAATGGCTCTTGGAAAAAATCAAAAATAAAACTACGTTTGATACAAAAAAAGTTTTGTTTAAACATTTTTTTTATGTTTTTATTAAATGAATACAAGTTACATTTATATACAAATTAAAACTGGTAGTGCTATCGTCAAGACTGCTGAACTCTGAATCAATCAATCGTGATATGCTTCTTTTATACATGTATACATAGCAAACAGCGTACTGCGCGACTGCGTTAATTGTTTAATTTAACTTTCATAGCGCAATAACACAAGCTTCTAGTATCTGAAATAGTTTTTTTGCAATTTAGGGTGTACAAAATGTCTATTAATTTAAGAAAATCTGAAGCCTCCAGCTTTCACGGTATTTAAGCTTCGTTGAATGCATAAACTAAATGATTCCTATCGATAAGAAAGATGAGATGAATTATCGACAAAAATGAGAATATCGTACTGCCTATGTATTACGAGATCCATTCTAACAACTTATCGGCTTAATCATGCTAAGTCAGTGGTCGTAGCCTGAACGCATGATGAACCATCGTTCGATTAGGGCCGAAGCTAATGCGACTATATTAAATGTATATAGTATAGAGCACGCATTTAAAACGATTTGTCCATCTGAGTAAAAACAATAGTGAATTTATTTAAAACTACACGAAAAATCTTGATATATAACAAAAGTCATTCAACAATTAAGATCCCATTCCTCATTCCAAGTGTTAGTTCTGCGTAAGTCAATATGAAAACTCGTGATTCCGTGTGTACGTGTGTATAGCCGATAATCATGGAATATCAATTCTTTGAAGACTTCAGGGTATCTCTAAGTCGGAAAGTCTCCACTAGAACAATGCTTTAACAATTCTTTCTTTATCAGGATGACTTATTCAGCACTCTACAAATTCGGTTGGGATAATAATTATTTATTTCGTAGTACCGGTGTGAAAATAATCAAAACTACAGTATTCAACTCAGCCTATGGTTTTAAGATTGTCAAGCAACGAATCGTATGTTGGTTCATTTTCGGACAATTACTTTCTTCTGCGTCTCGTGGCTGAAATGTTTTTAACTTAGACCTTGGTTGGATTTGCGACCAGAATACGAATGTTTGGTCACGTAAGCCCTGTCGTTTCAGAGCCCTCACATCGCCTAATTCGGAAATCAATCATCACGAAACGTTATGAACCACTTTCAATCAACCCTAAACTTTACAAATGTTGTTTTGGACAATAATTGGATATATCGAAATAGAATATACGTTTTTATTTTTTTCAGTATTTCAAGTAAGTGTTGGGTAAGAGAGTTGAACAACAATATATACACTGCCGATCAACCAAATAGACTCAACATTTTATCAAATTTCATTTTTTGGTTTCTCCTCTTTGCGTTAAGTTATCGTTATAACTGTTATTACATTTTATTGAGCGAAACAAGACACAAATGCTAGAGACAATATGTGGATGCAAAAAATATACAGTTTTGTATTTCTGTTTTGCTTTGCCTTTGTCCAAAAATGTGTTTTTTGCAATCATGGGAATAGTCTCGGAAGAGGTAATTTTAGTTTCTTATAAGTTGTGTTCTTTGAAAGTCGCAAATTCTTTTTTAAAGTTATTGTCAATTTATTCAACTATAATTTAAAATAATATGGCTCGTAGTAAAGCGCTTACTTTCGAGGAAAAAGGACTGCAAACTGACAAGAGAAATAGCAACAAAAATTTCTATAAGGCAGTCTGCTGTCAGTCATTTCTTACGGGATCCATCGGCATTTTAGCGGCACGATTGAAATACTAAGTAATTAAAATAGTTAATGACTATCCCAAAAATATCAATATAAAAGTTGGTAGTCTTTGACCTTCGACTATATGATATATACTATATACAGTAGGGAGCTAAAGTGTTTCCATAGATGACACTTTGAACTTGGTGAGTCAATAATTTCCAAACGAATGAAGCAAATGAAAAAAACGTTTTTTTCCAATAATATGTATTTAATTCTTAACAAATTGCCGTATATAACAAAAACAAAAGTGATTCAGTAAAATATTCAAACAAAGAAAAGTGAAACAAACGCATGTGTACAATTGTGCACCTTCTGTTATTCTTACTTTGGTTTGATAATTTAAGTATCTTATCGGCAATAGACATGCAGTTTTATCGTTATATGTTTTATTTTTGTATTTTTACTTTTATGATCCAGAAATTCACGTTTTTCTTATTATTCAAATGAGATTGTTCATTTTAGCAATTAGTCTATAAAGTACCGCGTACAATGAAGCTTTCGTCAGATGGCGACAATAGTATTATAAGCCTAACCGAAAGTGACTGTTCGACTCGTAGTATTTCAGATCAGCTTAATATTATACATTCAGCGGTGTCAAAAGTCCAGAAAAGTCCCAATGGTGCATCCAAAAAAACTATTAAAGACCGCAAACGACTCTTAAAGGACTCTGACGCCAGACTAATGTTGTCGAAAATAAGAAATGATAAGTTCCTAATACCGAAGAAGGCATCTATGGACATAGGAAAATACGTGAGTCGGCGGGTGGCTAGAAGAGCACTAGCTAAGGTTGGATATGTGGCAAGTGTGAAAAAAAATAAAGCAGCTTTATCCGAGAAGAATGTCAAGGCTCGATTGAAATTCGCCCGGGAACAGAAGAACTGGACTATAGATGATTGAAAACGTGTCATCTGATAGGATGAATCCAAGTTCAACCGTTTTCAATCAGATGGCACTCAATACTATTGGCACAGGCCCGGGAACAAGCTTCAAAAACACCATGTGAAGCCAACCGTTAAGCATGGAGGAGGCAATTTCAAAGTTTTGGGGATGCTTTACTTAGTAACACATTGGACCATTGCATTAAATTGATGGTATAATGTTAAAAGAAGACTATCTCAATATTTTGAAAACCTATCTACCCAATTTTCTGGACAAGTGTGCACACCCTGCAAAGGAAATTATTTTTCAACAAGATGGGGACCCGGAGCACACTGCCAAAATTGTCCGCGAATGGTTACAAAACCAAGATTTTTTGCTGATGGATTGACCAGTTCAAAGTCCCGACCTCAATCCGATTGAGAACCTGTGGTCAACCTAGACGATCTTTGGAAGCGTGTGGAACTGAAGTAGAACCGAGTTCCAAAGGAAACCACAGAGAAGTTGGTCGAAAGTATACAAAGCTGAATAAAAAGTGTAATAACTAATAATGGTCGACAAAATATTGATTTTGAATCATATTTAATTTTTTTCGCTGAAGGTGAAGGGTTTCAGTTTTCTTTGTTTGAATATGTTACTGAATCACTTGTTTTTGTTATATACGGCAATTTGTTAAGAATTAGATGCATATTATTGGAAAAAGTTTTTTTGATTTGCTTCATTCGTTTGGAAATTATTGACTCACAAAGTTCAAAGTGTCAACTATGGAAACACTTTTGCTCCCTACTGTATATTCACCTTAAAGACTGACATCGAATATTTTCACATGATTTATTTAAAAATGTAAAGCAACCACGTTTCTAATCTAAATAGACATAGCAGGTCTTGCCGATTCGCTTTATGACCTTTTATTTTAAATGGCAAACGGCTAAGCTCGTACTTGAGCCCATTAACATTAACTCAACTCGCACTCTGCTCGCACGGCTGCGTGAATGGTACCTTACTCCCGCACAGGATTCGCAAACTCTATTCAGTTATGACGCACATTGGTGTCCTCTTCTTATCTTCAGGGTAAACGTCTTAGATATGCTCCTTGGATACTCTTAGTATTGATGTATATTGGTAAGATGCATTGACTTTCGGTCATTTCACGTTATCTTTCACATTAACTTGCCCTGACGCAGACTCAGTTTCGCGCTGTAACGGGGCCTAGTTGCTAATGGAGCGGAACGGCAATATCGCTAATGGCGTGACAGACTCCCATTGAAATCACCCATTGCCACGAGAGCAACAGCATGCGTTACTGTTGCATGGGCTCTGAATGGTACTTTGGCTAACTATCCTTATGTGCCCGAAGCGAGCCCATTGCTGAATCTGTACGAAGGAAAGAGACGAACGCCTGTTCACACACTGAACCTTTCTATTCATCAGGGTGGCTCCTACAGTGCTCGTGTCGCTTTGTAGAGTGGTATATATATGCACACAGCAAATGTGTTTGCTCGTCAAACACATGTAAATAAAAATGTACACTGTGCGGTAAACAGACCGCTTGCTTATGCGCGCTTCAGGATGTATGAATAAATGTGTTATTTGTAATGTATGTATTAATGAATGTAGAATGATTGGATTGTCAACTAACGTCTAGGTACAGGCCTTCTCTTACTTGAGAAGTCTTGTAAATAATATAATTTACAAGCAAGGTATCCCATGACAGGTTCTGGATTTTACTTGCCAATGTTACATTTTTGTATTTTAGCTAGAATATATAAAACCTAAAAACAAACACTTTATTAAATGCTTCCTAAGAATTGAGTGCTGAAGGCAATTTATCATTAGGATGTCCATTCCATCCTAAGTTTAATTTAGTGTGAGATAATATAAGAAGCTAGAAAACAAGAATGCTAGTGAATACAGCTTGCATGAATTTCATTAGGTTTTTGATGACTATTTTTTATTTTGGTTTTGGTTCCAACATTAAACACAAATTCTCCTCCTACAATTGTTTTTTATGAGCTTTCGAAATACTTACCATGTTTTATTTCTGACCACAATATTTGTTTTGTATTAACTCTTGAGGGTTTTTTTTTATAGTAAATTTTAATCCTATTCATATTATTATTTCTAGATATAGCGCTTAAATTGAAGTAAAAAGTTCTTTCACTTATATTCAAACATGTTAAATAGCTAATTTAAATTTAATTTAATAGTATAAAAATTGAACACATACTATTTTTAAAATATGGTGATTAATTTGATTACGAGAGCTTTCTAAATGAGATTAAAGACAATGCAACAGTTGAAAAAAATAACGCTATATTCAAAAATTTGAAAGTCAGTGAAACAGCTATTTTATTAATTTTTTGTAAAGTCTGTACAATAATATTGAACTTTCTATCTATTCATCTTATGGATAATTTACTTCAACGCCACTTATATTTAACTTATTTAAGAGAATAAGTTACTTTCGTTCTGGCTTTTTGAAAATATGTTAAAAGCTTGATTTACATTATTATAAATTATAGAGCTTTGCAAACGTATATGGCCTAACATAAATTTTATAAATCTAATCCGTCTTTATGCGAAACATCACACTGTCTCAGTTTACAGCAATGTTTCTATTATAATTTTCTTCAAAATTTTATACATTATCGGCATACATGTAATTACACCTGGAAACACATAATGCACAATTGGAATGGTATAGTTTGATTCTACCAGTTGCTAGATTAAACTGTACTGCTATTGAATTAATGAATAATTTAGCGTATTTTATATTACTAGGTATGTTTGATTGTGTATATATGTACACTTAAGTATATTTATGTCCTCAAATTAAATAAAAATGTTCTAAACATATATGCAAACCTAAAAATCTAATTTATATATAAATATATCCAGCTAATTTATAATCTTAAAGTAATTTTTGTATATGCGAGTACGTATGTATGTGCGATTTGTCGTTACGGGTAGACGTTAGTGGGAAGCAACTTGTTACGAAATCTAAAAGCGCACATAATTTAAAAGATAATCGGTAATTCACTTTCTTCTTATACAACTTATTGTGTCTTAAATGAGACATTTAGACTATCGTTTTAATGAAACAATTGTATTCCGCCACATTAAAATTAAGTTAATAAATATTGAGATTAATTTTTTATATTACAAAAGCGTTGCGCTTACTATCTTGGTATTTTCAGGCTAGGGGTCCAAGAGGAACCGCAAATGAATACAAACATTTAACATTCTTGGAATTGGTAAACAAATTCTAAAATTTAAAATATTTGAAATAATCTTTATATTTTCCTAGAAAGTTATCATCGACTTGGCGTTACTGGTGAAGCTGGTGGTATGCCTATCATGCTTACAGGTACACTGCTATGGCTAATACTTGTTCCGGATGCACTTACCGCTATACCTATACTATGCTCAGTATCGTTTTTTGATGTAACGGATGGATGTATCAAAGAATCACCTGTTATCATGTGTTGTACTGCCAAGTTCATAGTGGATGGTTGGGGTCCCTTCCCAATTCCAATTGTAGTCAATTGTGTTTGTGGATTTTGTGAAGAGGGTGGTGCATTTGATGAAGCAATAATATTTACACCCGCTGGCTGTATTCGAAGATGTGTGGCAGAAGGACCTAAATGACCCACCGTTGGTGGCGGTATGGGACTTGGTTCCTTACCTCGCAGATGAGCTGCCGATTGTGCTGCATACATGTTGAGTGCTTTCTGACGTTCCTCTGCTTCATGACGGAAAGCTGCTTCCATTATGGGGTTGTATCGCAAAATAGGTGCATAGGGATCACGATATGGATCAATACCCCACGGTGGCGGCCCTGGTGGACCGAAATGTGTTAGTGGGCCATTGATACCCATTGAGGGCGCCATCATATTACGGGAAATATGTGGTGTTGGTGGCGGTAATCCATGTCGACCCGCTACTAAAAAATTAGCATGGTGATGTGCAGCGGCAACTGCTGCACTCGGTTGAACAGACACTAATGAAGGAGGATGATAACGTGGATCCCCGACACCCGCGACTGCGGATGCACGCATAAGAAGAACGTCTTGCTCTTCTTTCGTTCGGCTATGTTCTTCCTTTATTCTCATCTCTGTATTCAGCTCAATAACACGGTGTGGTGAGCGATCTCGTGGTGTGGATGTAGAGGACGCTACTGCAGTCTGCTTGTTGCTCTCGTTAATCCGTTGTTGCTGTAGTATTCGTTCACGTTCAATTTCTCGGCGTTCTATTTCACGTCGTTCGCGCTCTTTGCGTTCACGTTCCCGTTCTCGTTCTCTCTCTCGCTCCTGCTGTTCACGTTTAAGTTTTTCTTCTTTTTCTTTACGTTCACGTTCTTCACGCTCCCTCCTTTGTCGATCACGCTCCCGCTGCTCTCGCTCTCGTATTTCACGCTCTCGATCTCGTTCTTCCGCTTCACGACGAGCATTCTCCATGGCGAGATCTGATTTAATGGGCCAACCATTAGGTCCAGTAGTAGCTGCTGGATGATAAGGCATTGAGCGTGGTACTGAATTAGTTCTGAAAGAATATTTCAAGTAAAAATGTTAATAAAATGTTAAATATGTAATAAAAACTTTATTTGTATTGTATTTATTTGTATACTTAAAGATTTAATCAATTCATACAAAAGTTGGTTTGTTATATAAGCCGTATAAGTCAAGTACGCAAGCTTGAATGGAAAGCGCAAAAACGAATGCGTAATAAATACAACATAGTAAATGGAAAGAAATGAAAATATCTCAGCCTATTTTCAAAGCTCATCAGTTATTTCATTTATTTTTTCTAACTTGGACAAAATGTTTTTATGTATTTTTATGACAAATTTGAGTACATTCTCTGCTTTTGTGCAATGATCCAATGATGAACTATTCGTTATGACAGATGGTATACGTAAAAGACAGATGGAGCAATATAGATTTACCGGTAAAGCTGTATCTGATTCTGACAGAAATAAGATAGCTTACGCTTTCACAATTAAATAGTATGCCTAGACAAAAACAAGTAAGCAAGCTCTAGTCGAGGTGCCTGATCCCACCTGAGTTTTTTTTTAATATTTTCTATAACTATAATTAAAAAATAGAAAAATAGAAAATTTATAATTTAAGCACAAATAAATTGCAATTTCAATTCTTCGATTAGAAAAGAATACACGAGAAGAAAAATGCAAGCGCTTGGGGCTGCTTGACATGTACTCTTGCAAATTGGCCAAAAGCTTTGTTTAATAACTTCTGTTTTATTTAATGGATTTTAATTTAATTTTCAGTACAATGCGAGCTCTTTCACTTATTGGCCCTATTTCCAACTGAAAGTGTATTTTAAAAATTTGGAGCCTGTATCGAAAATACAACAAAAATCAAAACTGCTAAAATATACATAAAATTAAATACGAAATTAGGAGGCGTATGAGATATAATTTAATAGCTTCATTTCGATTATGTTTTTAAGCGATAACAATACAATGGAAATAGTTATCGAAAATTTGAAACAAACTTGATGTGCGCGTGCTATTAGTTTGCAAATGAACTTACCTCCATGTATCCAAATGTCCATTAAATGAAATATCTCGTCCAAAATGCGTAAGGCCGGCAAATCCAAAAGATCCAACGTACCGACTAAACTGGGAAACAGCTGTACCTGTTAAATTTTTATAAGTAAAAACCATGAAATTAATTGTAATGTACACAATTAATGTACATAATTAATTAACTTACCAATATGACTAGGTGGTGCACCAATAAAGCTTGCAGCTAGTGGTGCAGCTTCAAATGGAGACCTGGCATACGTAGCAGCTGACGTAAGCTCAGTCGACCGATGTAAAAGATGCGGGGATGTGGAACTCAGAGTCAATGACGGGGATGGTTTCATATTAACTGCTGCTGTAGATCCACTAGCCACAACCATACTTCCACTGGTTGCTAAAACAGCGCTGTTGCTCCCAGATATACTCATGGGCGTTGTATTGCTCATACTAATTAAGTTATTAGTTGCACTAGAAGTGCCTGAGTTAACGCTGTTACAGTTGCTGTTAGAACTTGACGCTGATATGGATTTTTCTGAATTCTGTTTGTTTTGATGATAGTAAATTTCCCACGCAATACGGACATGCATAGCGTTCCAACGCCCAGTTTTCTAGTTACGAAAATAGATAAGTCTGTTAGTCACATACATTTTTTTTCTATAATATATAAACCTCGATCTCTTAAGTATCTCCCAACCACTTTGACTTTAGTGACTAACGATGTCCAAAAACATCTACATA
Organism: Drosophila eohydei; assembly: GCA_035045825.1. Classification (NCBI taxonomy): domain Eukaryota; kingdom Metazoa; phylum Arthropoda; class Insecta; order Diptera; family Drosophilidae; genus Drosophila; species Drosophila eohydei. Next base: position 3,035,834 of record JAWNOT010000023.1, on the reverse strand, counting down.
TTTTCAAAATTTGTTTCCTGGGTTACAACCCTCCAACAGGTGCCACATAGCAGCTTTTCTACTCCCTATACAATTTTCATTACCAATGACGAAAAGCAAAGACCATCTAGTAAGACGAGCGCATTTACCAGAACACAAGTCTTTAGTATTTGGGTTTTTTTTTCTTTTTTCCAAAATCCAAAACCCAAAATATGCAAAATCTGTGTGTATTTTGCCCTAACAGTAAATAAAATGTTTATGGTATTAACGATATACTTTAAAACAGTCAAATTATTAATATGGAAATTAAATACGCTATCGAAAAAAATAATTAGCTCATATTGCGATGGTTTACACGAGTATACATTAACCATTTTAAAGTTCTAGTTGTGACGTGTGTGCGAGATCGTTCCGTTCATACGGACGGACAAAGGAACGTGTGGCCATGGCTAGATCAACTGCCACGCCTCCTTCTGTTTGTTACATACACTTTCGCAAAGGCATACCCTAAATTATCATTTTCAATAAATAGTTAGAACCGAACTTGAATTAAATAATCAAAAATGATTAATCCACCTCCAAATGGTCAGTTTGAAAAATGTCTTGCAGGCGGATATGCCTAGATCGACTGAAATTGTTAGCTGGTTCTACGATATCAGTAGTAGGGGTAGGGGTAAATTTAAGTTTCAATCGCTGTCGTAAGATTCAAATTACGAAACTAATTAGGAGCTAAATAATACATTATGAATCTTATTTGCGAAGATCTGAGATTTTTATCGTAATTTTATGTCATAATTAGTAGACAGTCTGACCTAAATACAACAATTATTTTTGAAAAGTATATACACTTTTATTTGCGGTTAGTTTTCGTGTAATAGATTAATTTATTGTTTTTAACAATCATGCATGACTCAAGCTTAACGACACGTATATTCTCTCACATTGACCCCATTAAAGACGGGGAATCAGTATGATATTCGGATATGTTTTTATACTTAATCGTATTCTCTCAATATGTTAAAAAAGTCTATATATGTATAATATACATATGTTCAACTTTTAAGTCACAAACAATTCTGCTTTTTATAAACGTACTTTAAATTATTTCATAGACAATTTAAAAATACTTCACTTATTTCATCTTACCTTTGGCGCAAATGAAGTTAAATGATTGGGTGGAACAAATGGCGTTGGCCCACCCAATCCATTGTGCAAAAGCCCTGTTGGATTATATCCCGTATAACTAGGAGGCATTCCAAGGCCTGCGCGATAAAACTGTGGGTCGACTGCAGCAATTTTGGGTATATCTTTAAATAACGGAGGAGGAAAAATTTGTGCGGGTGTCGGTGGGGTAGCCTGTAGTATAGTAGTAGGGGCTGGCATTGGTGCTGTCGGCAAAAGCTGTGGATGTTGATGTAGATGTGTATGCTGATGTTGATGATGCAACTCTTGTCGCAAATAAGTTGATGAGGATGATGGAGGAGGTTGGGTTAAGCCAGACCGATCCAGAAATCGACTGTCCAGTTCGCGACGCAATAAATCAGCTTGATCATCTATTAAGAGCATATAAAAAAAAATAATTTAATATATTATTCTGATTTGCATCGGAGAGGTACTATTTTTGACATTCATACTTTTACTTGGTTGGAAGAGAGATTCTGCGGAAAATGGATGTGGTGTAGGTGTAACAGCTGTACACACCGTTGCTACAGTGGACTGTGTATTACCAACTGTGCTGATAGACGACGTCGTGGTTGTTGCTGTGGCCATTGTCACAATAACGGCTGTTGTATATGACACCAAAGGTAAATGAGAAACAGAGTTGATGCTACTACCTGCAACAGAAATGGTCGCAGCTGAAGACGAATGGGGTGGTGCATGAGGCGTGGCAAAAAACGTGGTCTGAAAGTTGGCCATTGGCACATGTCCACTGCCAACATTGGAATGCACCGCGTGAGGTGAAATTGCATTTGCGGCATTTCGACCAGGTGGTCCTATAACACCAGAGCTCAGAGGTGAGGGAACTGGTCGAGCACTGCCACTAGTCACAAGTGGAATGGAAGGTGCACAAGTCATTGCTGTCGTCTGCATAACTGATGGGCTAAAATTATATTACAATGTTATATATAAAAAAATTGAACCCGAATAATCATACTTTAACCAGAGCCCCGTCTTTGTTGTATATGTGGAAATGCTATGACCCGTAACTGCTAGAACTGAATGGGTTGCCGATGATAGCGGGGTCGATGATGAAGATACGGATACGGCACTGTAGTGTGTCGATGGTACTAAGCTGCAAAATGGTGCCCCTAATGCAATGCCTGATGTCCCACCTGACACCGACACGGTATTGCTTGGTCGAACGGACGTAATGCTGGCATTAGAAAAATATTTAAATTATATGTGAATATCTATTGTAAATATATAATATATCTATGATTAAATATATATTTAATGAAATAATATAAGCAGTAGACGAATTTTATACTTAGACATATTTGTATACCTATATGCCTTTTTTAAATATGCAAGTAAACATACAGGTTGTCGCGGAGTTCTGAGCATTTCCGATTTAATTTTTTATTTTAATATAATATATTTCTTCTTTTAATATTTTTGTAATTTAGTGAGGTTTTAGCCACTAATATCCTGTTTCGCCACGATTACCAACGTGCTACCCAACAGATTTTTAGTCTAACAGCTTTTAGCTCATATAACAACCAGTTTTATTGTGTATGTCATTATTATTGTTAAAACGCCTAATTTATACGTTTATGTTTAACCATTTATTTAAACAAACTTTGATTAGGTAAACTAATACATTATTAATATCCCAGATATTATGATCACAGTAACGTAAAAAAATTTGATTGGCTGTAGGCTACAGTGAAACTCACCAAAAGATGACAAGATTTGTACCATAAGTTACAGACTGACGGATTTCCTATTTCTATTGTAAGATTGTAAACATATATACATATACAATTACATATTCAGAACATACAAATGAGATCAAAATTTAATTATATGACGGCCCTTTTTATGTAAAATCGTTTTTTAAATTAAATATATTGTAAAAGATGTTCGCCCCTCTATAAATTATTTGTTCTTTATAAGCACGATCACTAACGATTGACCTAGCCGAAACAAGACTGCCATTTGCTTATGATTACCAGAGTTTTACCTACGATAAAAGTATATGAATTTCGAGAAAATAGTTTAGATGGGAATTAAATGAAATAATTGTTGGTTAGGCAGTGTGTGGAACACATAACCAAAAAATTAGTTTTACTTTTTTTCTAAACTTTTTTCTTGCAATTATATGTGCTTGCATATATATAGATTAGTACAAATATTATACCTGTAACTTGTATCCCGTTCTCTACTCTCGGTTTTAGGCGAAAGTATTTTTTGAATCACAGATGATGACGCTATAGAGGTGTTTATTGACGACGACGGCGTCGCTGTCATTAAGCTTTGTACAGTAAGGACTGATGTGTTAGTTGTACTAATAGTTGAAGTGGTAGTACAACGCACAAGTGGCTGTTGTGGCGTTGATGTTGAAGGTGCGAACTGTGGATATGAGCTTATTACTTGAGGAAGATGGGATTGATACCCAGATTGAGGAAGCATTGGCGCAGAAGGTTGCATTTGCGAAGTAACAACTGCAATTCCTGCGGATGTCGCCAATTGTGTTGTTGAAATCGGTGGACCAGTGCATGAAACACCAAATGTGGTGTTAGTGGGTATGTGATGGGATTGCGTCGAATGCAACGAAGGTACCGTCGTTGTTGTTGTTATAGGTATAGTCCCTAATACCTGCGTTGTATTATTATTGCTAATCACATAGCCAAGTGGTGTAATAGGTCGCAATCCTGCGATGCTATTAACACTGTGCTGATTCAGTGGAGTTGCACTTGTTGTTGGGACTTTTAATGATGCTGTCGGTTGAGTATCCCGACAGTTGCGATTTTCCGAACGTTGAGACAAGGACGATGTATTAGAATTTCCCATTGGTATCACTGACGGGAGGTATTGTCCATGAGTTATGTTATTATAGGGTGTATATAAATTTGAATAATTGGGAAAAGGTGAACGGTATGGCGTTGCTTGAATTAGCATGGGTAACCCAGCACCCGAGTGAGGCATCAGTGCGGGTGCCCCATGAAACACCAATGAAGAACCTGTTGCCCCCACTGTACTATTTCCAGTACTAAGGGATGCTTTCGTGATAGCTGCGGCCGTAATTGCAACGGAACTAACTCCCGTATTAGGGACTGGTACCACTTTGTTTCCTGAATGTGGAGAAATATTTAGAAGGCTTTTTCCAACAGCTGAAGTTGTTGTGCAACTGAGTGCTGAATGACCAGAAAGGAATCCGTTTGCAACTGGGGAAATAGACATTGGCATTGAGACATTTGTGTTCTTTAGCGAATCCACAGAACCAGTTGTTTTTCGGCCATCAATATTTAGTTGCGTATTATCATTTGTCTTATAGTTAGTTGTAAGCACAGCATTGGACGTTCGTTCCACAAATGTAACATGTAATGGTGCTATAGTAGCGGGAGTTGAAGGAGTACCCATAGAAATTGTAGGTTTAAGTACTGGCGTGTCCATGCCATGTGACGTTACCATTTTCGTACTTAGAGTAACTCCTTTGGTAGTTCCACATGAAGTTACTTCGAGCCCACAATGTACAGCTTCCGACGTAAGATACGATTCGCAACCAGAAATACTTACGCTAGTTACCTAAGTAGTATTCAAAATTTGAAAAAAAAAAAATAATAAAACATTAAAACGCTCTCTTACTTGTGTAGAACACGTGACAGCAGGATGGTTTATGGTATGAGATAAATTATCTGTTCCTGTGCTGGGTTGTTGATTATCCCCATCAGCTTTTGGTTTATCCGTTAAAAGCGTTGATGGTATCACATTGACGGTTTGTTGTATGCTCGTAGATTCGCTTGTAATCTCATTGTCCATTGTATGAGAACCATTTGGTGCAATACTAGGTAAAGTGCTTGATACAGGACTTGTATGTGGCGTTGATAAAGCCGTCAAAGTTGGCAAATCGATATCGCACATATTTACAGCTATACAATCCGTTCGACTAGTCTGCAGTTACATAATTGCGTTAAAAATATATTTAGTGGTCCAATTCAAATCAGAGAATAAATTTAAATACTTTATAATATTATCAAGTTCGATTGGGAGATCCCTTGAACACTCGTAGTTTCACACACAGCTTCACAATAAAATAGCACATTTATCAAAAAAAAAAAAATAATAATAATAATAATAAAAAAGAATTAATGAAAGCATCCCCTCTACCAACACTGCCTCTTCATTGAACGGGCATCAAATAAAGTTGCAGCAGGCGATTCATTCACAATTAAAATTCTTACAATTAAATATATTACATGCAGTTTTAATACATGTATAAAAAAAGCGCGTAACCTTTGCTAATTGGCCAACATTTTTTTTTTTACTGTTACTGGTTAGGTTAGATCAATAGAATATATTTAAAAGCGCAGATCAGTCAGGGGTCAGTGTATCGCCTAATCAGACATCCCCACTAATGCTTTATAAGTTGTTATTTTCAATTTTCCTTATCGACTAATTGTAAAATTTATAAATTTGATTTATAGGCATATGCTTATATATACACTAGTTATTGGAAACAGCAATAATGCACAATTGGCTGAAGATGACAAATATATACTTTCCCTTGACCCTTGAAGAAAACAGTGTATTAATAACATTTAACTAATGGCAGCAAAAATCTGTGGCTTTGAATAAAGCTATGCAATTGTCAAACTATGTTCTTCTCGCTCTTATTCATGTGTTCAATGTAGACGTTTAATAGATATTATGGTTTCATTTATGGACCGATTAATTATTTAACATAGACTTTTTCTAAAATACAGAGAAGTCTTCATCGAATCAGATCGTTGTCCCACTTTTACGGATAACATATTCTGTGAACATTCCCTAGCATAGATAATTGAAATTAGTCAATTAAGTAATTCAGTTGCGGATATTCTGAGACTTTGAATTTGTACATAGATTTTCCTATAGCACTCGCAGATCAAGTTTGTTTCCAATAATAGACAACATTTCCAGTTATAATATAATCGATTCAAAAATGTATTGAGCTTAGGCTACAAATTATACATTGTACATCTTTGGTGCTATATATTCTATAAATTGATTTTTTTCTCAGTTCCAAATATGACCATTATTTTTGGATTTAGATATTTATTTTAGATAAATTGTCTCATGTTCAGTACAATATATTTTGATCATATGCTGAACATTGACTACGATTGACTCGTAGCAATTAGCACCAAACATACGTCTTTTCTCTTCTTTATACATTCTTCTTCGCATTGTATTCAAAAAAGCATTGCAACTTTGAAGTAAATAAATAGTAATGGCGTGAGTTCGAGGAATCATAGGTTTGATAAGGTAACAAAACGGCTATTTAATTGTGAAGACGTAAATTTGAATCGCATGATTAATGTTTTGCTGTCGAAAATTATTTTTATTTCATACTTTTTATAAGTCCATATATATTACCGCGAGTTGCTAGTTCTTTTTTTCCAATCTCTTTATATGTGATCTCCCTAACAAAAAATTTAGCTTGACATATATATGTTGTTACTATGTTGTTTTGTTTTTGTTGAAAGAGTTTGTACTTATTTTATGTCATTTGCGTAGCGTCCCTAAATTCAATTGAATCTCGCTCAGTTTGGCAATCACATGTACAATCTTTTTTGTGTAAATAATAAAATTGATTTTCTTTAAGAAAAATACGTATGAATTCTGTTATAAAAACTTCATTGGCAGGAACAGATAAGACAGAGAGGCGTCCCATGCTGAGAAAAACATTCGCACCAATTATCTTCAAATATTTAGAATAGAACTGGTGTACCACCTTCACATTCACATTTGAATGCGGATATTACAAAAGACTTTTGAAAACTGCTTTGCATCACCTTCAAAAGTTTTTTAATTAAACTTCGCGGCCTATGTCTTCGAAATCGTTCAAAACCCAAAACGTGGTGGACAAAATGTTCGCCTTCGAAAAAAAAATTTTTAATTAGAGCTAGTCTCAATCTTTAAATACGTTGGGCCTACTATTTTATTAATACATATTAAATTAAATTTACAATTGGATTCCAAATCCAATTTTTGTAGTCCTTACAATTCACTTTTCTTAATAGTGTATAAAATATTAAAAAAATGGAATGATAGCAGTCTTGTTTCATGTCAAGAAAAATAAAATCAATGGAAGCTTGAATGATATAGAAACTATTTAACAGTAACGGAGAAGTGAAGTGTGCGTGTACATGTGTAACTGCTAGGGTTGATGGTATCTTCAAGTTTTTCCCTTCTGGCTCGAGTTTTTTTTAGTTAGTTATAATTTCTTAAGTATACACTTAAAAAGTTTTTCCAAAATTCGTAATTAGCTCTTCCTAAATTTTGTTATATTTAAGAAATTGTAATACAAATATGTAATTTAGTTTCTTTCCCGGTAAGCTTAAGGTAGTCTTCTTTAACAATTCTTAGAAATTCCTGATTTATTTTGGAAAAACTGCTGTGAGAGTAGTGTTATTTCAATTTTGGCAGCTGTGCACATAATAAATAAGTTTTCTATCTGCTTGTTAGCACTTACCTTAATCCCGCCTATAGCTTTATCACACTGAAACAGACATGTTATATATATAAAGATAATAATCTGTGTTCGTTGAGAGTAAATACATACGATATTAGTTTCTTTATTGTTGATAGTGCAGTGATTTGAAACCTGACCAAAAATGAGAAAATATGATAAAGAAAATATATATATAAATATGAAATTGTAATATTAAAACTTACATTTGTAAAACTTTCGTTTAGATCGATATCCTTTTTAAGCAGCGTGCTAGTCCCCAAAGATTTTGCTGTACCGATCGAATAGTCTTCAATTTCCAGCGTTATGCCTCCTGCGACAGTTTCTGCCGTGTCAGGTGCATCAGCTTCACTGCTTTCCAAATTTTTCAGCTTCTGTTGAAAAGTAACATATAAATGTATTTATTAAAAAGACAATATAAATACTTACGTTGATTTTCGAACTTGAAGACGATGATAGCATAACGCATAGACGATTGCTCACAGCGGCAGCATCATTTGGCTTTGTGCCCTTAATGCTAACATATTCTGCTATATCGCTTTTTGGTTGGCTAGGAATGTTTATGGTGTTTTGCGATGTAATCCCGGAACTACTACTTTCATTTATATTTCCACTTAGATCGATGTGCGGCACGACTGCGCCAATGGATAACTTTTCATTGTCATCCTCCACAATGCAGCTGACAGTATTTACGGCTCCTGGGATAGGCGTATTGCTTATACTGATGACAGATGGTGCGGAATGATTGGACTGGATTACATGGTTCAAATGTTGACTATTACTGATTTGATTTGCCTTGCTGTTAATTCCGATGCTAATATTATTTGTATTACCGCTTAGCTGTTCCTGCTGCTGTCGATATGGATCTCCTACCCATTTTTCTGTTTCTATATCGGGAATACTTGCCACTGGCATAGTATATACCGTATTGCTATTATTGTTATTTGTTGAATTATTGTTAGTGCTAATGCTGTTAGTTGTAGTCACAATAGTGCCCCCAACGCCGACATTATTACCGCGATGCTGGTGGTGATTGGTTTCTTTTAAATTATTGTTGCTTGCAATTGACAAATTGGAAAGATTTGTGGTACGTAATGGGTGAGGTTGGCCTGTATCGATAATCTTTGGCATTTTCATTTCCTCTATGCTATACGTGCACGTCAGTTCTTCTAATGCCGAAAGCCGTTTTTCTTTGCGCTTTTGTCCCAATTTAATAGCAAACTGTTTACCAATATTTATTATATATTAGATATATAGAAATTATAAGCGAATAGTAGTATTAATTGATTATGCTTACCTCTAGATCTTCGTACGTTTTGAATTCTAATATGGCAAATCCATCAATAATCTCCTCCTCTAAGACAGGGGACCTAGGCAGTTTTCGACGAACTGGAGGTGGTGGTCTTGGTGGAGGCTTATCGCGCGGAAGCAGTAACGTTGATGATGACGATGTTGAAAGGAGATCTTCATCTAGCGATTCACCTTCGCTATCACTAGGAGTTGCCATTAAACCAGAATTGCATTCGGGAGAGTGTGGAGGATTCAATAGCAGTGATGCAATGCTGTCCGTAGGTGGCAGCAAATTATTACTACCGTTACTACTGCTAGTAAAGTTGCCATTGGAATTATTGCTATCTTCTCCCATACTACCAGCACTATTGATGTGATATAACATGCTATTACCAGGACCCAATGCGCTATTGTTACCTATTAATATGGTAGGTGCAGTCACAGACCCAATTATACCACTACTGGTACTACCAGTAGCAGCGCCTATACCAAGGCTGACACCCACACCTACAGATCCTCCAATCAGAGCGCCATTTAATGCACTTAAAGTGCATCGACTATCACGCTCTGCCTGCAGGCGCTGTGCTCGTTCACGCCGACGTTTTTGTTGGCGTTGCTGTTTTGTGATTAGATTTAGTTGAGGACAATTACTGGAGGTGTTGCTGTTATTGAGGTGACCGTTTGTAGTGGCTAATAAAGCATTATGAACAGGTGCACACGTTAATGTTGAAGCTAATGACATGGGAGATGTGGTCGAGTTGTTTATTGTAGACGTTACTACTGTTGCCGCTGCCGCTGCAACAATTGACAATTCCGTGTCAGAATCAAAATCACTTGCACATGGTGCAGACTTTAGTTGTGCTGGCCCTGTTTTCTCTGAAGAACTATGCGGTGGCGGTGTTGAAGTTGCCCTAATTCCTGAACTTGAAAATGAAGGCGGAGCTGGCAGCAAACAACTTAATAACGCAGCATCTGAAGCTGATCCTGCGACATTTAAATTCGATTTTGGCGGCGGCAGGTTTAAGGCCACAGCTGATGTGGTTGAAATCGCTAACGTCGAAAGTGTTGATGTATCTGGTGTGTCACTTAGCGCTGGAACAATACTGCGTAGGCTCGCTTCATTTTGCTTTTTATTTTTGTTGACACTCACTACAGCTGTGGGTACCGGAAGACCATCTTGTGCTGTGTTTACATTGCCGTGTTGCGTTAAAAGACTCCGTGACTCCTGTAGTACGTTGCCATCTGCAAGCGAGCTTAATATCGTCTGTGCAGTTTGGTTTGTATTAGTTACATCCATCTCAAAAACGCAATTCGCTGTTATTTCTTATTTTTGATAGGTTGGTCACTCTTGGTGCATTAATAATTTTTCGATTAAGCTATTACTGCTGCGGGTGCAATTAAAGCTGTAATCATTGAAATGTAAATCCATAAGAGTGTTCAATGGTGTCATCATAGCATGGATTCAATGCCCACTTTATATATGGCGAAGATTCTACATTTTTTAAGGTTGACATATATATAAATGAATAATACAATACGCTTAGTTAATGCTACCCAAACATTTTTTTCATGAAATTTTCATCTATTTTATAACATTTGATTCACAATACTAGGTGACCGGTATTTAAAATTATCATTTTGTTTTCATTTAGTATATACTTACATACCGTAAAAAAAGCAGATATGTATATATGCATAAATAGATGTATATAGATATATATTTACATATGTTTATAGTTCATTTTAACATTTATATATTGTACGAAAAGACATACATAGAATAATCATTCTTTCCCTTTCGGTAATCACCCCTTAACTTTTTTTTGCACTTTGTTAGATATATTTATATGTGTATATCCACATACATCATATTTGTACACTTATACATCTGAATGTATTTGCTTAAAACCAAAATTGTTTGAATTTTGTTGATATTTAATATGCATATTAAAAAATTTTAGTTCATATACACACATATCCATAAGATAAATTTTCAGTTGATTTTTTAAAAAGCGTTCTTTGATTTTTGCATGTGTTGCGTGATTTACATACGTGCAACTGTAATAGGTTTTTATAATTTATTTTCTTATTTTAATTACTATACTTTATGCTCTGAAGTCGGCTACAACAGTACTCGCGCGCTACTTGCCTTCTATGTATGTATGTACATATATGAACGATGTTGTATACAATGAATCTAGTTGCAGTAGCCATCTCGCTTGCACTTGTCTTATTATTGCGTGTTTTCTACTCGTCTTGTACGCAGCAACAGCTTCAGCGCCGCACACAATATATATGTATATATATATATATATATTATTTGTTAAGTGTTTGAGTAACAAACATCTTCCGATCAAGTCATTAACCAGACTCGATATATATTCATTGCACTTTACTAGTTTAGAACTCATTCACTCTCAGTATCTTAAGTAGTGCATTTAAACCATTTGATAATTCTAAAATTTTCTGACCAAAAAATCGAACAAGAAAATAGTGAAGTAATATAATCGATGTTATTATTTATTATTAATCGATTATCTGCTATATTGCAATCGATAGTAATAATACGGTAACATAACAACAGATTGGAACGTTATGTGGAACGTTAGATTATATTAGGCTTCTAATATCATAGATTATATATATTTATATATAAATATATATATATATAATATATATATATATATATATATATATATATATATATATATATATATATATATATATATATATATATATATATAATATATATATATATAATATATATATATATATATATATATATATATATATTTATATATATATATATTTCATATGCATTCATAGGGTCGCACAATTTTCGAATTCTTAATAGTATTCAAAATATTACAGAATTGGTTTTAAACACTAAATACGAAAATCTGTTTTGCCACGCCTCTAGTGAACGATGACATAACTTTTTAGTCGATCAAAAAATCTTAACAGTACTTTAAGTGCAAATGTAGGTTTTGGTTTTAAAACTACTACACACCATAAATTTACGTGCACTCCAAATTTTTGACATATCATTAAACTTCAAGTCTCTAGCCCCAAATATTGTTGAAATGGTTTTCCAACAGCAAAACGGACATTGCACACATCATGAATGAATGAGACAGAAAACATGTCAGAATTTGGAATTTCTTAAATAAAACCACGCTTCTTATCAAATAGGAAATTTTGCATAAACAACTTTAATCTTTTAAGGACACACTATATCCATTTTTGTCCATGGTCTCCCACGGCGCACGATTAGGGCTCGAATGCTTTTCTCATATGCCTATATTCGAGGGTTTTTTTATGTTAAAGATATTCAAATTGTTCATTCAAGAACCTTTATTTTGTTTTAATAGATCAGAATGAATTATTAATGTTGTATTTTTATTTTTTATGCATGAAGTGCAACAGTGCACTTTTATAACCGGTTTCGAATAGAAAAGAATGCATGCCCATGTACAAGAAAAAAAACGTTTGGAAGGGCTTACCGTAACACTTTTCAAGTTTACCAGATGTTTGCTTAAGATATTAATTTAATGAAATTGTTCAGCATTTAATCAACATATTCTATTGGAGTACATGTCAGCTTAGTAAAAATTTAAGCTACTTCACATAGCAGCTATTTTGAAACGGAATTTAAAAAAGTAATAAACATCAAAACTGAGACAATTAAAAAAAAAAACATTATACCCTGATCTCCTATATTCAATGGGTTCTGTAAAAACAATGAAAAGAAATCTTAGTTTTATTTAAAATGACGTGTACCGCGTTAGAGGTTTAAGACCGCTCAACTTCACGCTGAATCACAATTTTTTAACATCAACAGCCGTTCCCCACTGAAGGGTGCCAATCACAATTTGGCTGGTCTTAGCTTCCAGTTTATCCGGTGGTTCAAATTGACAGTATTAATCGGCTAAGAATGCTTCCCATTTTGGAACATGGACTTAAGGACATTGGTGTGACCTTCAGCTTTGTCCATACTGAAGAAACTTTACCGAATTATTACGTATTAAAAGAAAATTTTCTGCATTTCGTAGAGTTATTTGAGAATATGAGAGGTACCACAATCCCTATAACTAAGTCCCTTAAATCGTGGACTCAAATGTCGGGATTTTTGTATGTCCATCATACTGAACCAACATAAATGGTTAAGAAAGTGTACGAGTCCGAAAGAACGGCATATTATATAAAAACTAATTTATTAAAATGCATCAAGCGATTTTGTACAATTAGACTCTTAATCAAACTTTCGAAGTCATTTCGTAAAAAATACTTTTTTCAATATAAATAATAAACAATTAAGTTTAATCAAAATCAATCAAATCAATCACATGAATTAACATTTTCGCTGATGGCGCTAACCTGATGTCGAAATTCAGCATGTATTTTCTATTATTTAGCTTTAAACAGAATTTATGGAAGGTTCAACATGAACAATGTTTATGTGTATATGATGATATGAAAAGTAAAATATACTATGTAAATGATATATATAATTATTTATCATTGTTGTAGCGTAAATTTATGTACGTCTTCCTTGACATTCTACTTGTACAGTTAATACCAATGGGGCTTGTATCTATAGTTACAGAAAGTTATCGATAATGCCGATAGTTGTTTTTGTTGGTATAGAGTTATAATGCTACGCCTTTGTTGAATTTTGACCTGACTATAGTGTTCTTAAGGACGGTGCTGCAAACGTGCGGCAACGTCGAATGGTTTCACGGACCCCGCTGTTGCTTTATTTTGCTTGAATACCTTGTGCCGTGATTATGGCTATGCGTTTCCTTATGTCCAAGGGAGCCTCCTGATAGTAGTCAAAGATGTAATTTATGGATTCGTACAGATCGTTGATGTCAAGAACTCCCTCGTTTACCACTGTGGTTGGTTCTAGGTGACCGAGTGCATAACTGATCCACCTGGGTATAATCCTCGACGTGTTTGTAACTTGCAGACTGTTGCGCAGCTGTTTGTGATGAGCTCCGTGCTAGCTACGACCTTATCGTCACATTTTCTCGCTTTCTTTGGCATGCGTCTGGTGTTGTTGGATGTCAGGGGTCGTCTTACAAACTAGATTAACTCTTACGGCTGGATATAATCCTTAGAGTTAGTTTAGTGTTAGGTACAAACATTTGAGCGTAATATAGGCTATTTGTGAGCTTTTCAGTAAAAATAGTCTCATAATAAGACAATGGCTTAAATATTGTGGTTTTAACCCTGATTTGGTGAGCGGGGCAGTGAACGAAAATTTTACATCTTCGTAAGTAGTATTTTAGTGTTGGTAAAATTGAATTATTTTTGCGCTTATCTCAGTTCTTTCATGGTCCAACTAGCGTCGCGCTTGTCAAGTCTAAGCTTTTTTTTTACTCTCTTTGAATTTACTTTATGTGTCTTCATGGATCACTCTCCCCTTTATAGGCACGGGTGTTACTAGGTTAGTTTATATACATCGAACACCTTGTTCTGCCTTTCTGGGTTACATCGGTAAAGATTGTCGTGTTATGCCTTTGTTAACTTGTCTTTAATAAATTGGAAAAACCTGTCCGGTGTGGAATGGATTATTTCACTTGGCGTTTTGTTTGTGACTGAGTGTACCGATCTGTTGTATAAGGTTGTGGCCATAAGGAGTGGTTCGGTCGTGTCGTGGGATTTTTGGTCTATCCCCAATGCTCTATCGAAAGGTTCTACCTGTCCGTTTGACGTGCTTTGTAATAGTGGTGTATTTACTGTGTCAATGTCATAGTTATTTTTAAAAAGTGACCTGATTCTTTAGAAATTAGCGATGCTTCATTATCGCAAAATATTGTTTTAGTTTTGTGGAAAAAATTTACCAATTGTCAAATGGGTTTTTTAACATCGACTATTGCTCGAGACATCAATGGTTGTACTATTGCGAATTTGGGGAACTTGCCAAAATATCAATATGCGACATCTCGATTGGGTTTGAAGCGATTGGTGCAGTGCTGTCAAATAATATGATGGTTCGCTTTATCTCATAACGTACCTCCTCTAACACGATTTGATTTCTAAAACAATTGAGAGGTTTGTCAGTCATTTCGACCGTGTAGGTCTGTGATATTTCGCTGTGAATTGTTGCAGCGCCGACTGCGTTTTGTATTGCGTTTATATTTTGCCTCGATAAAACATCTACCACAAAGTTCACTTTGCCAGGCTTATAGAACACATTTACATTGTATTCGTCTATCACGGCTTTCCACTTTTTAATTTCGAAGTCGAAGGGCTGTCTAAAATATGGATATATCTGGAGGACATCTTCTGATGCTAAAATATTCCGCAGACGTTCGAATGCGTTATGTTGAGTTTCAAGTCAACTTTAACCTTCTGAGACATGTGCTTGCTTACCGTGTCGTATTCACCTTCAAAGGTTGCTGCAAAATCCTTAAATCTCTTATACTAGCTTGCAAAACCTAGGAACGATCTTCGGTTCAACATATTTTTGGATTCACCGAACCTATTCGGGATTAGTTTTTGCACCGCCAAGAAACTCAACGCCTTAAAAACTTTGTTTTCATCATGTTGGCATCGAGGAGGCATTTAAGTAATGTCTCAATGTGTTTTATGTGATCGACTTAATTTTCGGGGAATAAGGTAACATCGTCTATATAGACATAACAAATTTTGCCAATTTGTTCTCTAAGGTTGTCATCAATGGCGCTTTGAAAGATGCCTTCCGCAATCTTCAGACCGAATGGTAGTCGACAGAAGTCGTACTTGGCCCTATAACAGAAAAGGCTGTTTTGTCGCGGTAATTAAATTTGCGGTCCGGTAAATTTAGTGGTACCCGGATTTTAAATCCAAAGTTGTAAAATATTTGGCATTTCCTAGGTTCGCTAAGATCATGGTAATGCTTGACATTGGGACCGCTATAGTCGTCTCATTTAGCTTCCTATAGTCAATGACCAGGCGATTATTTCTATTGCCTTTGGCATCGGTCCCTTTCTTGTCTACAACCCATGCTGGACTGTTATATGGACCCCTTGATGGCCTGATGATACTTTAAAAGTTGTTGTATTTCTTTATTTAGGAAATCTACTACGCCAATGGGTTAAATGTAAAGATTGGAATATATCGGTTTATGAGTTTCTGTAGTAGTGTTAAATGGTAACGTCTCCTTAGAGGTTGAAAATGCCTTATTTCTGTTGAGAATCGTGCTTCGAAATCCTTTTAAACAGAATTAGGTACAACAATGTCAGTGACATCTGTGAAGTTAACATTGTCAAAATCGTGATAATGATGTTGTTCCGATATGTTTGGGTAACTTATTGATATCTTGCACAAATTTAATACCGCTCCTGCCTATGTTAACAGGTCGAAGCCTGCAATGGCGGCAAATGATCTGAGCGTGTCCGGCAAAAAAAAATGCTGACACTTGCACGAAAATTTTAATTAGGCATTTCTTTTTTATATTGCGCCGCGTATTGCTTTCACAGTAAAAGGGGACTTTATTTGGATTTTATTTTAGAAAGCTCCTTTACGGGCCTTACATCACTTTTCGCTGCCCCCGTGACTTTTAGGATATTTAGTGTTCTCCCAGCCAACTGCCGCTCGACATACGGCAGTCGGTAACATTCACTACAAAATTCAGGTCATCGTCTTGTGAATCATTTCGTCATTTATGCCTGCACCTCCGTTCTCAGCTAAGTCCGCATACCATTGTTCTTCTTGGCTACGGCCGTGTTGGACTAAATTATTTAAGTCTCTGCCGTGACATACGCTCTAAGGATTTCGCCTTTTTTGAGTTCCGCCACGTGCAATATTACTCCGAGGTTTCTCCCAACCAGTTGTTTATCTAAACCTAGATACCGATAGATCGACAACCATGGGTTGCACCTGCATTTGTCTTGGGGAGTCCTGCCCAATAATTCCGAATGGTTCTTTTCTTCGGTTGCCTTGGCATACGACGATGTGAACATGCTTCATTCGATACTGCTTTCAGCTTCTTAAGCCAGCGTGAAGGCAGATGGCAAATCCTTGGGCTGTGCTGGGACAACCAATGCTTTTAAGGCCCTTATGAGGCCTGCCATGATTGCGTTGAAGCTTAGCACTGTACTTGTTTAATCGTTTAATCGTTCAGTGAAATCAGTTAACAATTTGAAACTTTCAACTACGCAGTTAATAAGCTCAATCTAAAATTACTCGAGTTAAAATTTTGACTCAACTCCCTTTTAATAGTTAGCGCTCAATTTCGCGCTACCAATCTTATGAAATCTTATTTTCTAAATATATTTTGCTTATTATTTGCCACTATGTTTTTCGAAGTCACTTCCGTGAACTTTCTTTGGGTGTAAGCTACTTGTAAGAAAAAAATGTTGTGCCAATTCTTTATTTAATTATATATTTTTATTTTAGTGTAAATTAATGTACGTCTACCGTCGATGAGGCTACAGAAGAGAGTGAGTGTTCCTTGTACAGTTGATACAAATGGGGCTTGTAACGTTAGTTACAGAAAGTGATCGATAATGCCGTTAGTAGTTTGCGTTAGTATCCAGTTGTAAAATACTTAGTATCTAGTTGTAACTACTCGTTAACCTGTACAATAAAATATTATTATATACGTGTATGTTTGTTTATGATATATGTTTTTAATAAAAAAAATTTAACTATTTATTTTCTCGATCAATGTCCTGTGAAAAGGGTCTGGTCTAGTCCGAACTGGGTCCGGAATGTACAGCAATTATTGTGGACTTCAGCGCAGCTTCAAACTGAATTATTTTATTTCAACTATACATGAAACGCAGCCAGCACACTAGCAAAGCGTGCATAGCCGAGCGAGCAGAAGTAGAAGAGCTTATTCTAACATTGTCGAGTATTTAATGAATTCATAATTTAAACAACGTAATGTAGTTAATTAATTCATAATTTAAATAACACCAATACAAATTCTATTAAGATATTCTAACTGCGCGCTTGTGTGGCTTGTGGAAGATTTGGTCTTTGTGACCACCACTGGCACCCTACCATCTCTGCAGGTTATCGGTCGCGTCGGTCACTACACATAGTATCCAATGCGGAACGTTGTCCTCTCCCATGAGGACGATTTTTCTGACCTTCATATTTTCCCTCTCTTTGGTCCATTTTGTCTTCTAATGGAGACTAGGCAGGTAATCCCTAATCCCTTGACAAGTCTGACCATAATCGAACATTGATTTTGGAGATCAGCTGCGTTGACGCAGCTATCAGCCCTGTGAACGTAAGAACTTTGCTGTAGTTTGGGTTGTTGCTGAAAGTGACCATTAGATCGGAAATGAGGACGGCCTCTATTTCGACTAGAATAGTAGGGAGTTCGTCCTGTCGCATGACTGCCGCATGCCAAGCGCCGCCGAAATGCGGTGGTTTACAAAGTAATTCCACTCCCAGTTCCGCAGTAAACATTTGTATGCCAGCTGTGTTGGCACTGAACTTGTTCGAGAGCTCCTTTAGTGCGGTTTCATCAACCACAAAATTGGTGGCATTCTGACACGGCCACATATACCAATAAAACTGGATAAGCACATTAGAAATGTATTAAGCCTCTAAATAATTCAATATGCAGCCTTCGAAGCAAAGCATAGAAATTCACTCCGCTGATCTCAAATGGTTTATTTTCATGTTATCGGTCAGCAGGAAGAATGACCGTTATGATAAAAGTTTCGGTTTATAGCGAAAACAACGCACGCAATTATTATTTTTTTTTAATTGCTGTTTTTAGACAACAAACTATTTTTTTAACAATAATATTACGTAACCGGATGGCTTGGGCTCCAATGAGATCAATCCATATATTTAACTACTTTACATATTTATCTATTTCTGTGGGGCAGGTCTAGGACATGAAATCTTTTGAGTCGCCTGTGTTTGCTTATCATCCAGACATCCAGTAGTCTTAGTGCTAGAGCATTATCATTGTTATGTAGTTTATTCATGTATCTTTTTGCATATAGATATATTTCTTCTTTAACAAAGGGCAGTTTAACATCTTTGTAGATATTATAACTAGTCACATACCAGGGTGCACATGTAATCATTCTGAGAGACTTGTGCTGGATTTCCTGTATAATTTCGAATAGTTGTATATTTGTTTTCTCTACATACAATGGTCTTTAAAAAAGGGTAGCGGCAGACACAGAGAAACTTTGTTTTCGTGGAAAATATGGAAACAACTTCGTTGGCGGCAATTACATAAGGAAGCATTACATTTACACTATCTAATTACAAACATCAAGTAATAAAGTTATGTGAAGCCAGGTTTAGCAACACTTCAAAAGCGTTATTTGGTTCATTGGTCATTGGTCATTGAGACAGACTATACATATTTCAAATATTAAAAAAAATATTTCTCATTATGTATACTTGCCCCTAAGAACCTACCTTTTTACTAGACTTAAATACTTAAATGGTATAGATAACATCTACATCTTCCAAATTGTTAAAGCTTAAGATAACAATTTAGCGTACCTGTGCAAGTGCAAGTTTTTTTGGCGAAAACTGAGCAACACAGCATTAAAACATATCGCTTCTTTTATCGAGCTTTATTTTTTTGTCAGAGAAATTTCGACGCACAATTTAATCGCAATTTCGATTCTTTAAATGTATGTGTGCACATGTATGGGCAAAATGCATGCGCTTGACGCTGTTTAACGTGATTTTGCGAATTGGCCAAACGTTTTGTTTAATAACTTCAGTTTTACTTAATGATTTTTATTGAATGATATATTATATACATATTCACTTGACTTGGTAGAAATGCAAACTCCTTCACATAATGTCCCTATTTCCAACCAACTGAACTTAAATTTAAAGAATTTGGGAAATTTGAAGACAATATCCAAAAATATAAACAAAAATCAAAATTTTAGAAAATATACATAAACATAAATACAAAATTTGGAGGTTCTAGCTCTTGAACCGCACGAGATTAATTAAATAACTGCATTTCAATTATGGTTTTATTCGATAACAATAAAATGGAAATAGTTATCGAATATTCGAAACTAATTGGATATGCAATATGCACGGATCTACAAAATTTCAAGTCTCTAGCTCAATCTACTCGGCTTGTCGTTTTGATCAAGAATATATATACTTTATGGGGTCTGCCACGCCTTCTGCCTCTTACATACATTTGCACAAAACCATTATACCCTGATTTCCTCAAATCTCGAGATCTTTCAATTGCCCTCATAATACTGTCATCGGGAATGTCTTGAAATGGTTGGTGTACGAGCCTAAAAAAACAATATAGCACAAAAATTACCCAAAAATTAATGGAGTCGATTCCAAAACGTCATAAAATGGTGATGGTCATAATGTTTATTTTTAATAAAACACTTTGCATTGTTAATGTAAGTGAATGTGGTTGAAATAAATTATGGAATAGTTTTTTTTTTGTTGATTTTTTAGTTCTTAAATGTTATAAAATAATCGAAAAATATTTTAAAAATAAGGGAGGTAACATTTTATAAGTTAAAACAAAACAAAACTAATAACTTGCGTTTACACAGATAATGAGAGATCCGGGTATGATGGTTTGTTAAAACGTAAGTAATTGTGAGAAGGGGAGTGCCCCTTGATCAGGATGACTAGCCGAGTTTCCGTATATGTGAATGCGTCGATTTTTCATAAATTCGATAATTAATATCGTTTTATTGTTATCGATTAAAACCGTGATCGCAATGCTGATATTAAGTTATATCTCATACGGTTTATGAGTTAGAACCCACAAATTTAGTTTTTTGTATATTTTTTACTACTTTAGTTTTTATTATATTTTGGATACTCGCTCCAAAATTTCCAAATTATTTAAGTTTAAGTTCAGTACTCCAATAGAGTATGTTGATTATAGCTGAAAATATGTTTGGCCAATTTGTAAAGCCACATGGTAAGCAGCGCCAAGTGCTTGCAATATTCATGTGCAAATTAGGTGAGTTTAAGTATTTTTATTATGACAGCGCCGTGCGCGCCTGCCAATGTTCAACTTAAAACTAAAAAATTAAAAATTAACATTCGCTGCTTAAGGCTATGTCGCGAATGTTTACGTAATAGAAATATGATTCCCAGCTATGCTGGGGGTCGGTGGCCACGGTGGAAATGCTGATCTTGCTCCTCGTGCAAGTATCGCGCTCCACGCGCAGCACGCGAGGGGGAAGGGGTGAAGCGCATGGTCAGCATTATAGCAACATTGTATAATGCAACAGCGCATAATGTTTGTTGTTAACTACTCCCCTCCTAAAACATGAGCGTCCTCGGTCATCTTAAGACTTCGCAGAACCTCTTGGACAGATTTACGTTGAGCCTTCTTTTTCTTGCGCCAAATGACCCACGCAACGACAGACACCACGCCGCACAGCATCAGGCAACTGGACAGCGTAATCAGTGGTCCAATGGTCACCTGCGATTGAAGTTCGTCAATGCGTCTCAGGTTGTCTTCACTTAACTGATGGAGAAACGGCAGGCTCAACACCTTCTGGTGTTCGACGACATCGAGCGCCGGCACCGACGCAGAACCAGGGATCATTTTGACGATGCCATTGATGTTAGTGAACCTGGTGCCGTTTACGTATGCGAAGCGATCAAACGTGACAAGGTATGTTCCGGTGATCGTATTCTCCGGCCCGTCATCAATGGTAACTCGGGCGGGGCTGTCGTTAAGTACAAGTATGCTGTCATCAACCAAAGTTACCACAGCCAGGTGATTCGGCTGGGTGTTACAATGTGCCGTTTTCCCAGCGTGCAGCTCTTGTGCGCAGGTATTGCTTGTTGACTCTTCGCAGAAGGACATCCTTGATGGCCCCTCGCATGATACTATCGGAACAATCATGCCGTCACAGTCAGCCACGACGTTCTCCTTGATTTGCAGCGTAACCCCAGCGTGTGCGACAGGAAAAATTAGGACCTTCTTACAAATAAGCTTAGGTTTAGGTAAAGTGATTATAAAATGAATTTCTTGATTATTTGCTAGGATTTTGATCTTAGAAACGCTTAAAATACTTGTTACGCTAATTCCTGTGGAATCCTTGCTCAGGATTACTTCTAGATCGCCGTCATTGATGATGACTGGATTTATTATATTTGCTGTAGCCAAAGTGATTGCCACTATCAAATTTTCAATTTCTAAAGTTAACATTCTGTTTCTTGCCAGAAGGGTCTCGTAAAGGTGTGAAGTATCAATTTGAATTGCTTTTTGAGCTTTTAGAATTTCATTTACCGTGAGGGTAAGAGCATTGATCTGTTTTTGCGTGTGAGTGTTTATTACTATTTGTCTGTTATTTTCCCTTATCAACTCGTTCTCTGTCAAACGTATCTGTCGCAAGTCTTCGGCGTCGGGGGTCCCAGCAATTACCTTCAAGGCCCTACCTATGACGTCCAAACTCCGCGCGTGCCTATGGTGAACGCCCAGGGTCACCAAGAGTGTTGACAGGTGGTTAACGTCGGCTTCCAGTATCTTACGCATGTGCGACTGGGGGAACAGTTTTGTCGTCTCCGCTGTCTCGCGCACGAGCCTGTCATACTCCGTCAGGTTTGTAGAATGTCTCAGATTTCTCGTCTCATTCCATACCACAGCCGTCCCATCAGTCACCGGGATGTAGCGCGAATGGGAATAATTCACCAATTTAGCCGTTGACATCGCAGCCCACGCAACCAAGACCACAACGCGCCTGCGAATCAATAAAACATCTTCAATGAGGCAACCCGCTCTAACTTATTTTTATATCTTAACCTTTTGTATTTATTAAAAAATTTTTTATAATTAATTTTTTTATGATTTTTTTATAATTAATTTTTTTTATATATTTTTATTTTTTTTTTTTTTTTTTTTTTTTTTTTTTTTTACTTAAGGTTGTCCTTATGGACCACCCTCTCTTTAATGAGAACCGTTGTTCCCAAATCTGCTTCTACCTTTTCCTCAACGTACAAGGGGCTCAGTTTATTACCCAGCCGCCTATTCGACCCTACCAAAACGACTTCACCGACTTCAAACACACGATTCTGCCTGGAAGGGTTGTTTCTATCCAACTGCAGAGCCTGAGCTTTAAGTAGTTTGCTCATTACTTCCTGTTTCAACTCGTCTGGTGCCGAGTGAAGGACATCGATCGGAATTCTGTCGATGACGGAATGGAATGACCTATTATACTCCACGGTGGCCTGCAATATGGCTTCGACCGTGTCTGTTATACCTCTCTGCTGGGCTAGGCACCTCGCCATATCACCCAAGGTACTGTGGAAGCGCTCTATTTGGCCGTTCGACGTGCTGTGGAGCGGCGGCGCATTCACGATATCAATGTCATAATTGTCTTTTAGCATTGTCCGTACAGTTTCTGAACTGAACGACGCCTCATTGTCACAATATATCGTCTTAATCTTTGGGAACAGGTTCACCAGCTGCAACAATGGCTCTTTCACGTCCGCGATTGTACGCGAGCTTATGACCTGGACAACCGCGAACTTAGAAAATTTATCGATCGCTGTCAAGAATTGTTTTTTCGCAGTAGTGTAAATATCAATATGGATTATCTCTCCCGCATATGACGGAATTGGGGTAGGACCGAGTTCCTGTTTTTTAGGGTGTCGTTCATATTTAGCCTTGGCGCAGATTCGACAACCCACAACGATTTCTGCAGCTACCTTGTTCATGCCAGGGAAAAAATAATCTTTAAGCACTTGCTTGACGTTCTCCTGCGCTGCCCGATGGGCGCGATTATGCTCTGCCAAAATTATTTCTTTTTGCTCGTCTTTATTAAAGACATCAGCAACCCGGTACTTACAGTACCAAAACTTGGTTGAAGGGAAGGCCTGCACAAGCGCATGCTGAATGCGCGCCAGAACTGGCAAGCTACAGTGTATGGCATTTACAACTTGTGTGTTTACCACATCCCTGACTTGGTCGATTAATGTGTCCCAATCTTTGAACAAAATTTCATGCCGTGTTTTCTCTTTGAAGAGTACGAACGTGCGGTGCCACGGGTGTTCTGCCTCCTCCAGAATTATCTGGTTTCTGAAGCAATTTACGGGTTTTTCAGTTGCCTCTATTGTGTAGGACAGTGATTGCTCACTGTGAATAGTGCCGGCGTCGGATCGCGGTTCGGCTTCGAGTGAATTAATGTTTTGCCTTGATAGGGCGTCCGCCACATGGTTCTCTTTGCCTGGCTTATATAAAATCTTTGCCCCGTGTTCATCAATAATGGACTTCCACCTTTTTATTTTCGAATTAGGGTTTCTGTCCGACACAGCAAAGGTCAAAGGTTGGTGATCAGTATAAATATTGATGTCATTTACACCGTACAAATAGTGGCGAAGGTTGCCTAATGCCCATACTATTGCCAGCAACTCCCGCTCGTTTGTCGCGTAGTTGACTTCTCTATCTTTAAGGGTTCTAGATATCATCGTGATAGGTCTCCCCCTTTGGGACAGTACGGCTCCGATGCCCGAGGACGAAGCGTCCGTCGTAAGGTCAAATGGTTTTTTAAAGTCTGGGTAATGGAGAATGACGTCTTCCGAGGCCAACACATTTCTGAGTTTATCGAAGGCCTCAAACTGAGAGTCGGTCAGCTTTACAGGCACCTTCTTGGAGCTCTGTTTGCTAATCTTCCCGTTTTCCCCTTTCAAGATGTCCGTCAATGGCTTCGCGATTGCGGCGAAGTCCCTTACGAAGCATCTGTAGTAGCTTGCCAGTCCCAAGAAGGACCTGACAGCGAAAAGGTTGGTTGGTTCTGCAAAATTTTTGATTGCGTGTACCTTTTCCTGGCTCGTTCTAGTGCCGCTACTGGACACGACGAAACCTAGGAACTCAACACTTTTTTTAAAGAAGTGTGACTTCTCTTTGGATACTCTCATATTGGTGTCCCGAAGACATTCAAGGACCTGTTTAATGTCCTTGACATGATCGAGTTCGGATTTAGAGAAGATTATGACATCATCGACGTAGACGTAACAAGTCTTGCCGATGTGCTCTCGCAGTACATCATCTATTGTTCTCTGGAAAATACTTCCAGCGTTCTTGAGGCCGAACGGCAGTCGGCAGAACTCGTATTTTCCTCCGTTAACGGAAAAGGACGTCTTTTCACGGTCCTGTTCCGCGAGAGTAATTTGATGATAACCCGACTTCAAATCTAAAGTAGTGAAGAACTGGGCTTTGCCCAAGTTTGCCAATATCACTGAGATGCTTGGCATGGGGTATCTATCTGCTATCGTCTTTTCATTTAATTTGCGGAAGTCTATTACTAGCCGCTTTTGTTCCGCCCCTGAGTCGTCAACACCTTTCTTGCGTACGACCCAAATTGGGTTATTATAAGGAGAGCGAGAAGGCCATATAATGCCGTTTTTTAGAAGCTCTTTGACTTCTTTGTTGACAAAGTCAATCGCGCCCACTGGAAATGGGTAAAGTTTTGAATAAACAGGTTCGTTATTCGCGGTGCGGATCGTTCCGACCACCGATGTATTAAAAGGCAATTTTTCATTTGGATCGGCAAAAACCTTGATGGTTTTTCCGATCATATCAACGAACTCTTTTTTTACAACTAGAGGGACTTCGATGTCCTCAATGCTGGTGAAGTTTACGTTCTGACATTTGTAGAACTGAATCTGTTCCGAACCGTTGTCATATTTTATGATCTTGTCCTTCAAATTTATGGTAGCATGTACCTTAGACAGTAGATCTAGGCCGACTATTCCGTCGAATGTTGACAGGGTCGGCAAGAGAAAAAAAGAGCTTTCGCACCCGAAGATGGATAGGGTGCGTTTGTGAGTGATTCCCTCCATACCGTGGATTGACTTTACGTTGAAGGGTGTTTGGACGGGGGCGAGACTAAGTTCCTCGAGGCAATTTGGTCGAAGGTAATTTTTTGAGGCCCCCGTGTCTATTAAAAATTTTAAACTGGTCCCCGCGACCGTTCGTTGGATGAACGGGAGCAGGGAGACACCGCTAAAAAATTAACAGTGTCGACGCTACATGCATCTTCGTCGTCCTCGAGCTGAGCTACAGCCGCGAAATCAACACGGCCATATTCATCATCCGCCTGGGGCGGTGCATTTTGGGTCAAGCAGTTAATTCTCTGCCTCCTTTGATCCGAATGCCTTTCTGAAGCATTAGATCTCTTGAGGTTATTCTGTCCCCCATTTTGGGCATTACGCCAAGACGCTTGGCCAGCCGGCTGGCTCTGCTGTTGCCCCCGCTGGAAATTTGTTGCCTGTCTGAATTTAGACGATGACGGGTCTACCTCCATTGCTTCAGGTGGCTCTTGCGCCTGGGGCTTATTTCCCTGTTCTTTCTTAAAGTAAGGTGTTTTCGGTTTTGGGCCGCCCTTTTGCTCATTCTGTCTCGAGTATTGGGCATTGCTTCTTTGTTTATCCCTTTCCTCAAGGCTTCTGGCATAGTTTGCCGCGAAGGCGTATCTGTCGTGGTTGGATTCCACTTCTTGGGCTAACGCGAGTGCTTCTGGCAAACTCGCGGGTTTGGCCGCGAACAACACGTCGGTCAAGGCCCTCCTAAGTCCGGATATGAAAATCCGGAGCGCATCTGCCCTATACTTTCCATTCATATGTTCGGCAATGGCCGGATCATAAGACATAATTGTTTTGTTTGTAAGTAGAGTCAGTTTTTTCTCAACCTCGTCATAGAATTGTAAAATAGTTAAGTTACCCTGTCTGAGGGTTCCCATTTCTTGCTCGATCAAGTGTATTGGACGCTTGTCGGCATATGTGAAGTCCAATCTTTCAATTATGGCTTCGAAATTCAGTTTGGTACTAAATGAAGACAGGGTGAGATCCGTTTGTCCTCTTATTTTATTTCTTAGAATTAACACCGCCTGATAGTGGCGGGAGCTCCCATCATAATTTTCAAACAGTTTCTAAGCGGCTTTTGCCGCTTGGCGCCAAGATACATATTGTTCCTGTGCGCCGTTGAATTCTGGGACAGACTTCACCGCGTCGAGCGGTTCGTCACAACTAATACCGGGCACTATTTTAACGTCTTCGAAGATTTTTATGTTAGGCTTGGTGGTTGCCGCTATATTTATTGACTCAATGCGTTCTGTTATCGTTCTAAGTCGCTCCTCAAATTCTTTACGTTGGGCCGTTAAGGCCGCTGTCACCGCTGCATTCAGCAGGGCCGACATGTCTCCTAATTGAGCGCTGTTCATTTTGCCTGTTTTAGTCTGAGGGCTAGTGTTGCGGGATGAGCAAGCCAAGGCTTTGAAGTTGGAATTCAGTGATTTTAGCGAGTCGTCACTGTCGTCACTCATACGTTTACACACTCTTTTTTTTTATAACACGTCTATTCATTCGAGAAGAGGAACTCAACAAGGGCAATTTCACTTTTGGCGACAAAATTAAGATTTTTTTTTCTATACTTAATGCTGAGCAATGATTCCACTTACATGATTCCTTTTTTTCTTTTAATATTATTGTAATATTATCCTGCGTGGCTGCCAGCTGCTTCTACCGTCTTCGCCGCCCAAACTGTCCGTCTGGTGAACTTATTGTTAACGCTGCCCAAACCGTCCGTTTGGTGACACTTGTTTTAATTGTATTTCGTACTTTATTTTCTTTTGTTTTTTATTATATATTTTCCAGCCGTAGCGAAATTCTTCAGTTATTTTGTATGTTTATTCGCGTCGCGATTTCACACGACACTTTTTCCTTCGGGCGTGAGTTTTATCAACACCGTTGGGCGCCAATTAGGTGAGTTTAAGTATTTTTATTATGACAGCGCCGTGCGCGCCTGCCAATGTTCAACTTAAAACTAAAAAATTAAAAATTAACATTCGCTGCTTAAGGCTATGTCGCGAATGTTTACGTAATAGAAATATGATTCCCAGCTATGCTGGGGGTCGGTGGCCACGGTGGAAATGCTGATCTTGCTCCTCGTGTAAGTATCGCGCTCCACGCGCAGCACGCGAGGGGGAAGGGGTGAAGCGCATGGTCAGCATTATAGCAACATTGTATAATGCAACAGCGCATAATGTTTGTTGTTAACTTGCACACACAGTTTCAAGACACTCTTTACACACCGAAAATAATACATTTATTGACTAGGTGAAAATGATTAGGCTTTTATTCAAATTATCGAAAATTTTTTAGTGAGTTATCGTTTAGTAATAAGTTTTAAATAAGATTATAAAAATAAGAGAGCAGACTTAAAATGTGTATTCAAATAAACAACAAAAATTAAAATTACTCTGTTTTCAAGCTGTGAAGAAACTGTTTACACATTGAGTCTTGGAATTATGTTTGGAACTAACTGTTGGATATAACGGTGCTTTACCGTTATCTATTCTTTTTGTGTCTTGGTTTGGCTGTGAAAATTTGTTAAATATCTATCTAAAACTGAATTACTTTAACTTTTAAAATGTCTGGTAAGAGATTATTTAGATACTGTTGACTTGGCGCTCATACTACGAGGGGCTGGCACTGGATGCTCGACCGGCTCCCTTGGTGAAGGGCACGCGTTGACAAATACTGGTCGAAATACTCTCGAGGAAGCGATGGAGTTATATCAAATAGGCAGGTTTTTAGAACTTGATATTTTAGCACAGGGTTGTGAGGACTTAATACTTGAGTGGTTGTCACTTGAAACCCTATCAATGGTTTTAAAATGGGGATGTCAACCACATGGGTCTGCTTGGGTTTTTCGCCAAGCCTGCCAGTACGTACGCGAAGAATTCTCCGCAATTAGCTCCTCACCAGTGTTGAATCAGTTAGATAAATCACAGTTGGTATATGTATTACAAAGTAACTTTTTACAAGCATCCGAACTTGAAGTACAACAAGCTGTTCTAAAGTGGGGGGAACAAGAGCTTATCCGGCGCATGGAGGATCGCGAACCAAACCTTTTATCGCATACTGCCCACTCTGTAGCGAGGAAGGGTGTAAGAAAGCGTGACTTAAGTGACGTTGAGCTGCGTGAAATACTTGCCGAATTACTACCTCTGGTAAGAATGGATCATGTTTTGCCGCCAAATAGTGAAGTTCTCTGTCAAGCTATACGTCACGGTCTCGTAAGTACACCACCATCACATATGATTGGTGACGATCGTGAAAATTTACGAATAAATGCTTGGATACGGGGAGGGAAAAACCAAGGTCTTTTTGTACGACCACGTCTTTTTATGCCATACTTTGAAGAAGTAAAAGGCTTATTAGAAGATCGAATGGCATCATCAAATCATCAGCTTGAGCTAATGCGAATGCGTCGATCTAGACATTTTCCCGACATTCCAGATACCCTTTACATGGTTTCGCGCATAAACTCTTCTCCGAACAGCTTTGCTCCTGGTGTCACTTGTAGTATTAGTGGAAATAATAGCGAAAAAATCGATCCTATTGCTATTCCGCCACCAGATAGCCATACGCTTGCAGCAATGCGAAAGCGTGAGCATAAGCTCCGCCAATCGCCAATGTGTCAACGGGCACTGCTTCTGCCACTTTCATCAAAACATGAAATCGACCGTCAAATACGGCTTCGTGTCGTGAGAGAGTTTAATCTGCCGGATGAAGTATCAGATCTGCTCGAAACTTCTCTATTAACTAACAATAGTGGCAGAGATGAGTGCAACAGTGCCCAATCCGCAATACAAGCGGAGCGATGTCTATTAGAAGATGAAGATCAAAGTCCACCACCATCACCGGCAGCTACCGGATCTACACGCCAAACAGATGTGTCCGTCTCGTTCTTGTCGACTTCATCAATGGCCTCATCAGTGTCATCTGCGTGTGGAGCAGATGGTGTACATGAATGTTACAGTCGAAATATGACTTTCCCCCGTCAGCAGCCAAATAACCTACTTGGTGTCACAAGTCTTTTGACAGGAAATTCGGGTTCGGCCCTTCAAAATAGCTATGCTCGCCTATCAACATCAGTGAATCATCGTAACGATTTGCCGGCTTTAATTAGAGAGGGTGATTTTCGATTTCCACATACTAATGCTCTGAACTTGGTCAGAAGGCGTGAAAGTGATGCTTGTGGCTTAGACGCTAGCAATGGACACCTTTCCGATATGATGCCTGATGTAGCCATGGCCACTGCGTCATTGGGTCAACTTCACCTCAGCACTGGTGGATCTAGCTACTTAAGTAGTAATGTCAACAATTGTCCAATTGTAAACAGTAGTGATATGTCAGAAAGCTTGCAACTTGATTTAGGAGATGGACCGACTCCACATATCATTAGTGCTGCTGGTGTGATAACTTTACGCAACTTACAGGTGAATTGCTTTGAAATATTAAAAAAAAAAATATATTAATTGTATTTCTCAAAACAGCATCAACTACCAGAAACCAGTTTTCGTCACATGATTCAGCGTTCGAGCTCGCCGTTTGATGTTCTACGACAGGGGCAGCACTCGCCTGCTCCACAGCTTCCTCCATCAAGCCTATTAAATTCTGGGCCACCTAGATTTTTATAGAGGTTGCAAGTAGCTCCCGATAAGGATCTTTATTTTAGCACTCCATTTTAAAAAAAACACACACAACTTACATTTTAAATTTATTCACGGTATAAAAAGTTATTAAAATCAATATTTCAAGGGAAATTAGTTTTATCTAAATACAAAATATATGTAAGTAGAAAACGCTAACGTTTGCGATGCAATAAATTTATCTTATTCAAAATGTACGCCCATAACATCATTAACTTGTTATGCTGCATGTTGGATGAAAGCAGAGCGTATGTACAAAATAGAAATGAATAATATTAATTTAACAATGTCTGTCGCATCTAAAAGTACAGTTACTTTTTTTTATTATATTAATCAAATAAATCCCAGTTATATATATATATATATATATGTATATATACATATATATATAAATAATATGAAAATAATCTTTTAAAACATCAAAATATTCCTTAAAAATGCAAGATAAATTAATAATTTATTGAAATATCAAATTTCACCAAATACAAATTTGCTGTCAAAATTTGCTATAAAAGATTGAAAAAATTAAGTAAAGTTATCAAATCTAATAACTCACCAATACAATATGTGGTATTCAAATGAATGTAAATTTATACATTTAATTTTAGAAAAATAATTTTTGAATTATAGTATTTTAAATTAAGTGTGCTCTAGTTATCTGCACACTGGAAACGGTTACGGCGCAGATTTCATTATCAATAATTCGACGCTTATTGTATACACAAAAGTACAGCAGGTATACACAATTCCTATTAACAAATTTGGCGCGCAACTCTCTCTTCGGTCAAGAACCGCTGCAATAGCTCGAAAGTACCGAAGCTCAGCAGCTTGCAATTCCTAACAACAAATTTGGCGTGCAACTCTCTCTTCGGTCAAGAACCGCTGCAATAGCGCGAAAGTACCGAAGCTCAGCAGCTTGCAATTCCTAACAACAAATTTGGCGCGTAACTCTCTCTTCGGTCAAGAACCGCTGCAATAGCGCGAAAGTACCGAAGCTCAGCAGCTTGCAATTCCTAACAACAAATTTGGCGCGCAACTCTCTCTTCGATCAAGAACCGCTGCAATAGCGCGAAAGTACCGAAGTTCAGCGGGTCGCTGAATGCAGACGATGTCGCGAGAGTCATCAGCAGCGCTGCCGCCATCAACTCGGACTTTAGCTAGCTAGGGTACAATTAATTTAAGAAAAAATCAGTCTGAAATCTGGGATCGACCTGATCACAAGCAAAAATAAAAATCATAATATTATCTATTTTAACTGGCGCCCGAGCAGGGACCTGATCGCGATACAACAGTGCAAAAAGTCATCTAAGTACGCGAATCGGCCACGAATAAAAACCGCGACAGAACAAAAAGTTTCTAAGTGCGTTTAATCACGAAAAGGTCAAAACCGGATAGCAGCCACAATTTGTGCAACGTGGGCTCACGCTTTGTAGGATCCGTTCGCAGAGCACGTCTTGGAATAACGTATGAACAGCCGAACCGCGAGTAGGGGAAACCAAAAGGGATAAATTTGGCATCATCGGAGATGGAGCACGCGCCAATAATAGTTTGTTAAGATAAAGAAAATTAGTGATTAAGTTAAAGTAAAAAAAAAAAATTTTAAAAATTTTAAGAAAAACAACCGCGAATCAAATCAAAAACTAGTTACAAATATAAGTTAAGAAAATTAATAAGTAAAATTACTGATTAAGCTAAGGTAAATTGGAAAATATATTTAAGTGAAATAATTAATACAAAAAAAAAAAAAAAACAGCGAATCAAATCAAAAACTAGTTACAAATATAAGCTTAGTGTGTGGAGCTTGCAGCTGCGCAAACAAAAAAATAAGAAACAGTAGAACACAAACGCGCTGCAAAAACTTTCACAATTTTATATAATACATAAAATTAATTTTGCTTTTACAATTTTACACTACAACATTTTTTTTAAATATTCCAAGCATTTCTTTAATATCACACTCTATCCATAAACATATTCACTTTTACTAACAAAGAATTAACTAACCATGGCCAACCCGAATAATCTATTACGACCCGCAGTACTTAATACAGTTGACACGGACGAATTTCCGACTTCAGCACCAACCAACGCCAATAACGACGAATACAACCAGAGACAGCAGCAACGAACAGCAAGTAGACAGACGATGCATCAAAACTATAGGAGTGGTGAAACAAATTCCATCGAAAACTATATAGACAGAATAATCAACGATAGATTGGCAACAATTTTAAGCAACATGAGTGGTAACAGCAATGCTAGCGATTTTGCTGAGGCAGCCGCCTATAGCATAGATCCCGACTCTAGAGGCAATACTGCAGACTTAGATCGCGTACCGGACATAGTAAAAGGAATGAGAGAATTTTCAGGAGATCCAGCTGAGTTTAGCTCCTGGAAAAAGGGGGTAGATAGGATTCTAGAGGCGTACTCTAGTATTAAAGGGTCACCTAAATACTTTGGTATCTTACAAACTATCCGTAGTAAAATAACCCAACATGCAGACCAAGTACTAGACTCTTACAATATGCCCCTAAACTGGGAGGCAATTGCTCGATGCCTTACTCTACACTTTGCGGACAAACGCAACTTAAGTACATTGGAGCACCAACTAACCACAATGATACAAAACGGACAACAGACAGTTGAGGAATTTTACCAAAATATTTACAAACACCTATCTTTAATCCTCAACAAGGTTAGTTGTATGAATTTAGACCGACAAACTGAGGTGGTTATGACAAAATCCTATAGGGATAGGGCATTAGATGCGTTTATAAGAGGCCTACGTGGTGATTTACCACGCCTTCTCGGCGTCAAGGAACCAACTGA
The DNA here is from genome assembly GCA_035045825.1 of Drosophila eohydei. Taxonomy (NCBI): domain Eukaryota; kingdom Metazoa; phylum Arthropoda; class Insecta; order Diptera; family Drosophilidae; genus Drosophila; species Drosophila eohydei. The sequence continues at coordinate 3,002,636 of JAWNOT010000023.1, read as the reverse complement.
CCTGCCACAAGCTTTGCATTTGTGTCTGAAATTAGAAAATCAAACCTATAGGATAACCCACGCAAACAATAGACAGTAAAACTCGAAAATCAGAAACATAGACCAAACCCCAATTCTGGCACCTCGTAGGTTCATACCGACTCCATCAAACAACCCAACTTACATACTTCCAACATATTTACCATCCCAGAACCCACCTCCAATTCCGCCTCGTAGACTAGTATCACAACCCAGACCATTCTACAGCTATAACCAGGTACAGCCCGTTCAATTTCAAAGACCACCAAACCAATTTGGTCGCCAACAACAATATTGGCCGCAACCCACCCAGACCCAACCAATAGCCCCAACCCGTCCGACTGCTGTCAAGCCAGCAGAACCAATGGACGTCGACCGTAGTATGCAAACTAAGATGGTCAACTATATGAACAGACCTCAGTTTGAGATCGGTAAGAGGCCAACATTCCCCATAAACCAAGACGGGAAAAGACAAAGACTCTTTAACACTGAGGGAGCAGAATGTCAGGGACAAAACGAACAAGGCTATGCCGAGGCTTACGCCACCATGACTGATTATGAAAGATACAAGCAGGCAATGATAGAAATCAACAACCAGGAGGAATATGACATGAGCTTGGCAGGGTATATTGAGAAAGCGAACGCAAACAACGAACCAGAAACCACACAATACTCCAATACAGACTTGAATTTTTGAGCGACTCCTCGCTACCCTATTTCGAATGTCGAGTGGGGGGTCACAAAATTTTCAAAATTCTTATCGATACTGGTTCAAACAGAAACTATATACAGCCAAAGCATGTTGCAAATCCTAAACCTAACGAAACACCTTTTAAAGCAATAACTGTAGGAGGTAGTATTGAAATAACACACCACAAACTTGCCAATTTATTCAATTATCCAGAATGTAACATTAAGTTTTTTCTTTTACCAACTCTGAAATCATTTGATGCCATTCTTGGCAACGATAGCCTTAAAGATTTAGAAGCAGTAATCGACATAGCAAACAAAGTAATGACAGTTAAAAGAGAAAAAAGATACAAATAAAAGAAAAAAAATACGAAGCAGTCAACACAATCATACCCAGGACGGAACATTTAGACGACAGACAAAAACTAGACCTCGACCAACTAATCCTGAAATATCCTAATCTTTTTGCGAACCCAAACGAAAAATTAACCTACGCTACGAATGTTGAAGCAGAAATAAGAACCTCTACCGATTCCCCAATATATTCAAAATTCTACCAATATCCGATGTCCCTGAAAGATGAAGTGAATAGTCAAGTCCAAGAGCTGCTAGATAATGGCATTATTCGACCTTCACGGTCACCTTACAACTCACCAGTATGGATAGTTCCTAAGAAACCAGATGCATCCGGTGAAAGGAAATTTCGAATGGTAATAGACTATAGAAAACTCAATAAAGCCACTATAGCAGACAAATACCCCATCCCCGAGATTAACGAGGTATTAGCCCAACTCGGCCTTAAGAGTGGATTTCATCAAATTCCGCTAAAAACGTCCGATATACCGAAAACAGCCTTCTCCGTGAACAACGGGAAATACGAGTTTACACGACTCCCATTTGGCTTAAAAAACGCACCATCTATTTTTCAACGTGCGCTCGATGATATTCTCAGAGAACACATCGGGAAAATCTGTTACATTTACATCGACGATATTATTATTTTTAGCAAGGATAGGGAATCTCATACAAAAAATCTTCAAACAATTTTCCAAACTCTGCAAGATGCCAACATGAAATGCCAATTGAACAAATGCGAATACAAAAATAAAGTAGAATTTTAAGGGGTTCGTTATTTCTAACCAAGGTATCGAAACAAACCCAAACAAAGTACTAGCAATAGCCAATTACCCACAACCCAGAACTTTAAAGGATTTAAGGGCATTTTTAGGACTAGCAGGGTACTATAGAAGGTTCATAAGGGATTTTGCTAAGTTAGCTAAACCCCTTAGCTCCCTTTTAAGAGGGGAAGATGGACGAGTGTCCAAAAACAATTCAAAGAAAAAAATTATTAATATGAACCAAGAGGCAATAGAAGCTTTTAACAAAGTTAAGAACTCACTAGTGTCAGATGAAGTTATTCTTCAATTCCCTGATTTCAACAAGGAATTCCAACTAACAACAGATGCCTCCGATTTCGCCATAGGCGCAGTACTATCCCAAGGTGACAGACCAATTTCCTTTCTCTCTAGAACGCTTTCCAAAGCAGAAGAAAATTACGCCACTAACGAGAAAGAAATGTTAGCCATAATTTGGGCATTAAAAGCCCTCAGAAACTACCTATACGGTAGATCAAAAGTTAAAATCTACACTGATCACCAACCTCTTACTTATTCGCTTAGTAGCTGGAATGGAAATTCCAGAGTAAAAAGATGGAAAGCATACCTTGAGGAATACAATTACGAATTGCTGTACAAACCGGGTAAAAGTAACGTAGTCGCAGATGCGTTATCAAGACCTAGCCAGATCTATCAGTCGCGTCAACACAGCATAGTTCGGAAAGTTCAGCAGATAATTTAATTCCCAGCATAGAAGGCCCGATTAATGCATTCAAAAATCAAATCTTCATCAAGAAAAATGACTTAACCAGTTACAATTTCGATATCCCATTCCCAACATTCCATAGGCATACGATTCAACAACCAAACTATAACGAAAAGGACATACTGGACATCTTAAAAAAATATTTAAATCCATCAGTTTTAAACGGAATCATAACATCAGAAGATATAATGTTAGTAATACAAAAAATCTATCCTTTATACTTCAAAAACTATAAAATCAGATTCACGTCATTACATGTAAAAGACATTTTAACAGACATCGAACAGGAAGAAGAAATACTTAAAGAACACAGTAGAGCCCATCGTGGCATAGCAGAAAATAAGGCACAACTTTCGGAAAAATGTTACTTCCCCAAAATGAAGGAGAAAATCACGAATCTTGTCAAACAGTGCAGGATATGTAAAGAACAAAAGTACGATAGACACCCTACGAACCCAGAACTAAAAGAAACCCCTATTCCACAGTATCCAGGACAAATCATCCATGTAGACATTTACTCAACGGAAAAAGTATTGGTACTAACAGCACTAGATAAATTCTCAAAATTAGCTCAGGCCAAAATTATCAAATCAAAAGCTATCCAGGATATTAAAGAACCATTACACGATTTAGTATTCTATTACGGAGTACCAAAGTGTATTGTGATGGACAACGAAAATCGCTGAATTCGAAAACCATAACCTTCATGCTTAAGGATCAGTTAGATATCCAAATCTATAAAGCTCCCCCTTACAAAAGTTCAGTTAACGGACAAGTGGAAAGATTCCATTCCACCTTATCCGAAATAATGAGGTGCTTAAAAAATAACCGGAAGCAGAACAATTTTAAGGAACTACTGGATAGAGCAGTATATGAGTATAACTCATCGATACATTCAGTTACCAATAAGAGACCTTAATTATAAGGGGACACAAAGAGATAGAGCATCAAAATCACCTTGATAACATCTGGATGTACTTGTGTTTTGCTTACACTTATGCATATTTTGATCTCTTTCAATTTTGTGCCGTTTTTATACCCTGATCCCATTGAAAATGGGAAATCAGGGTATAATGGTTTTGTGCAAATGTATGTAACAGGCAGAAGGCGGCGTGGCAGACCCCATAAAGTATATATATTCTTGATCAGGATGACAAGACGAGTCGATTGAGCCCTGTCCGTCTGTCTGTCTGTCCGTCTGTCCGTCTGTCCGTATGTGTGAACGCGTGGATCTCAGCATCTATAAGAGCTAGAGACTTGAAATTTTTTTTGTAGGTCCGTGTATAGCACGCGCAGGTCAAGTTTGTTTCAAATATTCGATAACTATTCGCATTTAATTGTTATCGAATAAAAACATTAATGAAATGCAGTAAATAAATTATATCTCGAACGTCTTAAGAGCTAGAGCCTCCAAATTTTGTACTTAGTTTTATGTATATTTTATGCAATTTTGATTTTTGTTGGATTTTGGATACCGGCTCCAAATTCCCCAAATTCTTAGAATTTAAGTTTAGTTGGAACTAGGGCCATTATGTGAAGGCGTTTGCATCTCAACCAAGCCAATAGGATATGTAGATCATATGCTGAAAATTTCATTAAAATCCATTAAGTAAAACAGAAGTTATTAAACAAAACGTTTGGCCAATTTGCAAAAGCACATGTCAGCAGCGCCACGCGCACGCATTTTTCCTATGCGTGTGCACACATACATTCAAATGCGTGTATTCTTTTCTATTCCACGAATTGAAATTGCGATTGAACTGTGCTGAATTATTAGCTGCTACTTATGTTCAAACTTGCAGCTGCTCTCGTAAGCAGAGCAGTGGCTGCGTTGGTAGAGGCGGCGCTCGTGTGCAGCGCGGTCCTGGTTCGAGACCAGTGCAGACGAAAAATTTTTTGTTGCTTTATTTATTTTTTATACCCTGATCCCATTGAAAATGGGAAATCAGGGTATAATGGTTTTGTGCAAATGTATGTAACAGGCAGAAGGAGGCGTGGCAGACCCCATAAAGTACATATATTCTTGATCAGGATGATAAGACGAGTCGATTGAGCCCTGTCCGTCTGTCTGTCTGTCCGTCTGTCCGTATGTGTGAACGCGTGGATCTCAGCATCTATAAGAGCTAGAGACTTGAAATTTTTTTTGTAGGTCCGTGTATAGCACGCGCAGGTCAAGTTTGTTTCAAATATTCGATAACTATTCGCATTTAATTGTTATCGAATAAAAACATAATTGAAATGCAGTTAATAAACTATATCTCGAACGTCTTAAGAGCTAGAGCCTCCAAATTTTGTATTTAGTTTTATGTATATTTTATGCAATTTTGATTTTTGTTGGATTTTGGATACCGGCTCCAAATTCCCCAAATTCTGAGAATTTAAGTTTAGTTGGAACTAGGGCCATTATGTGAAGGCGTTTGAATCTCAACCAAGCCAATAGGATATGTAGATCATATGCTGAAAATTTCATTAAAATCCATAAAGTAAAACAGAAGTTATTAAACAAAACGTTTGGCCAATTTGCAAAAGCACATGTCAGCAGCGCCACGCGCACGCATTTTTCCTATGCGTGTGCACACATACATTCAAATGCGTGTATTCTTTTCTATTCCACGAATTGAAATTGCGATTGAACTGTGCTGAATTATTAGCTGCTACTTATGTTCAAATTTGCAGCTGCTCGCATAAGCAGAGCGGTGGCTGCGTTGGTAGAGGCGGCGATCGTATGCAGCGCGGTCCTGGTTCGAGACCGGTGCAGACGAAACATTTTTTATTGTTTTATTTATTTTTTAATTATGAAGTGGCGGTGTTGGTAGAGTTGGCGCACGTTGCGCAGACAATCCCGGTTCGAATCCTGGTCTCGCAATGTCATTTTTTATTTATTTTTTTTTTTTTTTTTGAATACTCGATACAAACTACGGCAAATATTAAAAAACTCAGAGGACTGGGATCAGGGTATCTCCTAGTCGGGCACCCCGACTAGAGCTTTCTTACTTGTTTAATATTATGTGCGTGCATAGATAAAAAGAGAGGCAAGTGATAAAAAGATTATCAAGATTTCCCTTGATGCAGAGTGGAGCTCATTTTTCGATCAATTATCATAACTGTTGATAGTAACCCTGCTATTTTCAAAATGTAAATAGCACATTTTTTTTTTAAATTTTGCTGTTTTTATTTGCAATCTGTTTTATACTAGACAATAAACAAATTTGTTAACAATAATACCGGATAACCTGATGGCTTGGGCTCCAATGAGATCAATCCATATATTTACCTACTTTACATATTTATCTATTTCTGTGGGGCTGGTCTGTGGTTGCTTGTCTCATCCAGTAGTCTAAGTGCTAGAGCATTATCATTGTTATGTAGTTTATTCATGTATTTTTTTGCATATAGTTCTATTTTTTCTTTAACATGGGACAGTTTAACAGCTTTGTGGATATTATAATTAATCACAAGGTGTACATGTAATCATTCTGAGCGTGTTGTTCTGGAATCCCTGTATAATTTCGATATTAGAATTACTAGCAGTATCCAATAACTGCAATGCGTAGTTCCATACTGGCTTCAGTACAGCCTTATATAGCCTTAATTTGTTCTCACGACTAAGTTTAGAATGTGGTCCTAACAGCCAATAAATTTTCCTGGTTTTCACCTTGAATTGCTCTCGTTTCGATTTGATGTGCTGCTTCTAAGTTAGCCGCCAATCAATATGAACACCTAGATATTTTACCGATTTGAAAATTTGAAAATTGACTCGTATTGCTTGTTGGCAATCTTGGTCGTTCATAAGCCATTGCTTTTTTGTAATCGATAGATTTGGTTTTTGTAACAGATTGATAGACTCTGTGTCCTTTATAGCTAGCAGCATAGCTCTCAAAGCAGTTGGCACAGGTGGTTGGTGCATCTTTCGATTTAGTACAATTGACACTTGGGTGATTACCAGCACATTTAACACACTTAAATTTTTTGTTACAATATGCTTCTGTGTGCTCGAATTCTTGGCATCGAAAGCATTGTACCATGTTGCTCACTTTCCTTGGCGGTTCGATTGTTATTATGGCATTCTCAACATGTTTTGTTTTGCAGATCTCCACATTGTTTTTGTTTGGTTTCAGGTCTACGAAATTAGAAGTGGCTTCTTGGTAATACGACTTTTGATATTGTTAACTCCTCTGACTGCGTGGCCTTGCTTTTCTATTGCACGCTTCATTGTGTCGATTGGTGTCGAGTGATGCAAGTTTATAATTACAACTCTAAGTTCTCTTTCCCGCTTTAGTTGAAATGTGTGGTAGTCTACTTTTTTAGCCGTTAATAGTTTAACTATGATCCTATATTTTTCAAAAGTTTTATCATAATGCGAATATGTCCGTCTCGTTGTGTCTTATATGTGGCGCCGGGGTTGAGGAATTGAAGAAATCCATGTCTGTCACTCACATTGGGAACAAAATTGGAGATGGTTTTTCAATTTTCGCTGTATCCATTTCTACTTCATCAGTTGTTACATTTGTTGATTTGTTAGTCTCTTCGTCTTCCTTGTCTGCCAATAGGTTAGCTTGCCGAGATGAACAATTTCGGCCAGTGTAGAGACTTTTCCTTCTCACAGACTCTTCATTTTTCCGTTTAATTGATCGTGGAGTTGTTGGTACTTTTTGCCACGCAAAAATATTGCTTTCGCCAACGTCTCCTAAAGGCATTATATTGCTGCTTAAAAGCAGCAGGTTTGCTGTCGCTACTTTTTTTTATGCCCTGATCCTATTGAAATTGGGAAATCAGGGTATAATGGTTTTGTGCAGGACGACAAGCCCAGTCGATTGAGCCTTGTCCGTATGTGTGAACGCGTCGATCTCAGCATCCATAAGAGCTAGAAATTGTAGGTACAAGTATAGCACGCGCATGTCAAGTTTGTTTTAATTGTTATCGAATAAAAACATGATTGAAATGCAGTTAATAAATCTCGGACGTCTTAAGAGCTACATTTTGTATGTAGTTTTATGTATATTTTATGCAATTTTTATTTTTGTTGGATTTTGGATAACGGCTCCAAATTTCCCCAAATTTTTATCATTTAAGTTCAGTTGGAAATAGGGCCATGTGAAGGTTTGCATCTCTACGAAGCCAATAGAATATGTAGAGCATATGCTGAAAATTTCATTAAAATCCATTAAGTATAACAGAAGTTATTAAACAAAACGTTTGGCCAATTTGCAAAACCACATGTCAGCAGCGCCACGCGTATGCATTTTTCCTATGCGTGTACACACATACATTCAAATACGTGTATTCTTTTTTATTCAAAGAATCGAAATTGCGATTGAATTGTGCTGATTGCAACTGCTTGAGAAAAGAGTGCTGTGGCTGAGATGGTAGAGGTGGCGCTCGTCAGCGTATAATCTCGAGTTGGCGGTTTTGGTAGAGCTGATGCGTGGTGCGTAAAAAGTGTGGGCTCCAATCTTGGTATGGTAATGTCAGTTTTTATTTGTATTTTTTTTAATACTCGATACACACTATGGAAAATATTAAAAAACGCAGATAGGACTGGGATCAGGTTATCTCCTAGCCGGCACCCCGATTAGAGTTTTCTTATTTGTGTTTTTTTTTTTTTTTTTTTTTTTTTTATCACTATTCTACGCGTGTACGACCGTACTCGACCTAGGACAGCCACAACAATTTTGAAATTTGAATTTTTTTTAAATTAAATTTCACAGTGCAAACTTGGATAACGGATACAAATTTTCCCAATTTCTTTAAATAAGGCCAATATGTGAAGTCGTTTACATTTTTACTAATCAAATAGAATATGTAGATCATATGCTGACCATTTCATTTAAATCCGATAAAAAAACAGAAGTTATGAAACAACACGTTTCGCCCATTCGCAAAAACACATGTCAAGCAGCAACAAGCGCACGCAGTTTTCCTATACATGTGCACACATATATATAGGAATGCGTGTATATTTTTTTCTATTTGAAGAATCGAAATTGGGATTGAATTGCGTTTGAATTATCAGTGGTGAAGGGAGGTTGTATTGTGTTTTTTGTTGCGCGTTACGTAGGCAATGTTGGTTCGAATCTTGGTGTTGTAACGTCGGCTTTTATTTCTTTTTGTTTTTAATACTCGATACAAATACTATGGAAAATATTAAAAAAAACAGGTTTTAATTTCTTTTTTTTTAATACTCGATACAAACTATGCAAAAAATTAAAATACGCAGATAAGACTGGGATCAAGGTATCTCCTAATCGGACACTCAGACTCAAGCTTTCTTACTTGTTGGAATTGAGGATGTAGTTTCATGATGGAATCTGTAACCTTATCACACGCGGTCATCACAATAGCAACTCTACACTTCTTTAACAACTTTAGTTTCATCGACATTTCCGAATATGGATTGCTGGTTGCCCAGCAAGTTGCTCAAAATTGGATCACCATTTTGTGAGAAGAAAGACAGATGGCTGAATTATTGTTAAAATTGTTAAAAGTCATGGGTTCATATGTTTTAAGAAGGTAGTAGTAGCTGTTTTTCTCTCCATACCATATGCTGAAAATATCGCTGTCAAAGATAGCAGCCTGAGGACGAAGTCGAAAACGTAGAAAAACGAAAATGTAACTGTGGCTGAACGGTCGAACGCAACATGAGTGGATCATTCAGTGACAACGGAGATGACGACTTGCTAGATGCATCATGATTAAATGATTTGACTGTCAGTTGGACTCACATGAGCCAAAGCCTAGTATTCCTTCAGAAAGGTAATATACATAGGTCCAGAGCCATAAAACGTCGCTTGGCTATATCTTATGGCAAGCCTAGGTAATTTTGACTCGAATTGAATAGCAAAGACACTCTGAGCTGACCCGAGGTGTTGTGGACTTCTCGCATAGTTGTTGTTCTGGAGCATACAAATTCGAATTAGTGTACTTGGCTTTTCTTTCAATTCCAAAAATTTTTAAACGAACGAATCTATATACCTCTCGTTCTTCACAACATTTATTAAAGTTGTCGACAGTTTCATTCGTCTCCTCCGAGCAGACACAATCCAACCTAAAGGCTGTTTATTGTAGTGTTGGACTGCAGCTAGCTCCCTTTATTGTGTCTTCTCTTAAAACAAAAAGTACGCTGTCAGGTACAATGATCTCATCAGCAAGATATGTGTCGTCCGTTCGTAATGCTGTAGATGTTTGAACGTTGTGATGAATAGATGACTGACAGTTAGCAATAACTTAATTCCCTTTCTTTGTCTTCTCAGTTTTAGCTGTTTGGCTTTTTGCAGTTATATAGTTTATCTGAGATTCGGAGACTAAGAGGACTTTGGCTAACTGATATTATCCTAATTGCTCCTTTATCTTGACAATATCAGTTGAAAAGGGACTTGATCTGAGCATGATTGATAGAGGAGAACTGTGACGAAATGGGCCTAGGAGCTGCCGGTAAAAGTACTGAGGCTGTTTGAATAGATATAGATCTATGCAGCATGGTGTGATGGGGCTTAGATCAAACACGATAGTGAGCTGATTTGCAAGAAACTACTAAATGTATTCTTCGCAAAAATTAATAAGAGCAGATAGCATTTTGCGAATTTGAATCGCTTATGACATGGTATAGATTTAAAGAAAACACATTTATTAATGTGTCTCATGGACTGATGTTGACTTGGCAGAGTTACAGCCAGTGAAGTTTTTTCACTTCTTTCGGCGTTATCGTGAATTGATTTACGCATCACACTACATTCAGAAGACGCTTCTTCAGCAGCGAAGTGTTAAGTGTTATGTGATACCGTTAGTTCAAAGCAGCTTCACGACTGTGTGGCAAGACTGCTACAACGGGAGTTTCGTGCAGTGAAGATTTTCTTACTATATTGAGCGAGTGCCGGGGTCCTCCTTGGATATTACTAAATGAATCAGCATGTCATTTGTAATTTGCTTATCAGATCCTAGAGATAATAATAATAATGCAAAAGTGCCAAATATTGAATCAATTAGCGACCACAAAGTTGGGCAGTTCAAACAACTTGGAGATGAACATTTTAAGAGCATTCAATGCCTTGAGGTAATTAGCATCTAATACCTAATTAGCTTTAACAATGGTTGAACTGCTCTATATTTGATAGCGCTGGATTCTTGTCAACCAAGCTTTCAAAATAACCAAGAGAACTTTTATATTCTGAGTAGTCGCCGTAATCTTGAAAACTTTATATATATCGATTTAATATTTCCAATTAACACTCAATTTCGAATAGCTCTACCTATCGTGAAATCTTTCAAAGATTTATTAATACGGGCTATCTCGTTTGCCATGGTCTTCAATTCGCTCTGATGATGAGTCGTCCATAGATCGATCCTTTCACTGCTTTCAATTTCAATCAGAACCCGAACCATAATATTTGTATAATTTATGAGTGGCAACAGAATTTGTTGCTTGTTGCGCAACGGCAAGCCCAGGAACAAGTGTAATGTACATGCGTACTTGTTCATGCACACTAGCTAGTCCGCGCAAAGTGAGAGTGCGAGTTACGATTACTGTTCAGCAACAACAACGCCCCAGCGCTCGTTTTTCGCAATAGAAAGCGCAAATGTCAAATACACCGAAGAATCTTACTAATGCACAAACACACTAGTTTATATTGCCGAATGATAAAAAGTGCAAAGCGAGGGTGCAAATGACGGTGAGCGGTTAGCAGCAAGAATGTAACAGCGTTCAATCTTCGCAAGCGAGAGCGCATACGAGTAATATGCCGGCAAATATCACGACACTGTACGAGAAGCGCTGGGTACTGCTGCAAATGCGCACTGCATGAATTGCGCAAATAATTATATCCTTCAATAAAACGACATACGTATGTATGTCTATATATATGAAATATATCCACCAGTAATATATAAGTTATCACAAAGTAGTCTAATCAGGTTAACCGTATGCGTGTGCACCAAAGTCGCAGCACTCAACAGAAGTCGCTGACACGAATGTAAGCTGATGCATCGTGACGAGCCAGTGAGGAATGTCACGAGGCGGGTGGTCAGCATTCTATTGGGAACGCCGTTGGCATCGCTGCCGAAGTCGATAGCTTAGATTATTATTAGAGAATTATGTTTAAGTTAGTTTTACAAGAACCTCTGCACGATCCACACGAATCGCTGATAAGTTTACGAAGTCAATGAAATATACTTATATTATGTATAATTGGCGCCCAACGGCTTAATAAAACTCCGTAACAACTCCCGTTAACACCGCGAGTATAGTTTCGTCAAAAATTAAAACACTCCCCCGCCTTCGCCGCGTGTCAAAGGCAAATAAAAAAAAACTCCGTAACACACGCCCGCCACACCGCGAGTTAAGTTCGGTGCGAATTGAAACAAAAGAGATTAAAACTAATTATCAGCAACTACGTCGCTCCAGCCGCTTCGCTTCTCCAACTGCCCCTCTCGCCCTTGGATCATCGTCGCTGCGTCTTATATTTGACCTCTAAGGCCATAAGCAGAACGAAAAAGAAACTCATGTAAGTAAATTGCTTAAGTGTTTCTCTTGAAAAATAAAATAAGTAAGTTGTGCACTGATCAAGTCAACAGGAATCCATGGTTAATAAATTTTATCATTTTGTCAAAAAAGTCGTGAAAAACTAAGACAGAAAACTAGACAGTTACATAATTTATGTCGAGAAGTATAGGTAACGAACAGCACTGTGACAGTGACGAAGAATTGGCCAGCTTACTAAAAAAAACATGACGACACAAGAGGTGATCAATGTTATGGAGGCAAATATAAGGTTAGCCCTTGAGGAGCAGGAACAAAGGTTCCAAGCAGTAATAAGGCAAATGCAAAGCGAGTTTGACAGTAAGATAAATGCAATATAATCTCAAATAAAAAAAAAGATATTATAGAATATCAAAGGGTGAAAGTTAACCCAGAAATTAAATGCGACGAATCTTTAGATTTGGTCAAATCCTTGCCGGAATTCGACGGCAAACAAAGTGAATACGTTGCCTGGCGGGAAGCAGCAACATCTGCTTATGAAATTTATGAACCTTATGTCGATAGTTCAAAGCACTATCACGCTGTCTGTATTATCAGAAATAAGATCAGAGGGGCGGCTAGCGCAACACTGTCTTCTTTCAATACAGTCTTAAATTTCAGAGCTATTATAGCTAGACTCGATTTTACGTACGCGGATAAGACACCCGTACGCGTTATTCTACAAAAACTTGGTACGCTCAGACAAGGCGAACTTACTTTGTTAGAATACTATGATGAGGTTGAGAAGACATTGACTCTTCTCACCAATAAAACGAACATGACCCATGACACTGCGGCAGCAGTCACTTTAAATAAACAATTCAGGAAAGATGCTCTTCACTCCTTCGTTGCTGGTTTGAAAAAGTCTCTTAAAGCTGTAGTTTTTCCTGCCCAACCTGAAGATTTACCCACAGCTTTAGCGCTAGCTCAAGAAGCTGAGGTTTGCAATGAATATTCGCAGTTCGCTGCAAGTTTCGCAAAAGCAAACGACGAAAAAACACAAAAATCATTTTCGCAACGCCATCCGCGTTACCAGAATAGCGATAACAACACAAAGCAGGGAAATTATTCACAAAACAACAATAACAACAAGGCAAGTGGCCAACCACAATCTCAAACACGCCCCCAGCAGAAATCCTTTAGGCAACGGTTTCAGCCTCGAGAGAAATATCAGGCACCAGAACCCATGGACGTTGATCCATCAATGTCGCGTTTCCGACAACTAGCCAATTTCAACAAAAAAACAAACTCCACTCAGAGTCGACAAAACGTCAACTACTCTGCTCAAGGACAAGACACTTACGATAATGATTATCGGTCCTTGGCTGAAGAGAATTGTCAAGCTGGTGACGACGATGTGGCCGACGACTTGTGTAATTTTTTAGGAATAGGTCCTTTCTCCCGTACATTAAAAAAGATGTAGGGCACGGATTAGTTCTCAAACTACTTATTGATACCGGAGCGTCCAAAAACTATATAAAACCGTTGTCCGATTTAAGAAATGTGACCCATGTAGAAAAACCTTTCCAAGTTAAATCTATTCACGGGGGCACACAAATTTTACAAAAATGTCCGATTAAATTGTTCAATAAAACAACTTACTTTTTCTTACTTCTAACATTAAGTGATTTCGATGGTATAGTGGGACTAGATTTACTCATACAGATCAAAGCACATATCGACTTAAATACCGCTACGATTAAGTACAATGGCGGCATACAGCCAATTATATTCAAAGCATGCCCGCAAGTTAACTTTACCCAAGTTGACGATTCTGACGTTCCGACAGTCATGAGAGAAAATTTCAGGGCAATGATCAATAAAAGGTCAAAAGCGTTTGCAGACCCAAACGAGTCTCTCCCCTACAACATCAACACGGTGGCCACTATCCGAACGGATAACGAGCCAGTTTACTCCAAATTATACCCTTACCCAATGGGTGTAGCCGACTTCGTAAATTCGGAAGTTCAGCAACTTCTCAAAAACGGCATCATTAGGCCATCACGATCACCTTACAACAACCCTATTTGGGTTGTGGATAAAAAGGGTGTTGATGAGCTGGGCAATAAGAAAAAAAGAATGGTCATCGATTTCAGAAAATTGAATAAGAAAACGGTTAATGACAAATACCCTATACCCGCAATCTCGACAATACTGTCGAACATGGGTAAGGCCCAATTCTTCACTACACTAGACCTAAAGTCGGGGTTCCATCAAATTGAGTTGGCGGAAAAGGACAGAGAAAAAACTGCTTTCTCTGTGAATAATGGCAAATATGAATTCTGCCGACTCCCTTTTGGCCTGAAAAACGCTCCAAGCATATTCCAAAGGGCCATAGATGATGTGCTGAGAGAACAAATGGGGAAAACTTGTTACGTCTACGTTGACGACGTAATCATTTTCTCTGAAAATAAAGAGGATCACGTCAAACACATTGACTGGGTCTTAAAAAGCCTTTACGAAGCTGGTATGAGAGTATCCCAAGAAAAGTCCAAGTTTTTTAAGAAAACCGTGAAATATTTGGGGTTTGTCGTAAATAGAGGCGGTGTTAAAACATCCCCCGAGAAAGTACAGGCAATTTCAAACTTCAAGCCACCTTCAACCTTGTTTGATCTTAGGTCGTTCCTAGGGTTATCCAGTTATTACCGGTGTTTCATAAGGAATTATGCCGCGATAGCGAAACCGTTAACCGAACTCTTGAAAGGAGACAACGGTAAGGTAAGCGCTAATCAGTCAAGAAAGATCAAAATTGACTTAACAGCTAAACAGCTACCAACTTTTGATAGACTGAAAAACATTCTCATGTCTGAGGATGTGATGTTAAGATACCCAGATTTCAAAAAAAGTTTAGATCCAACAACTGACGCCTCGGCACATGGCCTTGGCGCCGTTCTTTCACAAGAAGGTCGCCCGATTACAATGATTTCAAGAACATTGCGGGATAAAGAGGCAGATTTCGCTACAAACGAGCGAGAACTGCTGGCAATAGTTTGGGCACTCAAGAACCTCCGGAATTACCTGTACGGAGTTAGAGACCTAAACATATTTACTGATCATCAGCCTTTGACCTTTGCGGTGTCTGATCGCAATACAAACGCCAAAATAAAGCGCTGGAAAGCGTTTATCGTTGAACATAACGCCAAACTCACGTACAAACCTGGCAAGGAGAATTACGTAGCAGATGCATTGTCACGACAAAACGTGAATGCTTTGGACTCGGAGTCTCAGTGTTCGGACCTCGCCACGATCCATAGCGAAGAATCTCTTACCTACACTATCGAGACCACCGACAAGCCAGTAAACTGCTTTAGGAATCAGATAATAATAGAACAATCTGATTCCCCTTTCTTAAAAACGTTCTTATTGTTTCAGAACAAAACAAGACACGTCATAGGAATCTCAGACCGTGGCACTCTTCTGCGAACATTGCAAGATGTAGTAAACATAGGAGTTGTCAGTGGAATTCACTGCGAGTTGCCAATCCTTGCCTTTATTCAACACAGCCTGATTGAACTTTTCCCGTCAACTACTTTTCGATACTCTAAGTATCTAGTGGCGGATATTACCGACAAAACTGACCAAAAAGAAATTGTGTTACGTGAACACGAGAGAGCTCACCGAGCGGCACAGGAAAATGTTAAGCAAATAATGTGCGACTATTTTTTTTCCTAACATGACAAAACTTGCAGCAGAGGTTGTTGCAAATTGTAAAACATGCTCTAGGGCCAAATATAAACGACATCCAAAAAAACAGATGTTAGGCGAAACACCCATTCCCACCATTGTAGGAGAGCGTTTACATGTCGATGTATTTTTCACAGACCAAAAATACTTTCTGACATGTGTCGATAAATTCTCCAAATTCGCCGTGACCCAGCCAATTTGCACAAGAGCTATCGTTGATATAAAAACCCCACTTCTACAACTTGTAAATCTCTTTTCCAACATTCATACCATTTATTGCGATAATGAAAGGTCTCTGAATTCAGAAACAGTTAAGTCCATTTTGTCAAACTTTAATATTCAAATTGCAAATGCACCTCCTTCCCACAGTGTCTCGAACGGTCAAGTTGAACGATTTCACAGCACCTTAGCAGAAATTGCACGCTGTATGAAATTAGATAAACAAATAAGCGAAGCCGTCGATCTGATACTTCTTTTCACAATAGAATACAATAGAACTATTCATTCGGTAACCCAAATGAAACCAATCGATATCATTCACTCAAACAATGTAGAAACAGAAATAAAGATAACAAAAAGGCTCCAAAAGGCACAGCTAAAAACTTTAACGCAGGAAAACAAAAATAGAACCAACAAAGAGTATAAAGTCGGAGATAAGGTATGGGTGAAATCAAACAAGCGGTTAGGTAATAAGCTGACACCACTATGCGTTGAAGGCATAGTAGAGGCAGACCTTGGATCGAGAGTTCTTATTAAAGAGAGGGTGGCCCATAAAGACAATCTTAGAGAGTAAGCAATCAAAAATTAAAATCAGTTTTTCATTTTCAACCACAACCGTTAAACTCACGAACTACACACAGTCGGACAACATACCTGTAACTGACGGAGACGTTACTATTTGGAACGAATACGGATACCTAGGACACACGACAAACGTGACATCGTACGAGACTTACGCGTACGAAACCAGACAGATGATATACTTATAATTCAATAAGTAAAACAGACCTAGCCGACACCAACTACTTATATGAATATGTTCTGGCAAAAAACAGAGTTATCACATCAGACTTACAAAATTTTATTCTTGCTCTAGCCCTTTCGAAAGTCAACTTGATCAGTCCAGCGATGCTAAATAATGTCGATGTTCAAGAGACGGCATTTAAGCAGTTTACAAATATTAGCATAACTAACATATTAGAAGTAGCCACTATTAAAGCTTTTCAAAGTAACTATATTTTGTATTTCCTAATTAAGTACCCTACACCTAGGTTAGTATGTAAAAAAAAAGCCAAGTTTTTCCCGCACAACATTCCGGCAGAATATTAGACTTCGAGGAAACCAACATCGTTGCAGACTGTGGAGCAGACATCTTTGTGGTTGGAGAATGTGAAGCGATGTGGCCAGTACGCTGGCACAATGCAAAGCTCGACCCGGACATTAGGAGGAAGTAATGGTTCGGCAAAGCCCATCTCTGGAACATATCTGGTGAACTTCGACGATAAAACCATCCTGAACAAAACGCGTCCAAAATTCACTAACGGGCAAACTTCGAGAAAGGAACGCAATCATGGGAAACCTGCTATCAAAACTCTAAAAAGACCGAGGACGCCCTTCACTTAGCTGAGGGAGGAGTTATCACAAAGTAGTCTAATCAGGTTAACCGTATGCGTGTGCACCAAAGTCGCAGCACTCAACAGAAGTCGCTGACACGAATGTAAGCTGATGCATCGTGACGAGCCAGTGAGGAATGTCACGAGGCGGGTGGTCAGCATTCTATTGGGAACGCCGTTGGCATCGCTGCCGAAGTCGATAGCTTAGATTATTATTAGAGAATTATGTTTAAGTTAGTTTTACAAGAACCTCTGCACGATCCACACGAATCGCTGATAAGTTTACGAAGTCAATGAAATATACTTATATTATGTATAATTTATACACCAATACTCGAACAGACCATCGAAGTCCATTCACGATCCCCTTGCATCATCTAATATAAACAAATCTCTCAGAGTCCCAAAAAACAAGAGATCACATTACACCCTTATTGTAGGGACCTATTACTCAGCATATTTCGAAGTGACCAATCACAAGCGATCAGGCCACTTACGCCTAACTTAAATCACGCCACTATTATCAAATCTAGCTATTAATGATAAACGAACTCCCAATCTTCAGTTCAGTTCAGTTCAGGTCAGTTCAGTTCAGCTCAGTCATACTCACCCCTTAACCACGCCAGGTCGATTCCTAATTATAAATAAAAAATTGTACTTTATCATAAGAAAAGAGTTGTGCATTGTTCTAAAGAATTGTGCTCCGTTATAATTTTTAAAAAGTTATATTTTTCTTATAAACTTGTAAAGTAAAACTCATTATTGGCGCAGTCGGCAGGATAAAATTAAAGTGTGAGCTCTGAAGTTTTGGCATAACAAGTGCCTGCGTTGTTATAACGATGTGGTGAATTTACTTTTAAGCCTGAGTTTGATTGTTAAGCAAACACTACTTTTAAGAATTTCCACATTTTGCGAAATTCCTTGAATTTCCACGTTCCGTTGTGCGGCTTCTTCACATATTAAGGTTTTTTTGCCAGCCTCCATCTATAAGAGCCCTTAGCTACTTGTATTTTGCAGACTTATTTTTAATCTAGATGAACGCAGTCGCCAGCAACGTATCCCGCCCTTTATTTGGATTTAGACAGTTGCTACTGACGGTCTCTTGATTATTTGTATCTTTGTGAAGCAAATAGTTGTGTGCTTTGGTGCATTGATTGCAAGTCCAATTTTATTTACAATCTTTAATGCTATGGGTGCCAAGACATTTATAGCACAGCGTGTTTTTATACACGAACTCCTTGAGTTTTTTAACAGGTTCAGCTCTAAATCTCGGACACCTGGTTATCTCATGTCCAGTCAATTGGCATGTCCAGTCGTTGTCTTTGCCTCCATCGACGTATGGACGGCGTTCTTTTCCACTGGGTCTACTGAGTTATATAAGTTAAAATAAATAATATTCTGATTTTTATTTTTACTTGTGATCAGGTCGATCCCAGATTTTAGACTAATTTATTCTTAAAATTATTGTAGCCTAGATAGCTAAAGTCCGAGTTGATGGCTGCAGCGCTGCTGATGACTCTCGCGACATCGTCTGCATTCAGCGACCCGCTGCTGAGCTTCGGTACTTTCGCGCTATTGCAGCGGTTCTTGGTCGAAGAGAGAGTTGAGCGCCAAATTTGTTGTTAGGAATTGCAAGCAGCTGAGCTTCGGTACATTCGCGCTATTGCAGCGGTTCTTGATCGAAGAGAGAGTTGAGCGCCAAATTTGTTGTTAGGAATTGCAAGCTGCTGAACTTCGGTACTCTTGCGCTTTTGCAGCGATTCTTGACCTCAGAGAGAAATGCGCGCCAACTTTGTTGGGAATTCCCGACTGCGGAATTGTGTAACAACTTTGTTGTTAACTCTTCCCTCTTAAAACTTGTCCCCAAGTTGGTATCGCAAATGACCATGTTCGATTGACGATAGGCAATCCTTTGTCTTCCGAGGTAACCAGCAGCGGATGGTCGATTCGGTATTGTCGATCTGCTGAGAGTTGATTTCGTTGTGAAGCCGGATGAGGTAAGTCCCTCTGCTGAGTTCCGTAGTTTCGTGTTGCTAAGGTTGCAGTAAGTCCTAGTACCCTGAACTAGCTTTAATTACAATTGGTATCGCTTCTATTAACAATTCTTTTCTTAAGGCATACGGTAATATTAATAAAGGTTTACAATTATTCGATATTTCGTACAAATTTTTTTTTTTTTTTTTTTTTAAATTCATTTTGTTTTAGGTGAATTATCTCGTTATATTGTGTAAGATAGAACGTTAGCGAACTCAAGCATTTTCTCTATGGATAATGGAGGTAATTTTGATCGTTAGATGAGTCATGTTTTGACGTAAACATGAACTGACTCGTGTGATCGTCAGCCATTTAAGCGAAAAGAATCAGTGGTTTTTTATGTTACTTTTATGGACTATTTTTCCCGATTTAGTTAGTATAGTAGTACCCCTGTCTTCCTTCACCGTCTCTTTCTTATACCTAGCTGTTAGCTTAGACCCTAAGCGTGTGTTTTGTCTGACAAAGATTTCCTGACCGATATTGTAGTCTTGTAATGTTTTACGTTGTTTGTTATGATGCTCCAAGTCTGTTGCCTGTTTTGTTCTGATTCTTTCTATGTGGTTCTGTCTGGATCTTTCGTAACATTCCGGGTCTGTTGTAATATTCCTTCCAAAAAATACATCCAAAGGTCTCTTATTGGTAACTGAATGTATCGATGAGTTATACTCATATACTGCTGTATGCAGTAGTTCCTTAAAATTGTTCTGCTTGCGGTTATTTTTTAAACACCTCATTATTTCGGATAAGGTGGAATGGAATCTTTCCACTTGTCCGTTAACTGAACTTTTGTAAGGGGGAGCTTTATAGATTTGGATATCTAACTGATCCTTAAGCATGAAGGTTATGGTTTTCGAATTCAGCGATTTTCGTTGTCCATCACAATACACTTTGGTACTCCGTAATAGAATACTAAATCGTGTAATGGTTCTTTAATATCCTGGATGGCTTTTGATTTGATAATTTTGGCCTGAGCTAATTTTGAGAATTTATCTAGTGCTGTTAGTACCAATACTTTTTCCGTTGAGTAAATGTCTACATGGATGATTTGTCCTGGATACTGTGGTATAGGGGTTTCTTTTAGTTTAGGGTTCGTAGGGTGTCTATCGTACTTTTGTTCTTTACATATCCTGCACTGTTTGATGAGATTCGTGATTTTCTCCTTCATTATGGGAAAGTAACATTTTTCCGAAAGTTGTGCCTTATTTTTTGCTATACCACGATGGGCCCTACTGGAATTTCCATTCCAGCTGCTAAGCGAATAAGTAAGAGGTTGGTGATCAGTGTAGATTTTAACTTTTGATCTACCGTATAGGTAGTTTCTGAGGGCTTTTAATGCCCAAATTATGGCTAACATTTCTTTCTCGTTAGTGGCGTAATTTTCTTCTGCTTTGGAAAGCGTTCTAGAGAGAAAGGAAATTGGTCTGTCATCTTGGGATAGTACTGTGTCTATGGCGAAATCGGAGGCATCTGTTGTTAGTTGGAATTCCTTGTTGAAATCAGGGAATTGAAGAATAACTTCATCGGACACTAGTGAGTTCTTGACTTTGTTAAAAGCTTCTATTGCCTCTTGGTTCATATTAATAATTTTTTTTCTTTGAATTGTTTTTGGACACTCGTCCATCTTCCCCTCTTAAAAGGGAGCTAAGGGGTTTAGCTAACTTAGCAAAATCCCTTATGAACCTTCTATAGTACCCTGCTAGTCCTAAAAATGCTCTTAAATCCTTTAAAGTTCTGGGTTGTGGGTAATTGGCTATTGCTAGTACTTTGTTTGGGTTTGTTTCGATACCTTAGTCAGAAATAACGAACCCTAAAAATTCTACTTTATTTTTGTAAAACTCGCATTTGTCCAATGGGCATTTCATGTTGGCATCTTGCAAAGTTTGGAAAATTGTTTGAAGATTTTTTGTATGAGATTCCCTATCCTTGCTAAAAATAATAATATCCTCGATGTAAATGTAACAGATTTTCCCGATGTGTTCTCTGAGAATATCATCGAGCGCACGTTGAAAAATAGATGGTGCGTTTTTTAAGCCAAATGGGAGTCGTGTAAACTCGTATTTCCCGTTGTTCACGGAGAAGGCTGTTTTCGGTATATCGGACGTTTTTAGCGGAATTTGATGAAATCCACTCTTAAGGTCGAGCACAGAAAAGAGTTTATTATTTCCGAGTTGGGCTAATACCTCGTTAATCTCGGGGATGGGGTATTTGTCTGCTATAGTGGCTTTATTGAGTTTTCTTTAGTCTATTACCATTCGAAATTTCCTTTCACCGGATGCATCTAGTTTCTTAGGAACTATCCATACTGGTGAGTTATAAGGTGACCGTGAAGGTCGAATAATGCCATTATCTAGCAGCTCTTGGACTTGACTATTCACTTCATCTTTCAGGGACATCGGATATTGGTAGAATTTTGAATATATTGGGGAATCGGTAGAGGTTCTTATTTCTGCTTCAACATTCGTAGCGTAGGTTAATTTTTCGTTTGGGTTCGCAAAAAGATTAGGATATTTCAGGATTAGTTGGTCGAGGTCTAGTTTTTGTCTGTCGTCTAAATGTTCCGTCCTGGGTATGATTGTGTTGACTGCTTCGTATTTTTTTTCTTTTATTTGTATCTTTTTTCTCTTTTAACTGTCATTACTTTGTTTGCTATGTCGATTACTGCTTCTAAATCTTTAAGGCTATCGTTGCCAAGAATGGCATCAAATGATTTCAGAGTTGGTAAAAGAAAAAACTTAATGTTACATTCTGGATAATTGAATAAATTGGCAAGTTTGTGGTGTGTTATTTCAATACTACCTCCTACAGTTATTGCTTTAAAAGGTGTTTCGTTAGGTTTAGGATTTGCAACATGCTTTGGCTGTATATAGTTTCTGTTTGAACCAGTATCGATAAGAATTTTGAAAATTTTGTGACCCCCCACTCGACATTCGAAATAGGGTAGCGAGGAGTCGCTCAAAAATTCAAGTCTGTATTGGAGTATTGTGTGGTTTCTGGTTCGTTGTTTGCGTTCGCTTTCTCAATATACCCTGCCAAGCTCATGTCATATTCCTCCTGGTTGTTGATGTCTATCATTGCCTGCTCGTATCTTTCATAATCAGTCATGGTGGCGTAAGCCTCGGCATAGCCTTGTTCATTTTGTCCCTGACATTCTGCTCCCTCAGTGTTAAAGAGTCTTTGTCTTTTCCCGTCTTGGTTTATGGGGAATGTTGGCCTCTTACCGATCTCAAACTGAGGTCTGTTCATATAGTTGACCATCTTAGTTTGCATACTACGGTCGACGTCCATTGGTTCTGCTGGCTTGACAGCAGTCGGACGGGTTGGGGCTATTGGTTGGGTCTGGGTGGGTTGCGGTCAATATTGTTGTTGGCGACCAAATTGGTTTGGTGGTCTTTGAAATTGAACGGGCTGTACCTGGTTATAGCTGTAGAATGGTCTGGGTTGTGATACTAGTCTACGAGGCGGAATTGGAGGTGGGTTCTGGGATGGTAAATATGTTGGAAGTATGTAAGTTGGGTTGTTTGATGGAGTCGGTATGAACCTACGAGGTGCCAGAATTGGGTTTTGGTCTATGTTTCTGATTTTCGAGTTTTACTGTCTATTGTTTGCGTGGGTTATCCTATAGGTTTGATTTTCTAATTTCAGACACAAATGCAAAGCTTGCGGCAGGTCAGTTGGTTCCTTGACGCCGAGAAGGCGTGGTAAATCACCACGTAGGCCTCTTATAAACGCATCTAATGCCCTATCCCTATAGGATTTTGTCATAACCACCTCAGTTTGTCGGTCTAAATTCATACAACTAACCTTGTTGAGGATTAAAGATAGGTATTTGTAAATATTTTGGTAAAATTCCTCAACTGTCTGTTGTCCGTTTTGTATCATTGTGGTTAGTTGGTACTCCAATGTACTTAAGTCGCGTTTGTCCGCAAAGTGTAGAGTAAGGCATCGAGCAATTGCCTCCCAGTTTAGGGGCATATTGTAAGAGTCTAGTACTTGGTCTGCATGTTGGGTTATTTTACTACGGATAGTTTGTAAGATACCAAAGTATTTAGGTGACCCTTTAATACTAGAGTACGCCTCTAGAATCCTATCTACCCCCTTTTTCCAGGAGCTAAACTCAGCTGGATCTCCTGAAAATTCTCTCATTCCTTTTACTATGTCCGGTACGCGATCTAAGTCTGCAGTATTGCCTCTAGAGTCGGGATCTATGCTATAGGCGGCTGCCTCAGCAAAATCGCTAGCATTGCTGTTACCACTCATGTTGCTTAAAATTGTTGCCAATCTATCGTTGATTATTCTGTCTATATAGTTTTCGATGGAATTTGTTTCACCACTCCTATAGTTTTGATGCATCGTCTGTCTACTTGCTGTTCGTTGCTGCTGTCTCTGGTTGTATTCGTCGTTATTGGCGTTGGTTGGTGCTGAAGTCGGAAATTCGTCCGTGTCAACTGTATTAAGTACTGCGGGTCGTAATAGATTATTCGGGTTGGCCATGGTTAGTTAATTCTTTGTTAGTAAAAGTGAATATGTTTATGGATAGAGTGTGATATTAAAGAAATGCTTGGAATATTTAAAAAAAAATGTTGTAGTGTAAAATTGTAAAAGCAAAATGAATTTTATGTATTATATAAAATTGTGAAAGTTTTTGCAGCGCGTTTGTGTTCTACTGTTTCTTATTTTTTTGTTTGCGCAGCTGCAAGCTCCACACACTAAGCTTATATTTGTAACTAGTTTTTGATTTGATTCGCTGTTTTTTTTTTTTTTTGTATTAATTATTTCACTTAAATATATTTTCCAATTTACCTTAGCTTAATCAGTAATTTTACTTATTAATTTTCTTAACTTATATTTGTAACTAGTTTTTGATTTGATTCGCGGTTGTTTTTCTTAAAATTTTTAAAATTTTTTTTTTTACTTTAACTTAATCACTAATTTTCTTTATCTTAACAAACTATTATTGGCGCGTGCTCCATCTCCGATGATGCCAAATTTATCCCTTTTGGTTTCCCCTACTCGCGGTTCGGCTGTTCATACGTTATTCCAAGACGTGCTCTGCGAACGGATCCTACAAAGCGTGAGCCCACGTTGCACAAATTGTGGCTGCTATCCGGTTTTGACCTTTTCGTTATTAAACGCACTTAGAAACTTTTTGTTCTGTCGCGGTTTTTATTCGTGGCCGATTCGCGTACTTAGATGACTTTTTGCACTGTTGTATCGCGATCAGGTCCCTGCTCGGGCGCCAGTTAAAATAGATAATATTATGATTTTTATTTTTGCTTGTGATCAGGTCGATCCCAGATTTCAGACTGATTTTTTCTTAAATTAATTGTACCCTAGCTAGCTAAAGTCCGAGTTGATGGCGGCAGCGCTGCTGATGACTCTCGCGACATCGTCTGCATTCAGCGACCCGCTGAACTTCGGTACTTTCGCGCTATTGCAGCGGTTCTTGATCGAAGAGAGAGTTGCGCGCCAAATTTGTTGTTAGGAATTGCAAGCTGCTGAGCTTCGGTACTTTCGCGCTATTGCAGCGGTTCTTGACCGAAGAGAGAGTTGCGCGCCAAATTTGTTGTTAGGAATTGCAAGCTGCTGAGTTTCGGTACTTTCGCGCTATTGCAGCGGTTCTTGACCGAAGAGAGAGTTGCACGCCAAATTTGTTGTTAGGAATTGCAAGCTGCTGAGCTTCGGTACTTTCGCGCTATTGCAGCGGTTCTTAACCGAAGAGAGAGTTGCGCGCCAAATTTGTTAATAGGAATTGCAAGCTGCTGAACTTCGGTACTCTCGCCCTATTGCAGCGATTCTTGACCTCAGAGAGAAATGTGCGCCAACTTTGTTGGGAATTCCCGACTGCGGAATTGTGTAACAACTTTGTTGTTAACTTATAGTTGCACAATAAACTCCAGCACATTACTGACTGAATTTCTCTAGCCTTCTTTACAAGTTGCTCGTAAATTTGTATGACTTCTCTAGAAAATCGACGCAACAGAATTTGAGCAAATAGAACGTCGGCTTCATTACCAAATTGACCTTTCTCTTTGAATTTGAAAATACATTCTGTTGCTGTGTCCAAGAACTTGTGGATACTGCTTTCATCATTGTTCTTTAGCAGTTCCATATCCACTAGCTGGTTAACGACGTTACCAAATATGTTGCGCGTATTTTCGTAGCGCTTGCATATAAGTTCCCATGCCGAGTTGTAGTTAGCAGACGAGCCAATTAATAAATGGCCTACGACCATTTTGGCTTCTCCCTTAAGGCATGACTTTAGGTAATTCAGCTTCCTTGTTTCGCTGATCTCTCTCATGTTGTGAATCACCTCGGAGAATAACTCGAAGAACGTTGGTCACTCTTTGGGACTTCCATTAAAGTGAGGAAGATCCACTTTCGGTAGCTCTTTTATATTTTGCAAGTCTAGGTAGGTAGAAAATATCTCTGTGCATGCAAAGCTGTCATTAATTACGCGGAAGATAACGTAACTATAGGACTCTTTACGTTAAATTTTCAATATTATAACGAAACACCCGGTCAAGCTCCTTATTCTCCCGCAGAATTCGAATACAACTTATTTTCGTACGAGATAAACAACAATATAGAAGAAAGAAACGGATACAGACTGGATCATTTAAATCCAGAAGAAACAGATAAACTAAAAAAATGCTTCAGAACTACAGTGACATCCAAGACAGAACGGGTGAAAATTTGACCTTTATCTGTACAATTAAACATAAAATAATAACCAAACATTCGGACCTTATCTATAAACACCCTTATAGACATCCTCAAGTTCTTGGCCAAGAAGTCAACAAACAAATCAACGAAATGTTAGAACAGGGAATCATATGAAATTCTAATGCACCTTACTGTTCCCCTATCGATCGTACCTAATAAAAAGGATGCTTCCAAAGCAAAGAAATACCGTTTAGTTATCGACTATCGTGGACTAAATGAAGCTACCATTGACGACAAATACCCAATGGATGAAATTCGTGATAAATTAAGCAAATTTCTGTATTTCACTACCATCGACCTTACCAAGGGATTCCACCAAATTCAAATGGACCCTAAATCGATTGCAAAAACTGCATTCTCAACAAAATAAGGGAACTACGAATTCACTCGAATGCCTTTCGGACTTAAAAACGCCCTAGCAAATTTTGAAAGTTGCATGCATAACCTTTTATAAGACCTAATCTTCAAAGTCTGTCTAATTTACCTCTATAATATAATCATCTTCTAACCTCACTAGAAGAACACTTAGTTTCTATAAATAGTGTATTCGAGAGATTACGCAAAGCCAACTTAAAATTACAATTAGACAAATGTAAGTTTCTAAAAAAAGAAGCAGAATTCTAAGGACACATAATAACTACAGAAGGTATTAGCCTTACTTCGACAAAGTAGCAGCTATATTCAAATTTTCAACTCCCAAGACACCTAAAGAAATCAAATCATTTCTAGGCTTCTGCGGATTCTGTCGCAAGTCCAAACCTAACTTTGCCAAGATTGCAAAAAACCTGACCTTAGCATTAAAAAAGGAATCTAAAATCAATTTAACCGATAAAGAATTCATCGCAGCCTTCGAGAAACTAAAAATACTCATAACAAATGATCCTATACTAATGATCCTATTGGCGTTGATTTACTACCCATATTAATGTTGGGAAAAGTGAAGAAAATCAACAAAACACTAAACTTGGATGGATTGTCTCTGGAAATATAGCTGGGTTATCAACGAACAAGGTAATCAGCGCATCAACAACGATGTGTCTGGACGTCCCAGAGAACTCTGGGAAGCATCGATAAATTGGGATGCTATACAGACGGAGACACAGGCAACGGATATATAGACATCGCAGGCGCGAACACTTCATCCTGGTGCACTACCGTAGAAATTATTCCACAAGAAAATTCATTAGCAGGCAGGCATTAGAAGGAAGCGCTTCACAATGGCTTTCTCCTGTGTGTTGCGCAAATATCACCTAGACCGAGTTTAAAGAACTGTTCATGCAGTGTTTCGACACTATAGAAACACCAGTTGCCATGTTTCTAAATATGTTGCCAAGTCGACGGAGGGAATTTTGCAGTCCACGCAGGAGAGATGGCTACAGAACTATCCACGAAAAGGCGCCAAATGGAAGCAGAAGAAATCGCTGTGTCTATGACTCTTGCATTGCTGGCAAGTTTTGATGCTCACTTGCAGCGTTTGAACCAGGACTGAGTTGCATTCCGAAAAGGTGGACCTATAGAGCAGTAAACTGACATTCACCCAAATAGACAAAAACAATCATCGATAGAGTGCCATTTTTGCGGCAAATTGTGCCATAAAATGATTGATTATCGACTCAAGACGCAACAAAACCCCTTTACAAATGGCAAGGATCAACATGGCAGGCAAGATGTTCGTCATCGCGTAAAATCGAGTATAACTTGCCACAAGTGCGGAGAGTTGGTTCAAATATCCACCCAGTGTACAAGGAAGGAAGCTGACAAGAACAAAATATTCAACCAGGAAAAACGAGCGGAACAGTGAAGCGTTGCAGTACCGAAGGGATATCTGGACCATAGAGGACAAGTTTTCGAAATAACCTTCGATTCTGGTGCGGAGTGCTCACTGATGAAAGAAAAGATAAGTAAAAAATTCTCTTGTAAACGATTTACGAATATTGTTATGCTAAAAGAAATAGGCAACAGTCGAATGTGTAGTTCGGTACAATTATTATGTAACATAAGAATTGACGATAACTGTGTGGAAATGATGTTTTATGTAATAGCAGACGATCAAATGCAAAGTGAAATTGTTATTGGCAGAGAAATACTAAATCAGGGTTTTGATATTGTCGTTTCAACATTACAAAGTGTTCCTTCATAATATCATCTGTCCAATTTTATCAGTGCTGGTAAAATTCGTCCAAACCCAAAGAAAATTGAGGCATTAACTACTCTTCCACCTACACAGTCAGTTAAATCACTATGACAATTTATTGGGTTAGAATCGTATTTCAGACAGTTTATTAACGGATTTTCACAGTTGATGAAACCCTTATATTTCTTAACTTTAGAACAAAATTTTGTTGGAAACAGAACATGAATAAATACGGAAGAAGGTAACTTTTATACTCATTGATAAACCAATCCTTGTTATCTTTGACCCAAATTATGAAATTGAATTGCATACAGATGCAAGATGCATTGGTTACGGTGCAATTTTATTACATAAAACAACAAACCTAACGTAGAAGAATATTACTTCCCCTGCAACGGTAATTGAAGAAAAGAGAGTTAACTTGGTGGAGATCTCAAGCAACTAGCTTATTGCGGAACAGCGTCAAGATTCTGAGATAGCCGAAATTGTCAGAAAATTAAACGAATTTTCTCTTGCTGAAGATACTAAGGGCAGAAGTTCTTTACCGAAAAAAACACAGAAACGGTAGAAAACGTTGTTTAGCAGTAGTTCCACGTGCTTTCAGGTGGTCTGTCATAAACCAAGCTCACGAGTCGATAATGCATTTAGCTTACCAAAAGACATTAGATAAAGTTTGCGACTTTTACTGCTTGAACATATGTCAAAATATGTTAGAAAATTTGTGGACAACTGTACTACGTGTAAAATGTCCAAACCAACCTCAGGAAAAATTCAAATACAATTTCACCCAATTCCGAAAGTTAATATTCCTTGGCACACTTCACATTGACATAACAGGTAAATTAATTGGCAAAAATGATCAAAAAGAATATGTTATCGTTCAAGTGGATGCATTAACCAAATTTGTTTACCTTAGTCATTCCCTTCAATTAGATAGTGAAAACTGCATAAATGCTGTTCAATCCGCTGTGTCGTTATTTGAAGTACCAAAGAGAATAATAGTCTATCAGGGAAGGTGTTTTACGGGTGCCAAGTTTAGCCAATTATGTTCAGATCAGAAAATAAACTTGCATTTGATTGCCACCGGTGATAGTCGGGCTAAAGGCCAACTTGAGCGAACCATGAGCGCGTTGAAAACATGTTAACGGCGGTCGAAACTGGAACTCAGTCTTGGTAGGATGTGTTAGGAGAGGTGCAGTTAGCCATTAACTGTACAACTAATCGAGTAACCAAAGCAAGTCCTCTTCACAAGTTATTGGGAAAAGTAGCACGCCTATTAGGATTACTTCCACCTAGTAATGTAGAAAATTATGTAGAGTTGTCAAATAAGCAGAAAAAAATATTTGAGCTACATCAGCTTTCGACAAGGTATGATTTGATAAGGTGCTTAGACACAAAGTCGGAGAGTTTGATTTACTTAAAAACGATGAAAGACATCAAACCAAGCTGAATCCAAAATTCAAGGGAACTTTTGAAATAATAAATGTTCTAGAAGGTAACAGGTACAAGTTAAAATAAATTATTTTTCTTATTTTTATTTTCACATGTGATCAGGTCGATCCCAGATTTTAGACTAATTTTTCCTTAAAATTATTGTACCCTAGCTAGCTAAAGTCCGAGTTGATGGCGGCAGCGCTGCTGATGACTCTCGCGACATCGTCTGCATTCAGCGACCCGCTGCTGAACTTCGGTACTTTCGCGCTATTGCAGCGGTTCTTGATCGAAGAGAGAGTTGCGCGCCAAATTTGTTGTTAGCAATTGCAAGCTGCTGAGCTTCGGTACTTTCGCGCTATTGCAGCGGTTCTTGACCGAAGAGAGAGTTGCGCGCCAAATTTGTTGTTAGCAATTGCAAGCTGCTGAGCTTCGGTACTTTCGCGCTATTGCAGCGGTTCTTGACCGAAGAGAGAGTTGCGCGCCAAATTTGTTAGCAATTGCAAGCTGCTGAGCTTCGGTACTTTCGCGCTATTGCAGCGGTTCTTGACCGAAGAGAGAGTTGCGCGCCAATTTTGTTGTTAGCAATTGCAAGCTGCTGAACTTCGGTACTCTCGCGCTATTGCAGCGATTCTTGACCTCAGAGATAGAGATGCGCGCCAACTTTGTTGGGTATTCCAGGCTGCGGAATTGTGTAACAACTTTGTTGTTAACTCTTCCCTCTTTAAATCCGACTTGTCCCCAAGTTGATATCGCAAATAACCGTGTTCGATTGACGATAGGCAATCCCTTGTCTTCCGAGGTAGCCAGCAGCGGATGGTCGATTCGGTATTGTCGATCTGCTGAGTCCCTCTGATGAGTTTCGTAGTTTCGTGTTGCTATAGTTGCAGTAAGTCCTGGTACCCTGAACTAGCTTTGATTACAATTGGTATCGCTTAAATTAACAATTCTTTTCTTAAGGCATACGGTAATATTAATAATGGCTTACGACTATTCGATATTTCGTACAAATTTTTTTTTATTTTTATTTTTATTTTTATTTATTTATTTATTTATTTATTTATTTTTTTTTTTTTTTTTTTTTTTTTTTTTTTTAAATTCATTTTGCTTTAGGTGAATTATCTCGTTATATTGCGTAAGATAGAACGTTAGCGAACTCAAGCATTTTCTCTATGGATAATGAGTTAGGTTTTGACGTAAACATGAACTGACTCGTATGATCGTCAGCCATTTGAGGGAAAAGAATCATTGGTTTTTTATATTACTTTTATGGACTATTTTTCCCGATTCAGTTAGTATAGTAGTACCCCTGTCTTCCTTCACCGTCTCTTTCTTATACCTAGCTGTTAGCTTAGACCCTAAGCGTGTGTTTTGTCTGACAAAGATTTCCTGACCGATATTGTAGTCTTGTAATTTTTTTCGTTGTTTGTTATGATGCTCCAAGTCTGTTGCCTGTTTTGTTCTGATTCTTTCTATGTTGTTCTGTCTGGATCTTTCGTAACATTCCGGGTCTGTTGTAATATTCCTTCCAAAAAATACATCCAAAGGTCTCTTATTGGTAACTGAATGTATCGATGAGTTATACTCATATACTGCTCTATCCAGTAGTTCCTTAAAATTGTTCTGCTTCCGGTTATTTTTTAAGCACCTCATTATTTCGGATAAGGTGGAATGGAATCTTTCCACTTGTCCGTTAACTGAACTTTTGTAAGGGGGAGCTTTATAGATTTGGATATCTAACTGATCCTTAAGCATGAAGGTTATGGTTTCCGAATTCAGCGACTTTTCGTTGTCCATCACAATACACTTTGGTACTCCGTAATAGAATACTAAATCGTGTAATGGTTCTTTAATATCCTGGATAGCTTTTGATTTGATAATTTTGGCCTGAGCTAATTTTGAGAATTTATCTAGTGCTGTTAGTACCAATACTTTTTCCGTTGAGTAAATGTCTACATGGATGATTTGTCCTGGATACTGTGGAATAGGGGTTTCTTTTAGTTCTGGGTTCGTAGGGTGTCTATCGTACTTTTGTTCTTTACATATCCTGCACTGTTTGACAAGATTCGTGATTTTCTCCTTCATTTTGGGGAAGTAACATTTTTCCGAAAGTTGTGCCTTATTTTCTGCTATGCCACGATGGGCCCTACTGTGTTCTTTAAGTATTTCTTCTTCCTGTTCGATGTCTGTTAAAATGTCTTTTACATGTAATGACGTGAATCTGATTTTATAGTTTTTGAAGTGTAAAGGATAGATCTTTTGTATTACTAACATTATATCTTCTGATGTTATGATTCCGTTTAAAACTGATGGATTTAAATATTTTTTTAAGATGTCCAGTATGTCCTTTTCGTTATAGTTTGGTTGTTGAATCGTATGCCTATGGAATGTTGGGAATGGGATATCGAAATTGTAGCTGGTTAAGTCATTTTTCTTGATGAAGATTTGATTTTTGAATGCATTAATCGGGACTTCTATGCTGGGAATTAAATTATCTGCTGAACTTTCCGCACTATGCTGTGTTGACGCGACTGAATAGATCTGGCTAGGTCTTGATAACGCATCTGCGACTACGTTACTTTTACCCGGCTTGTACAGCAATTCGTAATTGTATTCCTCCAGGTATGCTTTCCATCTTTTTACTCTGGAATTTCCATTCCAGCTACTAAGCGAATAAGTAAGAGGTTGGTGATCAGTGTAGATTTTAACTTTTGATCTACCGTATAGGTAGTTTCTGAGGGCTTTTAATGCCCAAATTATGGCTAACATTTCTTTCTCGTTAGTGGCGTAATTTTCTTCTGCTTTGGAAAGCGTTCTAGAGAGAAAGGAAATTGGTCTGTCACCTTGGGATAGTACTGCGCCTATGGCGAAATCGGAGGCATCTGTTGTTAGTTGGAATTCCTTGTTAAAATCAGGGAATTGAAGAATAACTTCATCGGACACTAGTGAGTTCTTGACTTTGTTAAAAGCTTCTATTGCCTCTTGGTTCATATTAATAATTTTTTTCTTTGAATTGTTTTTGGACACTCGTCCATCTTCCCCTCTTAAAAGGGAGCTAAGGGGTTTAGCTAACTTAGCAAAATCCCTTATGAACCTTCTATAGTACCCTGCTAGTCCTAAAAATGCTCTTAAATCCTTTAAAGTTCTGGGTTGTGGGTAATTGGCTATTGCTAGTACTTTGTTTGGGTTTGTTTCGATACCTTGGCCAGAAATAACGAACCCTAAAAATTCTACTTTGTTTTTGTAAAACTCGCATTTGTCCAATTGGCATTTCATGTTGGCATCTTGCAGAGTTTGGAAAATTGTTTGAAGATTTTTTGTATGTGATTCCCTATCCTTGCTAAAAATAATAATATCGTCGATGTAAATATAACAGATTTTCCCGATGTGTTCTCTGAGAATATCATCGAGCGCACGTTGGAAAATAGATGGTGCGTTTTTTAAGCCGAATGGGAGTCGTGTAAACTCGTATTTCCCGTTGTTCACGGAGAAGGCTGTTTTCGGTATATCAGACGTTTTTAGCGGAATTTGATGAAATCCACTCTTAAGGTCGAGGACAGAAAAGAGTTTATTATTTCCGAGTTGGGCTAATACCTCGTTAATCTCGGGGATGGGGTATTTGTCTGCTATAGTGGCTTTATTGAGTTTTCTATAGTCTATTACCATTCGAAATTTCCTTTCACCGGATGCATCTAGTTTCTTAGGAACTATCCATACTGGTGAGTTGTAAGGTGACCGTGAAGGTCGAATAATGCCATTATCTAGCAGCTCTTGAACTTGACTATTCACTTCATCTTTCAGGGACATCGGATATTGGTAAAATTTTGAATATATTGGGGAATCGGTAGAGGTTCTTATTTCTGCTTCAACATTCGTAGCGTAGGTTAATTTTTCGTTTGGGTCCGCAAAAAGATTAGGATATTTCAGGATTAATTGGTCGAGGTCTAGTTTTTGTCTGTCGTCTAAATGTTCCGTCCTGGGTATGATTGTGTTAACTGCTTCGTATTTTTTTTCTTTTATCTGTATCTTTTTTTCTCCTTTAATTGTCATTACTTTGTTTGCTACGTCGATTACTGCTTCTAAATCTTTAAGG
Organism: Drosophila eohydei; assembly: GCA_035045825.1. Classification (NCBI taxonomy): domain Eukaryota; kingdom Metazoa; phylum Arthropoda; class Insecta; order Diptera; family Drosophilidae; genus Drosophila; species Drosophila eohydei. The sequence goes on along the minus strand of JAWNOT010000023.1, from coordinate 2,968,824 downwards.
CTATCGTTGCCAAGAATGGCATCAAATGATTTTAGAGTTGGTAAAAGAAAAAACTTAATGTTACATTCTGGATAATTGAATAAATTGGCAAGTTTGTGGTGTGTTATTTCAATACTACCTCCTACAGTTATTGCTTTGAAAGGTGTTTCGTTAGGTTTTGGATTTGTAACATGCTTCGGCTGTATATAGTTTCTGTTTGAACCAGTATCGATAAGAATTTTGAAAATTTTGTGACCCCCCACTCGACATTCGAAATAGGGTAGCGAGGAGTCGCTCATTCTAAAAAATTCAAGTCTGTATTGGAGTATTGTGTGGTTTCTGGTTCGCTGTTTGCGTTCGCTTTCTCAATATACCCTGCCAAGCTCATGTCATATTCCTCCTGGTTGTTGATTTCTATCATTGCCTGCTCGTATCTTTCATAATCAGTCATGGTGGCGTAAGCCTCGGCATAGCCTTGTTCATTTTGTCCCTGACATTCTGCTCCCTCAGTGTTAAAGAGTCTTTGTCTTTTCCCGTCTTGGTTTATGGGGAATGTTGGCCTCTTACCGATCTCAAACTGAGGTCTGTTCATATAATTGACCATCTTAGTTTGCATACTACGGTCGACGTCCATTGGTTCTGCTGGCTTGACAGCAGTCGGACGGGCTGGGGCTATTGGTTGGGTCTGGGTGGGTTGCGGCCAATATTGTTGTTGGCGACCAAATTGGTTTGGTGGTCTTTGAAATTGAACGGGCTGTACCTGGTTATAGCTGTAGAATGGTCTGGGTTGTGATATTAGTCTACGAGGCGGAATTGGAGGTGGATTCTGAGATGGTAAATATGTTGGAAGTATGTAAGTTGGGTTGTTTGATGGAGCCGGTATGAACCTACGAGGTGCCGGAATTGGGTTTTGGTCTATGTTTCTGAATTTCGAGTTTTGCTGTCTATTGTTTGCGTGGGTTATCCTATAGGTTTGATTTTCTAATTTCAGACACAAATGCAAAGCTTGCGGCAGGTCAGTTGGTTCCTTGACGCCGAGAAGGCGTGGTAAATCACCACGTAGGCCTCTTATAAATGCATCTAATGCCCTATCCCTATATGATTTTGTCATAACAACCTCAGTTTGTCGGTCTAAATTCATACAACTAACCTTGTTGAGGATTAAAGATAGGTGTTTGTAAATATTTTGGTAAAATTCCTCAACTGTCTGTTGTCCGTTTTGTATCATAGTGGTTAGTTGGTACTCCAATGTACTTAAGTCGCGTTTGTCCGCAAAGTGTAGAGTAAGGCATCGAGCAATTGCCTCCCAGTTTAGGGGCATATTGTAAGAGTCTAGTACTTGGTCTGCATGTTGGGTTATTTTACTACGGATAGTTTGTAAGATACCAAAGTATTTAGGTGACCCTTTAATACTAGAGTACGCCTCTAGAATCCTATCTACCCCCTTTTTCCAGGAGCTAAACTCAGCTGGATCTCCTGAAAATTCTCTCATTCCTTTCACTATGTCCGGTACGCGGTCTAAGTCTGCAGTATTGCCTCTAGAGTCGGGATCTATGCTATAGGCGGCTGCCTCAGCAAAATCGCTAGCATTGCTGTTACCACTCATGTTGCTTAAAATTGTTGCCAATCTATCGTTGATTATTCTGTCTATATAGTTTTCGATGGAATTTGTTTCACCACTACTATAATTTTGATTCATCGTCTGTCTACTTGCTGTTCGTTGCTGCTGTCTCTGGTTGTATTCGTCGTTATTGGCGTTGGTTGGTGCTGAAGTCGGAAATTCGTCCGTGTCAACTGTATTAAGTACTGCGGGTCGTAATAGATTATTCGGGTTGGCCATGGTTAGTTAATTTTTTGTAAGTAAAAGTGAATATGTTTATAGATAGAGTGTGATATTGAAGAAATGCTTGGAATATTTAAAAAAAAATGTTGTAGTGTAAAATTGTAAAAGCAAAATGAATTTTATGTATTATATAAAATTGTGAAAGTTTTTGCAGCGCGTTTGTGTTCTACTGTTTCTTATTTTTTTGTTTTAGGTTACACTGCGCAGCTACAAGCACGGCACACTAAGCTTATATTTGTAACTAGTTTTTGATTTGATTCGCTGTTTCTTTTTTTAATTTTAATTTTGTATTAATTATTTCACTTAAATATTTTTTCCAATTTACCTTAACTTAATCAGTAATTTTACTTATTAATTTTCTTAACTTATATTTCTAACTAGTTTTTGATTTGATTCGTTTTTTTTTTTTTTTTTTTTTAATTTTTTTTCAATTTACTTTAACTTAATCACTAATTTTCTTTATCTTACAAAACTATTGTTGGTGCGTGCTCCATCTCCGATGATGCCGAATTTATCCCTTTTGGTTTCCCCTACTCGCGGTTCGGCTGTTCATACGTTAATCCAAGACGTGCTCTGCGAACGGATCATACAAAGCGTGAGCCCACGTTGCACAAACTGTGGCTGCTATCCGGTTTTGACCTTTTCGTGAATAAACGCACTTAGAAACGTTTTGTTCTGTCGTGGTTTATTCGTGGCCGATTCGCGTACTTAGATGACTTTTTGCACTGTTGTATCGCGATCGGTCCCTGCTCGGGCGCCAGTTAAAATAAATTATTTTTCTTATTTTTATTTTCACATGTGATCAGGTCGATCCCAGATTTTAGACTAATTTTTCCTTAAAATTATTGTACCCTAGCTAGCTAAAGTCCGAGTTGATGGCGGCAGCGCTGCTGATGACTCTCGCGACATCGTCTGCATTCAGCGACCCGCTGCTGAACTTCGGTACTTTCGCGCTATTGCAGCGGTTCTTGATCGAAGAGAGAGTTGCGCGCCAAATTTGTTGTTAGCAATTGCAAGCTGCTGAGCTTCGGTACTTTCGCGCTATTGCAGCGGTTCTTGACCGAAGAGAGAGTTGCGCGCCAAATTTGTTGTTAGCAATTGCAAGCTGCTGAGCTTCGGTACTTTCGCGCTATTGCAGCGGTTCTTGACCGAAGAGAGAGTTGCGCGCCAAATTTGTTAGCAATTGCAAGCTGCTGAGCTTCGGTACTTTCGCGCTATTGCAGCGGTTCTTGACCGAAGAGAGAGTTGCGCGCCAATTTTGTTGTTAGCAATTGCAAGCTGCTGAACTTCGGTACTCTCGCGCTATTGCAGCGATTCTTGACCTCAGAGATAGAGATGCGCGCCAACTTTGTTGGGTATTCCAGGCTGCGGAATTGTGTAACAACTTTGTTGTTAACTTACATGTTAAGGTCATTAACCAGTAAAAGAAAGTACAAAAAAATTTAAAAAAAATACTAAAGGGGCAAGTGCCTATGGAGCTGAATGTGTGTGATGATTATAATAATACGGTCGAGAGTTATAAAACCATTGCATAGGGTGTGAATGAAAAATGAAAATATTAAAAATGTTGAAGTCACTGAAGAAAGTGAAAATTAAAATATTGAAAACGTCGAAGTCACTGAAGAAAGAGAAAATGCACCAGTAAGGGTGAGAAAAATATGTAGTACTGTGGGCCAAAGAAAATGGCAGAGTACTCAGATCATAATGCATGCACAAGTGAAAAATAAATGTTTTGATTATAGCGTGTGCATTTGATTTGAGTGACCTCTAATGTTGAATACAGAAGAATAAATAATTATTTTAAAAATTTCTTAAAAATAAAATAAAATAAAATATTATGTAAAAATATTATTTAATAAAACAAGATAGTGTTTTATGAAATTGGTAACATAACGAGATATGAATTCAGAAGTTAAAATCGCCTTGTTGATAATTTTCTCTACACGAGGTTACGGTCAGGATGGCCGTGTCGGAGAAAAGGTAGTCGAAATGTGCAGGCGTCCGGCAAGTGCGTGCTGGTAATATGAAGGTCGCACTGCGTATGTATTGGTGCGTCTTCGAACATTTTTGTTAGAATCATAATTGCAACATTATGCTGATATTGCATCATCTTTCCTGTGCGTTGTGATTGGTTGTCTGTGTTTTGTAAAAGAAAGTCCCGTTTTAGCGAGACGACAGCTATAGAAGCTGTCGCCGAGCGTGGTTCTGTGGAAGATACGCACAAGATTTGTGCGTCTCGAGTCAGTCTTTGTAAGAGATCGAGTGCGTCCGGTACTCGATGAATCTCGATAAATGAACGAAATGAATCAAGCAAATTATACTAAGTCGATATATATATATATATATATATATATATATATATATATATATATATATATATATATATATATATATATATATATATATATATATATATACTGTAATTCCCAGTTTTCTGATGCAATCCATATGCCTGCGATTTCCATTTGTTCCTGAACCTGTTCCATTTCAAATCGAGTACAGAATATACAACAATTATTGTGGGATTCAGAGCTACTGAGCAACACTCTCTTCTTTTCTTGAATTGATTTAATTTCATACTGATTTATTTCATTTCAAATATACATGAAGGGCAGCAAGCGCACTAGAAAAGCGAGCAAGGCAGAGTGAGCAGTGGAAGAGCAATTGTAATGAGCACTACACTCCCGCTCCCACCACTCCAGTAGTAAATCATATTCTAACGTTTTTAAACATTTAACAGATTCATAATTTGAATGACAACAATCTACTTACAGTGGTCAAGAAAATAATATGAAGCAGTACGCCAGTCCTGCCAATGGCATAGCTACTCTTCAAGAATTGCACGAAAAAAAACTTCAACCTTCATTGGTAAATTACTGTAAATAATTTTGGAAATATTGGGACATATTGCATAATTTATATTTTGCCTCGAAACAAAAGTAATGCTATACTGTATCAACGGTCACTCCAGATTATGGCATAAGGCACATTAACTATATTGAAAAGCTGAAACATCATTCCTTCTGTAAAACTTGGAAAGCTTTCGGTTATAGGTTTTGGGTGCATCACTATCCGAGGAGTCGGATAACTGGCATTTATAGATAACACAATGAATGCCACAAAACTGTAAAGATAAATTCAAAGAGAATTGAGGATATATTTGGTTTTATTAACACCAAAAAGCCAAATTTTAAGTTCCACAAAGGCACTGATCCGAATGGGAATATTATTGTGCGGACTTGGCTCCTCTATAATTGATACACCAATCGATCTGACTCTTATTCAATATGTGTGAATCCAATGAAACGCATAAAACTAAAAGATACTTTTCTACAAGAATGGAAAGTTCATAAGTTGAAATGAAATCACTTTTTTCTCCAATATGATTCAAAATATAATCAACACTTTACTGTAATTGCACTGATTATTAATATACACAACCATATTTTGTTCATAAATTGTAATTTTAATTCTAATTTTAAATTTAAATTTTAATTTTATGTTGGCTTCTATTTCAATGTAATTGAAAATTAATACTCACATATGTTCAAATATTTTGAGTTCTCTTTATTAGTTTTTAGGTCTTAATTATGCTGCCATTATGCTGACATGTTATGTGTATGTGCCTCATTTTGTTTCACATCAAGATCAAGTTCCTTGATTTTGTTATTGACCACCACTATTCGCATCTCGATAAAAGAAGGCATGCAAATAAGGTAGCTTCTCGCGTCAACTTACTCACCTCGTAATTATGGATACCAAAGGCGGCAACAACGTCCCGGCGAACACGTTCAGCGACATGCTGAGGTGTCTTCTTGAGTTTGTTGTTCATTACAATTACTGACCAGGTCTCAGCAGCCTTGCAGATTCGCGGTGCAGCAATCGGAACGCTGTCGAGGAAAGTGTAATAGTGCGAGCAGCGCGTTGCCGGTAAGCGGGTTACATAGTCCCCAATCGTGTTAACGTAAATATCAGCACAATATATTTGGTCATGTCTACAAAGTCGACAGCCCGGATTTTACCCTCTGCATCACCCTTTCGAAGACTAGCAGGTTAGCGATATTTTTTTATTTGCTTGTGTAGAATGGGAGCTGGGGCTAAGGAAGCACCCGGAGTGGGATGCACGTTATGCAGCCGCTTTTTAAGAGCCCCAGGGGCTCACACTTTTGTGACTAACTTATTTTAATATAACAAGTAAGAAAGCTCTAGTCGGAGTGCCCGACTAGGAGATGCCCTGATCCCAGTCCTCTGAGTTTTTAATATTTTCCGTAGTTTGTATCGAGTATTCAAAAAAAAGAAAATAAATAAAAAACGACATTGCGAGACCAGGATTCGAACCCGGATTGTCGGCGCAATGTGCGCCAACTCTACCAACACCGCCACTTCATAATTAAAAAATAAATAAAACAATAAAAAACGTTTCGTCTGCACTGGCCTCGAACCCGGACCGAGCTACCAACGCAGCCACTGTTCTGTTTACGTGAGCGAATTTGAACATAAGTAGCAGCTAATAATTCAGCACAATTCAATCGCAATTTCAATTCTTGGAATAGAAAAGAATACACGCATTTGAATGTATGTGTGCACACGCATAGGAAAAATGCGTGCGCGTGGCGCTGCTGACATGTGCTTTTGCAAATTGGCCAAACGTTTTGTTTAATAACTTCTGTTATACTTAATGGATTTTAATGAAATTTTCAGCATATGATCTAAATATCATATTGGCTTGGTTAAGATGCAAATGCCTTCACATAATGGCCCTTGTTCCAACTAAACCTAAATTTCAATAATTTTGAGCCAGTATCCAAAATCCAACAAAAAACAAAATTGCATTAAATATACATAAAACTAGATACAAAATTTGGAGGCTCTAACTCTTAAGACGTTCGAGATATAATTTATTTACTGCATTTCAATAATGTTTTTATTCGATAACAATTAAATGCGAATAGTTATCGAATATTTGAAACAAACTTGACCTGCGCGTGCTATACACGGATCCCGGAGACGAGACATTTTTTATTGTTGGTAGAGTGGCGGTGTTGCTAGAGTTGGTGTACGTTGCGCAAACAGTCCGGATTCGAAACCTGGTCTCGCAATGTCGTTTGCATTTGTTTTCGTTTTGTTTTTTTGAATACTCGATACAAACTACGAAAAATATTAAAAAACTCAGAGGACTGGGATGAGGGTATCTCCTAGTCGGGCACCCCGACTAGAGCTTCCTTACTTGTTTTTGTTTAAAAGTTTTTTATTTGATTCATTGGCAATTTAATTGCAGGGAAAAAATATTTTATTTCAATTCAATTCTATAAATTTTTTTTTATATATTTAAATTTATGGTAAATTGTTTTTTGTTTATATGGAAATTGAGCATTCTACTTACATTTTGTTACAGGTTTTTTTTGTTTCTATTATAGAATAACACTACTAATAAAACTACTCCAACGCTACTGTCGATTTGCCGCCGGCAAGTGTTGCTTTGTTTCTTTTTGTTTTATTCTTCACTGCTGCCGTCCACAAGCTTGTTGTTGTTGTTTTGGGGTTCTTCACCGCTTCCGTCCAATGACGTGTCTTCATATTGTAGCAAAACCTTTGAATTTTCATTCAACTCGTTTTGTAACATTGATGATGTTTGTTGTTGCACTTTTTGTTGCACTTTGGCTTTGTACTTTTTTATTGAAAACTTTTATTTCTGGGTTTTCTCTATGTTAGCTTTATAACATTAATGTTCCTTTTTTACTTTGACTTTGTGTTTAATTAATAATTTTATTTTCTTGGTGTTTTTTTTTTAGGATCACTTTAATTTCTGAGCCACTGTTAGGCGCCAAGTTAGATTTTTGCAAGTTCATTTATTTTATTTATTTAAATCAATTGTTCATGACGAGCCACGTTCGTGTACTCCGAGCTGTATTCTTAGACTAAATAATTGTTTATCTAAACGCGCGGGATGCAGTTCGACCGCTGTTCCCGTTGCTCCAATTGCTGTTGCTGTTGTTTATATATAGAACAGGCGAAGGCACCTGCGTGACAATGACAACAGTTTGCGACTGCCTAAGAACAGTGTATTATCAAAAATTAAGTGAAAACCAAAAATATAAATTCAAGAGCCTAGCCCAGAGTGTTCTAGATGATCAAGTATGCGTATCTTGCGGTAGGTGCAAGATCTCATATTCTGCCCGTCTCGTTCGTTTCCTGTGTTATGCATTGCATAACTTGGAAAATGCTGGACTAGCAGATTTATCCAATGGGTTTGTGTTAACTTATATATACTGTTGGCGTATCAATGTTTATAATAATTATGTTCGTCAGTTCAATTAAATCAACAAAGCGATCTGGACACATTTAATTATTATATATAGTTATATATATCTATATATATACAAACCATGGAAATTTTTTTCAAATCAACTTTGTGCAATTGGTCCCAATTCAACTTCGTATTTGCTCGGATCCGTCACTTTTAGGTTCGATCAAACAAAATTATAGCACTTGAACACTGATGGGCTTCGAGTATTTAATCGTAATGCCCTATCCTAATATTATATCCCGCCACATACAGTTTGTTTTGGTTATTTTCCTCTCCTTCTTTTAATCATACAGTTTTCCAAGAAATTCTTTACACACTGAAAAAATAAATTATTATACTTTAGATGCAAAATTAACAATTGAACTGACTTAAGATGCAAATTTAATATTTATTGAATTAAATTATACAAATATATATAACTTTTTATTTTTTAATTGCTGTTTTTTTTTGCAATCTGTCTTATACTAGACAATAAACAACAATATTACGTAACCGGATGGCTTGGGCTCGCATGTCTTAGTCTTTTATTCTGGAAAGAAACTGCTTACACAAAATAGAAAAAAATTTGCTAATTTTAATATTTAGTATATAACACATGCTAGAAGCGTTGTCTTATGGAATGGACTTTATTAAGTATTCAAGAGAAATTGTCACTCTTCTAGGATAGCAGTTTTTAGCTGTTAGATCTTTAGGTTCGCCTTTAAAATGTTTAAGTACTGAACCGCCTTCATGGTGTCCTCGATAAATGCCAGTTCCCCAATTAATCGACTAACGGAAAGCTTTCCAAATTGCACAGTCGGAATAATGTATGTTAATAATGTAATATTAATACTAATAATGTAATGTTAATGCCTAGCGCCATACTCTAAATGGACAATTTTTACAGGGTAGCATCACTTTTGTTTCATCGCCAAATATCATGTTTTCCCACTATTCTACGGGATGTCTGATCATATTCACAGTAAAATTAAAGCGCTTTTCTACTTACCAATGAATGTTTCGATTTTTTTCGTGCAACTCTTGAATAGTACCAATGCCGTATGATGGTCTGGTGTAGTGTTTCATGTGACACATCTAAGTTACATTCTTATGCTTTTATTCTCGATTAAAAACATTGTCGAAATTTAGTTATATGTCGTATATCCAATTTTGAATTTTAGTATATTCGAAATCTTACAAATTTTTGATCTAACTGGATGCATATCCAATCAGAAACGTAATTTTAGGCATTTTCAGCTTTTGAACATCGTCGTTGCAGTATGTGCGTGTGGGAGTCACCTTTTCATTTTTTTGTAATTACATATCGCTGTTTATACTCTATTTTCAGAAATACCCTTTTTCATTCAGGCATGTTTTCTACATTCTAAGGCTCCTGGGCCTGATCGAGCAATTCCCGTTACCGAAGCAAAACAAGGCATGGGTTATAATAACCAGGCATAGCACAATATCAGGTATCTTTTTTTGTATAAATTTGTTGGTCCCAACACACACTTAATTCTTTAACTCGGGATAAACTGAAAGCTCGTTGCAGCAGGCGCTCGACGTGATGCAAAGCCAATTTGGCGGTTGGGTAGCCATAAATCAGAATCGGTGCAGTCGTAAATTTTTATGGACCGGGAAAGCATTGTTAACGTGAGGAGTCTCAGCATAATGTCCATCAGTGCTGGCGCTTCTCTGTAGGTCACACAACGCGGATCAGCCACGAAAGCCACAGCCTTCAAAAACCATAGTAGGACAACATGAGGGCTAAACAGCTCGGCTGCAGAGTATCCATAAGTCAAAATCAGCTGCGAGAATGGGACTTGAGCTTTGATGTCACGATGAAGCCACTGTAATTTATGGAGCAGGCCTAGTAATAAGCAGATACCTATGGGGTAGATCTGGACCTGTTTCTGAAGGCGATGCCGAAGATGTGTAAAGGTATGGCATCGAAGTGGTATACAACAGTCATCGACCTGCTTTCAAGAGTATATTATGCTCAGAGACTGCATTGAAACATTAAAGAAACAAGTCATCAGTGATGGCAAGTGATGGACGAGGCATTAAAGATATACATGATGGATAAATGCAAACGCTCATACACCCACTGCAACTGCCTCCCGAAACACGTTTCATAGCCATGCAGTTATCGGCGATTATCACGATCAGGGCGGAACTGTACACAATATACAATGTACACAGAATCTAATAACAGCTTTATAACTGAAGAGGTGCTGAGCGTCTCTTTCAGTAAGCGGTTCTTAGCAGGACTACTTCGGAGGTAAATAAAAGCCTCATGTAACAAGTCTCAAGGCCTATCGAGCGGAGATGGGTGAGCTGGGACCCGACGTATACACAAAAAGAAAGTAACATACATAATATAACACAACCAATTGAATTTTTGAATTTTATCTAAATAATAATAAAATAAATAAAAATCTTAATATCTAGTAAGCAAAATATTAAATTACACTTTATAACAGTCGAACAAGCGCATCAAATATGTTGAAAAAATGAAATGAAGAAATATATCTAACGTATCGTATGTAACGTACCAAAACAGGAATCAGACAATTCAGAAACGTGATCCAAGGACCTGTTTTGTTGGCAATGTAAACGGGAAACTACCAATAATACCCATCATTCAGGGACGAATGGGAGTAACGTGAAGAGCCTCTAAGCGTAATAAGGAAGGCTCCAAGATGAAGGCACGCAATGGTCCGCGATGATAACGATCAGAGCCAAACAATAAAACGCTAACGGACAGACGGACAGGGCTAACTCTATTTGGCTTGTCGTCCTGATCAAGAATATGTCCCGGCCACTACTGCAGGGCTGCGGAGACCTGATCAGCAATTGTGATGAGCAGCAACCTCGTAAAGACACTGCAGCAAGGCGTTGAGTGTATTCGCAGAAAAGTTGCTGCCGCCCCTGGTATCCGTGTGCACACGGTGAGTCAGTTAAAACGAGAAAGTGCCATCACACTTTGCGAATTAATTTACATTTTTATATTAAAATAAGTTAGTCGCAAAAGTGTCAAAAAGCGACGGCATAACGTGCGTCCCACTCCGCGTGCTTCCTTAGCCCCAGCTGCCCATGTTGCTTCTGATGCTCCTGCTCCCAGCTCCCATTCTACACAAGCAGATAAAAAAATATCGCTAACCTGCTAGTCTTCGAAAGGGTGATGCAGAGGGTAAAATCCGGGCTGTCGACTTTGTAGACATGACCAAATATATTGTGCTGATATACGATTGGGGACCATGTAACCCGCTTACCGACAACGCGCTGCTCGCACTATTACTCTTTCCTCGACAGCGTTCCGATTGTTGCACCGCGAATCTGCAAGGCTGCTGAGACCTGGTCAGTAATTGTACTGAGCAACAAACTCAAGAAGACAAATCTGCTGTCAGGGCGGACAAACAAGCCGCCGTGACACGGGGCTGCTCTCTGAGTATTACAAGCTGTCAGCGGCGTGCCCAATAGCTGTGTTCGTCAAAGTGGCTTACATTCACAGTTTGGATTTGAATTAGAATTGGATCACATCCGGAAGCTGTATCCGTATTCAGCAGAGATTAAGATAGTCTTCGCCTCTACTCAAGATGGAATGCTTGCTTGAATTAGCACTTACTATGTGTCTATACTATATGTCATAGGACGGCCTACACGAAAGGTTAAATAAAACTAGGATACCTGCCCCTACACCTTCCCAGTATGCAACCTACTGCTACCATGTATATACGCGGTAGCGCATGTTATGTTCGATCAGTTTCAAAGCGAAAGAAACGTGGTCCTCGCACCGCCATCTTGATGCGATTTGGGGCACTTGACATAACGGCTGATGTTTCCGCAATGTTGGGATCAAAGGATTCGCTCCTGCAAAAGCTGTATGGGCGTAGCGTAAGCACGAACGATGACAGCGATGTCTCGATGGTAGCTGCGTTAGCTTAAGCTTCCACTACTACCGCCGTTAATGCGGCCCCACTGCAGTTGCCACCGCTGCTGGTGTTCCCGCTGATGTTGTCCCTGCAGTTGCAGCACCTGGTATCGGGGTCGTTATCTTCCGATGCGATGACGAGTTAGAACGCGATGGTCCAACTCAGCTTAGGAGAGTTATAGCTTGTGTAGAAGCACACGTCAACGTGACACTTACTACTCCGATTGCTGCACCGCGAATCCGTAAGGATGTAATTTCCAAAAGCAAGAGACCCCAGGAGACCATTCAGCAAGTCCCTGACATTAATGACTACGTGAGCTTAGCAGTGCCCGTCGAAGGCTTCAGCATGCGTGGTTGCTCGATAACTTTCGTTAGAATAATGAACACGTCCAGGTTACGACGTGTGCGTGTGACGACTGTGCGAATATCCTGCTCCAGAGCTTTTTCCTGCGGAGGGCCAAAACCGTCTCTTTAAATAATTTTAAAAGACAGTGATAAACTTACGTGTGTGCGTAACTATTGATCGCAAAGTTGAACATTGCACTAAAAACAGAAATCACAGGAATGAAATAAAGGAAAACAATACATATTGAACATTTTGCAACTATTTTGCTATTTAGTCACACTTGACCATTAAATTGTGATTTTAGAATGAAAATAAGGTAGCGGCACATGGCGACTTAGTTGACATTTACTGTTGTTGTCAATCACAGTTTGCTACACAGTCAAAAATGTTTATTGGGTGGAGTGCTCTGCCTTGGTTTACTATTCGCCTAATAACGCGATTCTCGCTTCAGCTGCGTCTGCTCGTCCTGAGAATCCTGCTGCTCCTGTTTCTCTTGCTGGCCCTGTTGCCCACCGTGCACAAGCAGATAAAGACCATTTCGCTGACCTGATCGACCGGGATGATAACCCTGCAGACGAGGCCAACAATGTTATGTACATCAGTACCAAGTACCAGGAGTTGGCGCTTCAGCTGATATCTAAGATAACACGGTTAGAGACCATGCAAAACCGCTTACCCTCAATTTGCTGCCCGACCTTTCCCAACGAGTGCTCCGATTGCTGCACCCCGAATCTTCAAAGCTGCAGACACCGGGTCAGTAATTGTAATGAGCAACAAACTCAAGAAGACACCTCAGCAAGTCGTTGACCGTGTTCGCAGGGAATTTGCTGCCGCTATTGGTATCCATAATTACGAGGTGCGTAATCGAGATCGACCTGAAAACCATGTCTATTCTAGAAGAGCACGGTAGGATATACGTAAATTAGTTCTTCTTTCGATGGTGATTTATGCTGATCACTTCTTCTTGCCCTCGGTGTGTCCAGTTTCAGATGAGGAAACAAATCTGCAGTCAGAGCGGACAAGCAGGAGATCTTTATGACAGTCTCGAGAACGGCGTATGCGTGGTGTGTCTGGAAACTGTGGCTCTATTTTGTTTACTAATTTGCTGCAACATCTTGCCTGCCAGCCACATGCCCGTCATTTATGGAACGCAGTTTTCCCCCTTTGGGTCAGTAATTTTCAAGACAAATACAGCAGCAATTCAGCGGAGAATAAACTGATAGTAAAAATGCTATCATAGGTTATCCTTTTGCTTGATATGATTTCATACCAAAACACAAACACTCATTTTCAATTATAATTAAGACCTAAAAACTATTGAAGAGAACTCAAAATATTTGAACATTATTAATTTTCAGTTACATTGAAAGAGAAGCCAACATACATCAGAATACAAATACACACACCAATAAAACTAAAATTGAAATTACAATTTATGAACAAAATATGTATGTGTATATTCCACTGTTGTTGAGTATAGTTTGAATCATATTGGAGAAAACAGTGATTTCATTTCAACTTATGAACTTTCCAGTCTTGTAGAAGAATATCTTTTAATTTAATACGGTTCATTGGATCCCGTTTTCCCACTCTTTTCTTTAAGAGGTTGCACACATGTTGAATAAGGATCAGATCTGGGATGGTGTATCAATTATAGAGGAGCCAAAATATAAAATATGAAATAAGGAAAACCAGATTTTAAAACCAATGTCGTGAAGAACTTTGCTTTGCTCATATTGCACAGAATCATCTTAACATTTGGGATTGGGTATTTACCATCGATGGTGACTGAATTTAGTTTTAGTTTAGAAAATCAATCACCAACAGTTTTTTCTATTTCCTTATTCGTCGGTTACTTATATAGTTGCTATAAGACCCGTCGATCATTTGTAGTCCGAATGGTCGCTACGATATTTGTGTTAAATGGGAGACACTCCATTGGATCGGCAAATGCGTTAGCTCGTTTGCCGATAACGGCTTTAAGCTCGTCTTTTATATCGAGTGGCATATCATCATCGTTTATTGCTAAAATATTAACATTTTGACATTAGAGGACTTTCAAATGTTCCGTACCTAAATGTTATCTGCCGTTTGGCTTGATTGATATTTGCATTTACCTGTTTTAACAGGTCAACACCGATGATACCATCAAAAATGGTTATTATCCTTATTTATTAACCTAAATTCTTGATTGGACTTTACTAAGAAAGGAGCGTCCGCGTGTAAACTCTTAAAACCTAATCACGGTACTATATTGTTTTTCCCAGTTCTTGTGTCCACTAACAGAGGGATTACTTTTCCTTCATATGTTTTCTCTATATACGGGAGCTGGGACTTTCCCCTAAAAAATTCACATTGTCATATTCACGTGCGTCATCTTCACACCTAACAGATTCATTCATATTATTTCTGTTCATTCATATTATTTCTGTTCATTCATATTATTTAGTATTTTCTTCTGTTATATCTGAATTTTCTTGAATCAAGTGATTAAATCGCTGATGCTTAGGGCAAGTATATTTGCTTGTGCCAATATTTGCGCGCTTATACGCCTTTTCCTGTCCTTGATTAGAGTTTGCATTCACGCATTGTTGTTGGCCAAATGATCAAGGCTCTCTATACTTTGAAGAAAATGGATCAACGTCCATTGGCTCACTTTATTCCTAATTACGAAACCCCAATTACCCGTGATAATTTGTCTTAGTATAATAGGAATTTTTTCTTGCATATGAATTCTCTTGACGATAAGCTTTTTGTCTTTATTCGGAAGCCAGTTTTCTATCCTAACCGTTTTTATACCCTAATCCCATTGAAAATGGGAAATCAGGATATAATGGTTTTTTGCAAATGTATGTAACAGGCAGAGGGAGGCGTGGCAGACCCCATAAAGTATATATATTCTTGATCAGGACGACAAGCCAAGTCGATTGAGCCCTGTCCGTCTGTCTGTCCGTCCGTCTGTCCGTATGTGTGAACGCGTGCATCTATAAGAGCTAGGAACTTACAATTTTCTTGCATCTTAAGTCAGTTCAATTGTTAATTTTGCATCTAAAGTATAATAATTTATTTTTTCAGTGTGTAAAGAATTTCTTGGAAAACTGTATGATTAAAAGAAGGAGAGGAAAATAACCAAAACAAACTGTATGTGGCGGGATATAATATTAGGATAGGGCATTACGATTAAATACTCGAAGCCCATCAGTGTTCAAGTGCTATAATTTTGTTTGATCGAACCTAAAAGTGACGGATCCGAGCAAATACGAAGTTGAATTGGGACCAATTGCACAAAGTTGATTTGAAAAAAATTTCCATGGTTTGTATATATATAGATATATATAACTATATATAATAATTAAATGTGTCCAGATCGCTTTGTTGATTTAATTGAACTGACGAACATAATTATTATAAACATTGATACGCCAACAGTATATATAAGTTAACACAAACCCATTGGATAAATCTGCTAGTCCAGCATTTTCCAAGTTATGCAATGCATAACACAGGAAACGAATGAGACGGGCAGAATATGAGATCTTGCACCTACCGCAAGGTACGCATACTTGATCATCTAGAACACTCTGGGCTAGGCTCTTGAATTTATATTTTTGGTTTTCACTTAATTTTTGATAATACACTGTTCTTAGGCAGTCGCAAACTGTTGTCATTGTCACGCAGGTGCCTTCGCCTGTTCTATATATAAACAACAGCAACAGCAATTGGAGCAACGGGAACAGCGGTCGAACGGCATCCCGCGTGTTTAGATAAACAATTATTTAGTCTAAGAATACAGCTCGGAGTACACGAACGTGGCTCGTCATGAACAATTGATTTAAATAAATAAAATAAATGAACTTGCAAAAATCTAACTTGGCGCCTAACAGTGGCTCAGAAATTAAAGTTATCCTAAAAAAAAAAACACCAAGAAAATAAAATTATTAATTAAACACAAAGTCAAAGTAAAAAAGGAACATTAATGTTATAAAGCTAACATAAAGCTAACATGATATCTAAGATAACACGGTTAGAGACCATGCAAAACCGCTTACCCTCAATTTGCTGCCCGACCTTTCCCAACGAGTGCTCCGATTGCTGCACCCCGAATCTTCAAAGCTGCAGACACCGGGTCAGTAATTGTAATGAGCAACAAACTCAAGAAGACACCTCAGCAAGTCGTTGACCGTGTTCGCAGGGAATTTGCTGCCGCCATTGGTATCCATAATTACGAGGTGCGTAATCGAGATCGACCTGAAAACCATGTCTATTCTAGAAGAGCACGGTAGGATATACGTAAATTAGTTCTTCTTTCGATGGTGATTTATGCTGATCACTTCTTCTTGCCCTCGGTGTGTCCAGTTTCAGATGAGGAAACAAATCTGCAGTCAGAGCGGACAAGCAGGAGATCTTTATGACAGTCTCGAGAACGGCGTATGCGTGGTGTGTCTGGAAACTGTGGCTCTATTTTGTTTACTAATTTGCTGCAACATCTTGCCTGCCAGCCACATGCCCGTCATTTATGGAACGCAGTTTTCCCCCTTTGGGTCAGTAATTTTCAAGACAAATACAGCAGCAATTCAGCGGAGAATAAACTGATAGTAAAAATGCTATCATAGGTTATCCTTTTGCTTGATATGATTTCATACCAAAACACAAACACTCATTTTCAATTATAATTAAGACCTAAAAACTATTGAAGAGAACTCAAAATATTTGAACATTATTAATTTTCAGTTACATTGAAAGAGAAGCCAACATACATCAGAATACAAATACACACACCAATAAAACTAAAATTGAAATTACAATTTATGAACAAAATATGTATGTGTATATTCCACTGTTGTTGAGTATAGTTTGAATCATATTGGAGAAAACAGTGATTTCATTTCAACTTATGAACTTTCCAGTCTTGTAGAAGAATATCTTTTAATTTAATACGGTTCATTGGATCCCGTTTTCCCACTCTTTTCTTTAAGAGGTTGCACACATGTTGAATAAGGATCAGATCTGGGATGGTGTATCAATTATAGAGGAGCCAAAATATAAAATATGAAATAATGAAAACCAGATTTTAAAACCAATGTCGTGAAGAACTTTGCTTTGCTCATATTGCACAGAATCATCTTAACATTTGGGATTGGGTATTTACAATCGATGGTGACTGAATTTAGTTTTAGTTTAGAAAATCAATCACCAACAGTTTTTTCTATTTCCTTATTCGTCGGTTACTTATATAGTTGCTATAAGACCCGTCGATCATTTGTAGTCCGAATGGTCGCTACGATATTTGTGTTAAATGGGAGACACTCCATTGGATCGGCAAATGCGTTAGCTCGTTTGCCGATAACGGCTTTAAGCTCGTCTTTTATATCGAGTGGCATATCATCATCGTTTATTGCTAAAATATTAACATTTTGACATTAGAGGACTTTCAAATGTTCCGTACCTAAATGTTATCTGCCGTTTGGCTTGATTGATATTTGCATTTACCTGTTTTAACAGGTCAACACCGATGATACCATCAAAAATGGTTATTATCCTTATTTATTAACCTAAATTCTTGATTGGACTTTACTAAGAAAGGAGCGTCCGCGTGTAAACTCTTAAAACCTAATCACGGTACTATATTGTTTTTCCCAGTTCTTGTGTCCACTAACAGAGGGATTACTTTTCCTTCATATGTTTTCTCTATATACGGGAGCTGGGACTTTCCCCTAAAAAATTCCATGGTTTGTATATATATAGATATATATAACTATATATAATAATTAAATGTGTCCAGATCGCTTTGTTGATTTAATTGAACTGACGAACATAATTATTATAAACATTGATACGCCAACAGTATATATAAGTTAACACAAACCCATTGGATAAATCTGCTAGTCCAGCATTTTCCAAGTTATGCAATGCATAACACAGGAAACGAACGAGACGGGCAGAATATGAGATCTTGCACCTACCGCAAGGTACGCATACTTGATCATCTAGAACACTCTGGGCTAGGCTCTTGAATTTATATTTTTGGTTTTCACTTAATTTTTGATAATACACTGTTCTTAGGCAGTCGCAAACTGTTGTCATTGTCACGCAGGTGCTTTCGCCTGTTCTATATATAAACAACAGCAACAGCAATTGGAGCAACGGGAACAGCGGTCGAACGGCATCCCGCGCGTTTAGATAAACAATTATTTAGTCTAAGAATACAGCTCGGAGTACACGAACGTGGCTCGTCATGAACAATTGATTTAAATAAATAAAATAAATGAACTTGCAAAAATCTAACTTGGCGCCTAACAGTGGCTCAGAAATTAAAGTTATCCTAAAAAAAAAAACACCAAGAAAATAAAATTATTAATTAAACACAAAGTCAAAGTAAAAAAGGAACATTAATGTTATAAAGCTAACATAGAGAAAACCCAGAAATAAAAGTTTTCAATAAAAAAGTACAAAGCCAAAGTGCAACAAAAAGTGCAACAACAAACATCATCAATGTTACAAAACGAGTTGAATGAAAATTCAAAGGTTTTGCTACAATATGAAGACACGTCATTGGACGGAAGCGGTGAAGAACCCCAAAACAACAACAACAAGCTTGTGGACGGCAGCAGTGAAGAATAAAACAAAAAGAAACAAAGCAACACTTGCCGGCGGCAAATCGACAATAGCGTTGGAGTAGTTTTATTAGTAGTGTTATTCTATAATAAAAACAAAAAAAAACCTGTAACAAAATGTAAGTAGAAAGCTTAATTTCCATATAAACAAAAAACAATTTACCATAAATTTAAATATATAAAAAAAATTTATAGAATTGAATTGAAATAAAATATTTTTCCCCTGCAATTAAATTGCCAATGAATCAAATAAAAAACTTTTAAACAAAAAAAAAGAGAGAATATTATTTTTACAAATTCAATAAAAATAATCAAAATCTCAAAAATAAAAAAAACTATGTCTACGAGTGATTCCGAAGCCGATTTGTTGTGCGACTCCTTTCAAAAATTGAAACCAAGTGCAGGTCCATTTTCTAAAGCCATTGATTTGTGGAGTAGGTTGATTCCAGAAAAAAATAGTAGTAAAGGAAAAATGGATGCAGCTCAGTTACAGGAAGCCACAACCGCTGTTAAAGGTGCGTTAACGGCACAAAAGACAGGTTTAGAAAACAAAATATTTGATGTCACAAGACAACTTGACAGTCTGAGGGTGGAAGCTCCTACAGTAGAAGTCTACAAAGAGGTAGACATATTGCTAGATACTAAATGTGACGAAACGTTAGTCGTTGTGAGGTCTCTACCATACTTTGAGGGGAAACAAGAGATATATATTGCATGGCGGAAAGCCGCAAATGTAGCATATAAAATGTTTAAACCATGTAACTTAAGCTCCAATCACTATCAAGCAGTAGCAATAATTAGAAATAAAATTAAAGGGTCAGCAGACAATGTATCGGCATCATTTAATACTATGCTAAACTTTGATGCGATCATTGACAGACTCGATTTAACATACGCAGACAAGCGATCTATATATATATATATATATATATATATATATATATATATATATATATATATATATATATATATATATATATATATATATATATATATATATATATATATATATATATATATATATATATATATATATATATATATATATATATATATATCTGTTAGAACGTGAAATGTCTATGCACAGGCAAGGAAACTTATCTCTACAAGAATAGTATAAACAAGTTGCGAAAAAGTTAGCCTTATTCACAAATAAGACCCCTATGACACACAAGACTTCCTTAGCCAAAGCCATGAATGATACTTATAGAACAGACGCACTATGTGTTTATATCAGGAGCTAGGAAGTCATTCAGTGATGTCTTGTTTGCGGCTCGTCCTAAAGACTTGCCGTCAGCTCTAGCGCTAGCTCATGAGGTAGAGGCTAACCATGAGCGTTATTCGTTTGCAAGCAGTTATGCAAGAAGCACACAGAAAACAAGTAAGGAAGCTGTAGTCGGGATGCCCGACTAGGAGATACCCTGATCCCAGTCCTCTGAGTTTTTTAATATTTCTCGTAGTTTGTATCGAGTATTCAAAAAAACAAAACGAAAACAAATGCAAACGACATTGCGAGACCAGGTTTCGAATCCGGACTGTTTGCGCAACGTACACCAACTCTACCAATACCGCCACTCTACCAACAATAAAAAATGTCTCGTCGCCGCAAGGATTGAACCCGAGTCTAATTGTTAACGAGCGCCACCTCTACCAACGCAGCCACTCTTGCAAAGAGAGTTGCAAATTTAAAGTTGAGTAGCAACTGATAATTCAAGCAGTATTCAATCGCAATTTCGATTCTTGGAATAGAAAAGAATACACGCATTTGAATGTATGTGTGCACACGCATAGGAAAAATGTGTGCACGTGGCGCCGCTGACATGTGCTTTTGCAAATTGGCCAAACGTTTTGTTTAATAACTTCTGTTATACTTAATGGATTTTAATGAAATTTTCAGCATATGATCTAAATATCCTATTGGATTGGTTGAGATGCAAATGCCTTCACATAATAGCCTTTGTTCCAACTAAACCTAAATTTCAAGAATTTTGAGCCAATATCCAAAATCCAACAAAAACCAAAACTGCATTAAATATACATAAAACTAGATACAAAATTTGGAGGCTCTAACTCTTAAGACGTTCGAGATATAATTTATTCACTGCATTTCAATAATGTTTTTATTCGATAACAATTAAATGTGAATAGTTATCGAATATGTGATACAAACTTGACTTTCGCGTGCTATACACGGACCTATAAAAAATTTCTCTATTTCTTATAGATGCTGAGATCCACGCGTTCACATATACAGACCGACGGACGGACAGAGCTCAATCGACTCGGCTTGTAGTCCTGATTAAGAATATATATATATATTTTATGGGGTCTGCCACGCATCCTTCTGCCTGTTACATACATTTGCAAAAAACCATTATATTCTGATTTCCCACTTTCAATGGGATCAGGGTATAAAAACGGTTAGGACTGAAGAATGGCCTCAGAATAAAGATAAAAAATCTTATCATCAGGAGAATTCATATGCAGGAAAAGATCCCTATTTTACAAAGACAAATGATTACGGGTAAATGGGGTTTCGTAATCAGGAACAAATTGTGCCAATGGACGTTGATCCATTTTCTTCAAAGTATAGACAGCCTACAACATTTGGCCAACAACAAGGCGCAAGGAACTCTACTCAAGGACAGGAAAAGGCGTATAAGCGCGCAAATAGTGGCACAAGCAAATATACTTGCCCAAAGCATCAGCGATATAATAACTTGATTCAAGAAAATCCAGATATAACAGAGAAAAATAATAAATACTATTAATGAACAGAGGTTGAATCTGTTAGGTGTGAAGATGACGCACGTGAATATGACAATGTAATTTTTTTTGGGGGAAAGTCCCAGCTCCCGTATATAGAGAAAACATATGAAGGAAAAGTAATCTCTCTGTTAGTGGACACGGGAACTGGGAAAAACAATATAGGACCGTGATAAGGTTTTAAGAGTTTACACGCGGACGCTCCTTTCTTAGTAAAGTCCAATCAAGAATTTAGGTTAATAAATAAGGATAATAACCATTTTTGATGGTATCATCGGCCTTTACCTGTTTAAACAGGTAAATGCAAATATCAATCTAGCCAAACGGCAGATAACATTTGATATTGGTACGGAACATTTGAAAGTCCTCCAATGTCAAAACGTTAATATTTTAGCAATAAGCGGCGCTGATATGCCATTCTATATAAAAGACGAGTTTAGAGCCATCATCGGCAAATGAGCTAACGCATTTGCCGATATAAAGGAGTGTCTCCCATTTAACACAAGTATCGTCTTCTCGCAACTATATGACTACCCGATAGGTGTTGCCGATTTCGTGAACTCAGAGGTTAAACAACTCCTGTGTAACGCAATCATCCTACCTTCTCGGTCACCATACAACAATCCAATTTAGGTTGTTGATAAGAAACGAACCGGTGAAGAAGGAAATAAACAAAATCGGCTGGTGATTGATTTTCGATAACTAAATGCAGTAACCATCGATGATAAATACCCGATCCCAAATGTCACAATGATTCTGTCCAATATGAGCAAACCAAAGTTCTTCACGCCATTGGTCATAAATCCTGATTTTCATTAGATAAATCTTGCAGAACAGGATCGAGAAAAAACATTTTAAATTAAAAATTATCCGTAAACAACGGGACTAAAAAACGCGCCAAGCGTTTTTCAAAGGTCATTCGATGACGTATTAAGGGAACAAATTGGTAAATGTTGACACGTTTACGTGGCCGATATCATTATATTTTCAGAAACAACATGAGAGTCTCAGAAGAAAAATCTCATTTTTTAAAACTAGCGTCGAATACCTTGGGTTTATCGTCTCGAGAAACGGAATTTGTACTTCCCCTGACAAAATAAAAACTATTATGGGTTACAAAACCCCAGAGACCTTTTTCGGTGTGCGCTCATTCCTTGGACTAGCAAGATGTTTTGTTAAGGATTTTGCTTCCATGGCGAAACTGTTAACATATATCTTAAATGGCGATAATAGTTAGGTTAGCACATACCAGTCCAGAAAAGTTTTGATTGAATTCAATGAATACCAATCAAAGCCATTCGTAAAAAGAAAGACGATATTGTCTTCTGAAGACGTACTGTTGTGCAGTACCCAGACTTTCGAAAACCCTTTGACCTTACTACTGATGCTTCAGCGTCACAAGACGGAAGGCCCATGACAATGATCTCTCGGAACCTTAGGGGAGCGGAGCTTAATTTCGCCACAAATGAGAGAGAGTTGCTGGCCATCGGTTGGTCGTTAAAAAATTTAAAAAATTATTTATACGGAGTTCGGTGTCTCAACATTTATACAGACCATCAAACAGTCACGTTAGCTGTTTTTTAGACAGGAACTCAAATGCAAAGATAAAGCGATGGAAATCTTTTATTCATCAATAACACGGTGCAAAGCACGGTGCAAATGTTTTGTAAAGGCCCGGCAAAGAAAATTATGTGGCCGATTCATTATCGCGTCAGCATATCAATGCGTGGAAAATGACTCAATCTCAAGTATGGCTGATGACGGCGAAAACACAGTACACAATGAATTATCGTTAACTTATACTATCCAAGCTTCGGATAAACCAGTCAACTGTTATAGGAACCAAATAATTATTGAAAAAGCAGATGTTACGTCATCTTGTACCTTCATTTTAATTGGCGAGAAAACTCGATATATCGTAAATGTTCATGATTCACGAACTATTATCGATTTTAAAAGAAAAAATCAATTCTAATGGGTTAAACGGGTTCAAATGTGATTTGCATGTTCTGACAGAAATTCAAAATCAACTGGTTGAAGAATTTGAAGACATTTGTTCAGTATGTTGTTAATAAAGATGATCAGTTAGAAATAGTCACCACAGAACACAATAGGGCTCACAGGCCAGCTCAAGAAGACTACTTTTACCCAAAAATGACAAAAATAGCATAAGAAATAGTTATTTACTGCAAGGTCTGTCAGAAAGCCAAATATGACAGACATCATACAAGACATGAAGTAGCTGAAATGCCAATTCCTTCATATCTTGAAGAAATATTACATGTCGATATATTTTCCACTAATGAAAAATATTTCCTAACCTGTATCGACAAATTTTCTAAATTCGCTATAACACAGTCGCCGCCCCTGCAGTTAATAAAATTTTTCTCGGCACTGCATACTATGTACTGCGACAACGAAAGATCTTTAAACTCAGAAACGCTTAAAACTATACTAGAAATTAATTTCGGAATATCCATTGTTAATGTCCCTCCTCTAAACAGCACCTCTAATGGTCAAGTAGAACGACTTCACAGTACACTAAATGAAATTGATAGGAGCTTGAAATAAGATAAAAAAAATTTATGACACGGCAGAACTTATGTTGATAGCTATAATTGAATATAACTAGACCATACATTCGGTCACAAATAGGTCACCGTCCTAACTAATAAGAGGAGAATCGCAACAGATTTTAGGGAAAGTTTAAAATAGACTAAAAAGCACAAAATGATTCGCTCGAAAAACACAATAAAAACAGACACACTAGATCCTATGAGATAGGAGAAAAAGTCATGTTCAAGAGGAATAAAAGATTAGGGAATAAGACAACACCCATCTATGAAGTAGAGACAATTCAAGCAGACATAGGCACAACGGTGCTTATAAAAGGGGGTGGTGCATAAGGATAATATAAGATAATGAAAATAAAAAAAAATACAAAATAAAAAAAAATACAAAAAATGTACAGGTAGAAATTAACACCAATTACAAAACAATAGGATAACAGATACAATCAACACATTAATCAAAACAACAAAGCGGCTCGAAATCAACTCAGGAAACCTTTTCGAAATTCTACTATCAAGAACGAGAATAATTATCTCAGAATATAATATTGGCATTTTCGCTGGGAAAAGTAAACGTAATAAATCTAAACATTATAAATTTCCAAGACAGAAAAATTGGTAAATGAGCACTCTTCTAAATTCTATCTATCTATATTTTATTATTAAGTACCCGAAGACTAGATTAGAGTGTAAAAAATAACTATATTTCCGGTACGCAAGAACGAGGACGCCCTTCATTTAAGAAAGGGAGGAGCTAACACCAACTCATCTGATCATTCTGATAGTCCAGCACTGTCCACGTTATGCGCTGCATAACATAGGAAACGAACGAGACGGGCAAAATATGAGATCTTGCACACACCGCAAGATAAGCATATAAGTTAACGACGAAAATATTCTGCATTGTAACAATATCCAACGGAAATTGTTGCAACACAAATGCGACCTAATCAGACCAATAAGCCCAATCTGCTGACACCGCGTCTAGTGGACTTCCTGCACACGTCAACTTGAGCTTCAACAATTCCAAGAAGAATTGCACCACGGTTCAACAACAGCAAGAGCGACGTCGCTGCCAACGCCGACGACTGAACCACAACTTAGCTTAGGGATAGAATTGATTTAAGTGTTAGTTGTAAAATTCGGTTCGAACAAGACAGTCCGTCTTGTAATAAAATATATTTTTTTATTTTTAAAAGAACAAAGAATTTAGCTGGCGCCCGAGCAGGGACCGACTTCGCGCGCAATACAGCAAAACAGTTCGTACGTGCGTGATACTGCTAGATCAGAAGCAGAGTCGATTGAAAAGTGAAAAAACTATCGCGATACAACACAGCAAAACGATTGTACGCTCGCGACAGTGAAATCACGAATTCTATCAATAATAGTGGAAAGTTGTTCGGGGTACAAAACAGCAAAACGCCTGTACGTACACGACTACTCAGCTATAAACTTGATAGTGAACAGACAGTGACGCGAGAGAGTGATAATACTCTAAGTGCCCCTACTGCAGAAAAAACCCGCAGAGTCTGTGCGAAAGAATCGAGGCAACTCACGTTGATTAATTTCAACGTTCGATTCAAATTCGCTAAAAGGTAGTCTGGAACTTAATTGCCCATCGGTGGACGATTATCCTGTACGGTCCGTCCACAGGATACTCCAACGGAGTCTGGTCGCAGGATCCCCAGTAGGAAAAACAAAAAGGATGAAATCCGGGCCAGCAGTGGAGATCGCCACATCATCATTAATGTAAGTTAGAAAAATAAGAAAATCAAAAGAAAACTAACAAACTAAAAACAAAAGCTAACAAACATACAAACAAAAAGAAATTTCTAGATCGTATGGCCCGTAAAGCTATACAAAACACTAGGTAGGAGATCACTGCGCTGATCGCTTAGGGAAAAACAGATACCATAAATAAAAATAATAAAAATAAAAGAAAAGGAAAGAAAAAAAGTAGAAGAAAAATACACATTTTACTAATACTAATAATATACTAACCATACATATAATATATATATACACCAATTTAAACTTTGTGAACATAAAATAACTAAGCTAGACTGAAGACAGTTTTGTGATATATGGCTAACGAAAATAACCTGATTAGACCCCCAGTTTTAGCTGAACAACCTCAGGTAGACGGACAAAACATCGACAGACTACAACAACGACATATTAACCGCCAAAACGAATATATTCAGAACAGAGGTATGGCGAACAATGCAGAGCAGGTGATTGCAACTACGGTTGCCTAAATCTTAACAGAACAACTTCCAATACTAGTGAAACAACTAGTTAACCCATCCAGGGAATTTAATGATGTACCAGATCAGAACATAACTGATAACCAAAATCTGAACGATTTGAATAGAGTACCGGACATTGTGAAAAGCCTCAGGGAATTCTCTGGCAATAAAGCCGAATTCAGTTCCTGGAAAAAGAGTGTAGATCGCATACTTTCGATATATGCAAGCCAAATTGGTTCACCAATGTACTATGGCATACTGCACACAGTGAGGAACAAGATCATCGGTAACGCTGATACGGCCCTCGAGTCGCACAACGTGCCCCTAAACTGGAGTGCTATCTCCAAGTGTCTTACACTGCACTATGCAGACAAAAGAGATATAGGAACTCTAGAATACCAAATGACCATGTTGACACAGGGCAGTAACCAGACGGTAGAACAATACTATCAGGTGGTCTACAACCACTTAACGTTAATACTGAATAAAGTAGGTTGCATGGAAATCAGTAGAGAGTCCGAGATGCTCATGACCAAAATGTACAGAGAAAAGGCATTAGACACATTCATCAGAGGTTTGAGAGGAGACTTGCCGCGTATTCTTTGCATAAAAGAACCAGCAGATCTTCCCTCAGCTCTCCATTACTGTCTAAAATTAGAGAATCAAAGCTATAGATCAAATATAGCTTTCAATAAAAACACCCAATCAGGTCATAAAGTAGCAGCTAGAAGCATGCCACCCATGCTACCACCTCGAACAGTTCAATATTCACAAAACACTCCCCAAATAATAAGAACAGTTCCAATAGGCCCCATTTCCCAAATGCCAATATAGGCCACATTTCCAAATAATACCAATAACACACAACAATATAACAAACAACAGTTCTACCAAACGAGACCACAACAGACAATTACACCTTCCCGACCGTTAGCACCCAAACCACCGCCACGTCCCGAACCAATGGACGTTGACCAAAGCATCCAGACACGGATGATAAATTACATAAACAGACCCAATTTTGAGACAGAAAAAAGGCCTCCACCGTTAACAAACCTAGCCGATAAGAGACAAAGAAACTTTAACATTCAAACAACAGTAGAACAATCCGACAATGACAACACTGACGCTTACTTGACTATGGAGGAATACGGACAGACTATCGCGACTTACGAACAACAGACCGAATACGAACAGTCACTACAGGAATATACAGACGAAATAGAGCAAGCCGACTATGAACAAGAAAACTCAAACGATGAAGCTAACATCAATTTTTTAGGATAACCAACTCTTCGCTTCCTTACATAGTATGCAAGACAGCAAGCGGAGAGGTACTCAAAATCTTAATAGACACAGGTTCCAATAGAAATTATATACAACCCAAACTAGTTTCAAACCCAATTCCTAACGAAAAACCTTTCGAAGCCGTAACAGTCGGTGGAAATATAAAAATAACTCATCATAAAGTTGCTAATCTCTTTGATAGAAAAGATGTTCAAGTAAAATTTTTCCTATTACCCACGTTGAAAACATTCGACGCAATACTGGGTAACGATAGTCTCAAAGAGCTAGATGCTGTAATTGACAGCAGCAGCAATCAATTAATAATTAAAAATAACTTGGTTATATCCCTCAGACAGAAAAAAATTGAAGCATGTAATACCGTTATACCACGAACTGATCACATGACTATCGAACAGAAACAAAGACTAAACCAATTAGTTAAGAAATATCCCAATTTATTCGCCACCCCAAACGAAAAATTAACATACACAACAAAAGTAAAGGCAGAAATCCGAACCAGGACAGATTCACCCATATATTCCAAATTCTATCAATTCCCAATGTCTTTGAAAGACGAAGTCCATAAACAAATACAAGAGCTCCTAGAGGACGGAATCATTCGCCCATCTCGATCACCTTACAACTCACCCGTTTGGATTGTCCCCAAGAAAATGGATGCCTCCCAACAGAAAAAATATAGAATGGTAATTGATTATAGGAAGCTTAATAGGGAAACTATAGCCGACAAATACCCTATTCCAGAAATCAATGAGGTACTAGCACAACTTGGAAGTAACAAAACTTTCTCAGTGATAGACTTAAAAAGTGGTTTCCATCAAATTCCTCTAAAAGAGTCTGATATTGAGAAAACAGCATTCTCAGTTAATAATGGCAAATATGAATTTACACGACTACCTTTCGGTCTGAAAAACGCACCTTCTATTTTCCAATGGGCGTTAGACGACATTCTTCATGAACATATTGGTAAAATATGTTTCATATACATAGACGACATTATCATTTTCAGCAAAGATAATGAGTCACATTCCAGAAATCTGGACAAAATCTTCAGAACTCTGCAAGAAGCCAATATGAAATGCCAATTGGACAAATGCGAGTTCTTTAAAAATAAAGTTGAGTTTCTCGGCTTTGTTATATCTGATAAAGGAGTCGAAACAAATCCACAAAAGGTGGAAACGATAACTAACTATCCGCTGCCGAAAACACTTAAAGATTTGAGATCATTTCTGGGTCTCTCAAGTTATTACAGAAGATTCATTAAGGATTTCGCTAAATTGGCAAAACCCCTTAGCTCTTTATTAAGAGGGGAAGATGGACGCGTGTCCAAAAACCTATCCGCGAAAAAAATAATTTATCTCAATGACGAAGCGGTAGAAGCCTTCAATAAAATAAAAAACGCTTTAGTTTCAAACGAAGTGATTCTTCAATACCCAGACTTTGAGAAAGAATTCCACCTAACAACAGACGCATCCAACTTTGCCATTGGAGCCGTCTTATCTCAAAATCGCCATCCAATTACATTCCTTTCTAGAACACTTTCAAAAGCGGAAGAAAACTACGCTACAAACGAGAAAGAAATGCTAGCAATCATTTGGGCCCTCAAATCCCTCAAAAATTACCTGTACGGTAAAACAAAAGTAAAAATATACACAGACCACCAGCCATTAACTCATTCGTTAAGTAGTTGGACCGGAAACGCTAGAATAAAAAGATGGAAAGCATACTTAGAAGAATTCGACTATGAATTAGTCTACAAGCCAGGAAGAGACAATATTGTAGCCGATGCGCTATCTCGAATTCCTGCCATAAACAATATAAGATCGGTAGCCTCCACCCAACACAGTGCAGACAGTTCAAGCCATAACCTAATACCAAATATTGAAGCACCCATAAACGTATTCAAAAACCAGATATTTTTAGAAAAGGCCGACAAAACAGATTACAGATTTTATACTCCATTCCCAACTTTCCATAGGCATATAATAACCCGACCAAGCTATACGACAAATGACCTCATACAAATACTGAAAGCTCGTCTCAACCCTTCTATTATCAACGGCATATTAACTTCAGAGGATGTTATGAGCCAAATCCAAAACATATACCCGACACACTTCAAAAACTATAAAATTAGGTTCTCACAATCACACGTTAAAGATTTGACAAACGAAACTAAACGAGACGAAAAAATCTTGGCCACCCATAATAGAGCACATAGAAATGCAATTGAAAATAGAAACCAAATGATAGAATTTTATTATTTTCCCAAAATGAAACAAACAATAGCAGACCTTGTCAAACAGTGTCAAGTTTGCAAAGAAGAAAAATATGACAGACATCCGACTAACCCTAAATTAAAAGAAACCCCAATACCAGAATATCCAGGACAAGTCGTACACATCGACATATACAAGTTAAGTTATAACACTTTGTCAACTTACAACACTTAGAATAAGGTATTAGTCAACACTCATTATCGGGTAGACAAGTTAAAGAACAGCCCTGGCAACGGCAACTCTACTTACGCCGGTGAGGCTGTGATTTGTTAAAATATTATTCAGTCTCGTGTTTTAACTCGTATTGAAAGGACATGCTAAAAATTGGTGTCTTTTAAGTTAAATTAAAAGTAGTGAATATAATAAGAAAAACAATAAAATCACATGTTTCGATTAAATAAATATTCACTCTAGCACTTGACCATTAAATAGTTTATCTTATTGCCTGAGCCCGAAGCCAGCAATAAGAGGCACAGTCGCCTCCCAATATACCCTTCAAGCATTACACATGAGGGAACCTTCATACTTCATAATTGGCGCCCAACTAGTGGTCGGACTCCACAGCCCAACTAGTGGTCGGACTCCACAACCAAGAACAATTAAGACAGCAGCGCGGGAGCTGCAAGTAACAGATCTTATAAAAGGATTTTTTTTTTTGCGTTAGTTGTATCATGTAAGTGGATACTCTAGCCAAAAGTTTTTTTCCAACACAAAAAGTGTTATTTTATAAAAAATTAGTGAGTACTAGTGAGTACTTTATATTGCAACGAATCATCAAAAAATTTTTTTGGTTTTGCTTAATAATAATCAAAACCAAGTGAGAATGGCTACTTTGAGAATTTTAGTGGAAACTATTTATCATTCAGATCGTTAACAAAATTACTTTGTGTTGCTTTCTGTGTGTCTGAAATTGTGCATACAGTTCTCGTAGTTCAAAGTATTTATTTTCGCGACCACTGATCTGCGCATGTCTCGGTTCAACCGATATAGAAACCCTCACAGGCAGTCTAGCGACTCAGATTCCGACTGTGCAGTTCCACCACCATCACGTAGAACGGATGCAGATCAGCTTACGGAAATAATAAGGACGGCTGTCAGCCAAGCTTTAGCCGAACAGGCCGCTGTAAACCAGCAGAGGGAGCAAGCATTGACTCAAAGAGTTAATGAGTTAGCTGAGAAAGTAACAATAGCAAACATTGCCGCCCCACCAGTAGTAGCATATGCTGCTATAGAAATCAGGAACGACATTCACTGTGACGAGCCGCTAGATGCCGTCAAATACTTACCTGAGTTTACAGGGGTTCAGGAATCATACGTATCTTGGAGGCAGGCAGCATTGGCCGTGTACGAGATCTACAGACCGTATAATGGCAGTTCCCGTCATTATCAGGCCGTTATAATTATAAGAAACAAGATTAGGGGCCCCGCAGACGCGGTGCTGGCCTCATTTGGTACTATACTGAATTTTGATGCAATAATAAATCGCCTAGATTTTACATACAGTGATAAGCGACCAATGCACGTCATTGAACAGGAATTGAGTACATTGAGGCAAGGTGGCCTGTCCCTGCTTCAATATTACGATGAAGTAGAGAAGAAACTCGCTCTTCTCACTAGTATAGTCAACATGACATATGAACCGGCTTTAGCAAAGGGCCTATGTGAAAAATTCCGCGACGATGCGTTGCGTGTGTTCATATCGGGTCTCAAGCGCAGTCTCACAGATGTGCTTTTTGCAGCAAAGCCCAGAGATATGCCTTCAGCGCTAGCTCTCGCGCAAGAAGTCGAGTCGAATCATGAAAGGTACGCATTCGCGGCCAATTTCGAAAAAAGTCTAGAAGACAAAGAGCGCAAGACTCATGCAAAAGCGCAGGGTCACCAACAGAAGTGGTATTCGCATCAAGCCGAAACACAAGCTAGCGGTACTAAGAATCCGCACTTCAGCAACCAAAGCAAGGCCCCATTTCAGACTGACCGACGAAACAACAGGCAGCATAATAATAATGGCGCACCGGTGCCCGTGGAGGTCGATCCTTCCTTCTCAAGGATATTGCAGCCCACTCAGGCCACTGCTTACGCGAATAGGAAGCACCCCGCATCTGACCGCACAGGCGGTCAGAGAAAGCAGCAGTGGTTGAATCACGTCACGCAAGGCGGGGGACAGGGGGCAGAGGGGTATGCTGACACCGCCTCCAACGCAGCGGCACAAATCAATGATACTAGTTATAACCCTGATGAGCTACAAGAAAAGATCAGAAACGCTCAGAAGACGCTCAGAACTAAGGAAAACGCATATCGGCAGAGTAGGGTCATCGAGGTTGGTGAATAGGTTTTGGTCAAGTCCAACCGACGGCTCGAAAACAAACTCACACCTTTGCGTGACGAGAAGGTCGTGGAAGCAGACCTGGGGACCGAGGTCCTCATTAAAGGAAGGGTGGTCCATAAGGACAACCTAAGATGACTCCCTTATTTTATTTTTATTTTTTTTTTTACACCTTTTTGTTTAAGCCGCTAGGCAATCTCGAAAAGTTAGATATAGTTTTTCAATTTTCTTTAGCCACTTGGCATAGTTTTTATAGAACATTTTTGGTGGCGGGTACACCCGATGCCGGTGATTTAAAGCAGACTAGGTTCACTGAAATGCGACTAATGAATGCCGACAATAGACAGATAGAGATAAACACCAGAGTACAAGACCGGCTTAACCAGTTAACGATCACTCTCCATGGGGTTCTCAGGATAGCCAACTCACAGGTTGATACTAAACCATCCTTTGAAACAGTACTGTCTAGAAACAGAATGCTGACGATGGTGTTGCAAAATCTAATGCTTGCTATTACTCTCACGACGGCTAACATTATTTGCCCAAACATTTTGGACCACGTAGATTTGAAATAAATTTGGCTAGAGGAACCCACCAACACTCCCATAGATCTTATGTCCGTTATGTCCGTAAAAGTTTTTCAATCCCCTAACACTATACATTTTATAACAAAATTCCCAAGGATTTAAAAAAGCTTGCAGAAGAATCACGATGCATCCTGGCGTCCACAAGAACCAGCAACAGCTCTATTCGCACCACAGTTGAATGCTAAGCCAGAATCACAGCAGTCAAATCTACAAGCGGAATCAGTTGAGGAAACTCCCTTGTTTACGGCACCACCACCAACAGTAGAAGCTCATCAGCTAGCCACAACTAACGAACTTCTTCATCCATACTAGAACCAAGTCAAGAAATCCCCAAAACACCGCCAACTGCATGAATTCAAGAAGTTTCACAGCCGCAGGTTGCTCCAGTCGCTGCCCATACGGTGCCATCATCTGTCGGCACCTGCCACAGCTGCCGGCTGCTCATCCTCATCCTCATCGGCAGCATCAGCGGCGTCACGTCAACAGCAACTGCTGCTGAACGGCTCGCTGAAGAGCAAGATGAAGACACTTCCCGCGTATCGAGCATCGGTGCGCAGCGAGAGCGACGACAAGGAGTACAGGGCGGCTAGCAGCAACAGCAACACGATACCGACGACGGGCAAAAGTTCGCCGGTGCCGCACTAGCTGGAGGTCAAGATCAGCGGCAAGAACCGTAAAAATCTGCTGCACAACGCCGGCAACAAGCTAAGCGTGAGCAGCAACTCTTGCCACAAGCTACATGCCCACAGTCACGGACAAGGGCATCTGGCATCATCGCCCAAGAACTCCGTCGACAGCAACGGCGGTCGGCGAGTCGACGATCACAGTAGCCAGCGCTGGTGTGATGGGACACAGTCATTACGGCAATCACGGGCACGCGCACGGCCAGTCATCGACGGCGCCAGCCACACTCAAGTCGCTGCAGCTGCACAACTTTGGTGTGCATCATCCAAGGCCCACGTCCACATCGTGTACC
Source organism: Drosophila eohydei (assembly GCA_035045825.1). Lineage (NCBI taxonomy): Eukaryota > Metazoa > Arthropoda > Insecta > Diptera > Drosophilidae > Drosophila > Drosophila eohydei. The sequence goes on along the minus strand of JAWNOT010000023.1, from coordinate 2,934,767 downwards.
AACAGCTTCAACAGACCCCACATACGCAAGCACAAGAGCAAGCTTAGTGAGCGGTTGCTGAACGGCGATAGCGAAGAATCAGTACGCTGCTCATAGTGCTCCGTATTGAATGTGAAAGACGACTGGCGGATTTCAATAGAGAACACCTGCACCGACTCGCTGGTCACCACTTTCGATGATGAGGCGCTGCTAATATGCGACCAAGGAACCGAAATGGTGCACTTTGATGAGGTGTCGTTGTACGGCACTCCGAAAGAGGTGCCATATGCTGTGCTTTAATCTTCATTGGCCTCACTCTTTGGTGGATCATCGACGCAAAGAAGTCCGCGAAGCACTTGCGAGGAGTCGTCGCCGGAATCGGATCGGTCGAGGACGACCTTACACTTGAGGGGGGGGGGGGGTAGTTAAGTTATAACACTTTGTCAACTTACAACACTTAGAATAAGGTATTAGTCAACACTCATTATCGGGTAGACAAGTTAAAGAACAGCCCTGGCAACGGCAACTCTACTTACGCCGGTGAGGCTGTGATTTGTTAAAATATTATTCAGTCTCGTGTTTTAACTCGTATTGAAAGGACATGCTAAAAATTGGTGTCTTTTAAGTTAAATTAAAAGTAGTGAATATAATAAGAAAAACAATAAAATCAAATGTTTCGATTAAATAAATATTCACTCTAGCACTTGACCATTAAATAGTTTATCTTATTGCCTGAGCCCGAAGACAGCAATAAGAGGCACAGTCGCCTCCCAATATACCCTTCAAGCATTACACATGAGGGAACCTTCATACTTCATAATTTACACAACACAAAAAACTTAGTACTAACAGCAATAGACAAATTCTCAAAACTAGCTCAAGGACGAATAATCAAATCCAAAGCAATAGAAGACGTAAAAAAACCTCTTCATGATATTTTCTTTTATTACGGTGTACCGAAAGCAGTAGTCATCGATAATGAGAAGTCCCTAAATTCAGACTCAATAACCTTCATGATGAAAGACCAACTCGGAATTGAAATTTATAAAACACCACCATATAAGAGCGCAGTCAATGGGCAAGTAGAAAAATTCCATTCGACACTGTCAGAGATTATGAGATGTAATAAACGGAAAAACGAATACAGAACTTTTGAAGAACTTCTCAACAAATCTATATACGACTATAACTACACTATACACTCGACAACTAATAAACGACCACTTGACATATTTTTCGGCAGAAACGTAACGACAAACCCAGAACAGTATGAAAAGGCTAGGAAAGATAATATAGACAGACTTAAACAAAAACAGACGACAGACATTCACAACCATAACAAGACGCGAAACGACATACGAACCTACACACCTGGACAAGAAATTTACATTAAAATAAATACAAGACTAGGTACTAAACTCTCACCTAGATATAAGAAAGCAATAGTTAAAGAGGACAGAAATACAACCGTACTAACATCCACAAATCTAATCGTACATAAGAGTAATATAAAGAACGTTTGACACTTATAGACCACTTGCAATACTGGTGATGATGGCACAACCCATTGAACCGACTATGGACATAACGAACCATACAGATGCACAAACCATTACGATCTACGATGGACTAGGCAAAATACAATCAAGAACAACAAGAATTATTCACATCATCAATTTGAACAAAATTAGAGAAGCCTTAGAACAAATAGAATTTCACACAGAAAAAGACTTAAAATTTAGCAGCCTATACCATACCTTACGTTACGAAATTAACCAAACTCACTTGACTTTACGTACCATAGAATATGACGTTAACAAAAGACCCTCATGGGCCATCAACATGCTAGGTACTGCATGGAAGTATATAGCAGGCAACCCAGATCATGATGACTTCGTTCAAATAGAAGAGCATATAAATAAAGTTATAGATAACAATAACAAACAAGTAATAATAAATTCACAGCTAGAACAGAGATTAAACAAACTAACTACAATAACCAATAGCCTTACAAACAACATCAGAAAAGACGATAGATTCATACATAAAATAGCAGAAAGCTTACAAAACCAAGTTAGACTGATTAAGGAGGAAGCTACCAATATAAAATATGCCATACAATGGGCAAAAGTTAACGTAGTAAACTCATTCCTATTAAAAGAAGCAGAAGTAAATGAAATAGAGAGGATATTCAAAGCTGGAGGAATGCCTTCATTGTCTGTAGAAGAGATGCTAGAATATTCAGACGTGGCCATATTTCACAATACGACTACCTTATTTTATGTAATAAAAATACCTAACGTAGAAGAAACCGAATATGAAAACCTAATTGTGAAACCTGTTATAAGAAAAAATGTTATCATAAACATAGAATACAAAGAAATATTGTCCCACAAAAATGTAATGTATGGAATCATAAAAGATTGCAAAAATTATAATAATATTAAGATCTGTTCTAAAAATAACATTGTCAATATTAGCAATAGTACATGTTTGCCTAGGCTCCTCAATGGAGAAAAATCGCTGTGTGAGTTCAGTAACGCCGAGCATGTAGAACCCATCGAAGAACTAGCCAACGGCCTATTGATCCTCAACAACTTTAACGGAATGGTGGCATCAACAAGAGCGAGCACCCGGTTAAATGGCACGTATGTCATTCGTTTCGTCAACGAGTCCATTTCGATTGGCAACCGGACTTTCAACAATCTCGAGACAAACACACTAAGAATCGAGACGAATCCAAATTCTATCGCTGGAAGCTTTGCAGGCATTGCACATCAACAACAGCAAAAAACTGGAAAAACTAAAACTCACGACACACGCAGTATCATCCATAATATTGATCTGCATAGTCGTGATAATCATCGTCATTGCCATTGAACAAAGAATTTAACTTATACGAGCATCTAGAACACTGAGCTAGGTTCATGCATTTATATTTTTGGTTTTTACTTAAGTCTTGATAATACACTGCGCTTGGGGAGTCGCAATCGTTGTCATTGTCACGCAGGTGCCTTCGCCTGTTCTATATATAAATAACTGTTATATATTATTTTTTATTATATATTATATATTATTTTATTATTTATTATTTTACAGGTTTGATTTGCATGTCAACAAGAACAGCAATAGCAAGAGGATTAACGGGTCGAGCGACATTAAGAATACAACGTGGAGTACACCGTCATTTTAATAATTTTATTAAATATAATTTAAATAAAAAATATAAATGAACTTACAAAAAATATATTTGCAATATAACACAAACAATGGAAAAAGCAGTTACAAAAATTAAAAGCCATATATGCTATTGAGGTCGATAAGCGCATGAATTGTTATCGATACCTTGAAATACTTGTGACAAGTAACTAGTAACTAATATGTTAATGCAAGAAAACATAAATGAAAGTAAACTAAAAATTTGGTGTGCACACCAACTGGGAATTGAAGAACCAATACTCTAAAAACGGTAAATTTTTCGCAGTGTTATGCCTTTTGTTCCGTAAACTAAAGCAAAACAGCAACAATAAAATTGGTAACGCAGCTCTTACAAACTAATTATTGAGTTTTTGCATTATCATAAGCAATACCATAAATATACATCAATCGCACAATACAGAAAAAATTTAATTAAAGTATCAAACTTTTTAAAAGAAAATCGCAATACATTATTCATAAACATACATATTTACGTTAACTTGTTGCATTGTTGTCTTGAATATTTTTAAAACAAAATTCTTAATTGTTATGTTTTTAAATGTTCTTGTCGTATTTAATATTATTCTTATAATATATGTATGTATATATAATCCTTGTCTTCGATTTTAACAACAACGTGAAAACATACACAGTTGCCTATATAAATATGCGCACAAGCGCAGTGCAAAACTTTGATTTTAAAAAAATATATATAGTTACGATTTTGACATTTTATTTTTGTTAAAAAATATTAATTATAAATTAATTTTGGCTTTTTTTCTCATACATGATTTTGTTGACATTTTTATGGTCTGTTAACATTGGCCAACAAAAGTGTGTATTTTTATAGTTTTAGTTTTTTTTTCGGGATAAATGAGATCTGAGTTTATCGTGCTAGAATTAGTTTAAATCCGGATAATTGCAAAAGTATATACATACATAGGTAGCTACATACAGGGGATACATACACCCACATAGATAAAACATCTACATATTAGCTATAGCACATAATCCTGCAAATGTTGTTAAAATAATTACCGTGTACAATTGGGCTTCAATTGCAATTGAATAATTTTTATTGATTATATTTTAGGAATTTCTTAAAGGGATTTCTATAGCCAAATAGAAAAAAAAAACAGAGAAGGCTCGAGGCAAGGTACCCTAAACTTTAGTCATGCTGTTGTTTCAAACGATATACACATGCCAGAAAAAGTATGCGTACAGGCCTAATGAGCGACTTTGATAGAGAATAAATATGATAAATAATAGTATATTTATCAATATTATATTTTTTAATGGAAAACAATTTAATAACACACATTTATCAACAAATTTTTTAAATATTTTTTTATATTTTTTTTATATTTAAAATAAGAAAAAAACAACGAAAATTCACTTAGAAAAAGTATGCGTACAAACTAACAACCCATTATACTTAATCGTCCTGTGAAGCTTTTAGTACCGTTACATAGCATATTACGGTAAAGAAAGTATTAAAGGATGTCAATCACGTGTTGGTTAGCAAATTTTGTCATTCAGTTGATAGATTTCGTCATGGGCAGAAAACTAAAAGATATTTATCCCGATCTGAGGAAACTCATCGTAAAATTACGCGATGAAGGGAAATCTTGCAGAGCAATTGGCGAAATTGTTGGTAGAACTCATTCTTCTGTCCAAAGAGTAGTCAATAACTTTAATTTGACTGGCTCAGTTAAGTCAAAGCCACGCTCGGGAAGGCCCTCAAAGCTGACCGAGAGAGAGAAGAGGGACGAGCTGAAGACGGTGCTGCTAAACCCTGGATTAATTGCAGCAAAGATTAATCAGGAAGTTAAACAGAAGTACAAGAAAGAGCTTCACGAAGACAGCATAAGAAAATTTTGAAAGAAAAATGAAATAAATGCCCGTGTTGCTCGAAGAAAGCCGGTCATCTCTGAGCCAAATAAAATCAAGCGGCTGGATTTCGCCAGAAAATACTTGGAAGTCAGTCCAGACTATTGGAACCAAGTAATTTTTAGTGATGAGAGCAAATTTTGCATATTGGGAATCAAGGGGAGAAAGCTTGTGTGGCGAAAGAGGGGCACAGCGTTCGAAGTCCAAAATCTAGCTCCAACCGTTAAGAACGGCGGAGGTGTCGTAATGGTCTGGGGGTGTACGGCAGCAATTGGAGTGCGCAATTTGATTTTTATTGAGTCCACAATGAACCATATGGATTACCTCCATATATTGAAAACCAATTTGCACCAAAGCGCCAGACAATTGGGTCTTGGGGAGGACTTTGTCTTCCAACAGGACAATGACCCCAAACACACAGCCCACAATGTCAAGCTCTGGTTGCTCTACAATACTAGACACCAGCTTCATTCGCCTCCCCAGTCACCGGACCTTAATCCCCTGGGGCATTTATGGGATTTTTTGGAGCGCAGTATCAGAGAGCGAATAATTACATCAAAGGACATGCTCAAATCGGTTCTGATGGAGGAATGGGTAAAAATTCCGGTAGATTTCACCCGGAAATTGGTGGCATCGTGCCAAAACGGTTGGAAGAGACCAAGAAGCGAAAGAGGTATCCAACCTCATATTAATTTTGCAAATTCTCATTGAAAAAAAGTTATTTTTCTTTTGTTTTTTAGTTTGTACGCATACTTTTTCTAAGTGAATTTTCGTTGTTTTTTTCTTATTTTAAATATAAAAAAAAAACTGTTGAATATTATTAAAAAAAAATGTTGATAAATGTGTGTTATTAAATTGTTTTCCATTAAAAAATATAATATTGATAAATATACTATTATTTATCATATTTATTCTCTATCAAAGGCGCTCATTAGGCCTGTACGCATACTTTTTCTGGCATGTGTATGTGTATATACACAAAAATACAGTTTACAATAACTAATCACAATATATGATATATTATAAATAAAAAGAAAAAAAATTTTAAATTAAAAAACATTATTGTAATAAAAACATTTAAAAAGAGAATACAATCCTCACTTGAAGATCTCACCTCCTTTCGCTACATTTACATAATAGGTTTTACGCCGTAAATATATTTAAATAAAATAATACTTTTCGACTATGTTCGGTCAGTAGTGGCAAGCGAACGTGTTTTGATTTGCGTGTGTGTTTGATTTGGTTACTTTAGTTTAGGTTTGCTGTTAAGTGTTCGAATAGTTAAGTGCCGGTGTTGCCCTTTCGTATGAGCGCATTCATCTCATAAACCTCAACAGCTAAAAACTTGAATTTGAAATATATGCAGAGCATGTTGGTTATTTATAATTATAATTTGCTTTAATTTTATACCATGATCCCATTAATAATGCGAAATCAGGGCATAATGGTTTTATGCAAATGTCTGTAACAGGCAGAAGAAAGCGTGACCATTGATAATATATATATTATTGATCAGGGTGTCAAGTCGAGTCGAGTGAGCCGTGTCCGTCTGTCTGTCCGTCCGTCTGTCCGTATTTGTGAACGCGTCGATCTCAGCATCCATAAGAGCTAGAGAGAAATTTTTTTTTAGGTTTCTGTATAGCACGCGCATAACGAGTTTGTTTCAAATATTCGATAACTAGTCGCATTTAATTGTTATCGAATAAAATGATTGAAATGCACTTAATGAATTATATCTCTTACATCTTAAGAGTTAGATCCAAATTTTGTATTTAGTTTTATGTATATTTTATGCAGTTTTGATTTTTGTTGGATTTTAGATACCGGCTCAAAATTTCCCCAAATTCTTAAGTTCAATGGAAAATTGGGCCATTATGTGAAGGCGTTTGCATCTCTGCCAAGCGAATGAATATGTAGATCATATGCTGAAAATTTCATTAAAATCCATTAAGTAAAACAGAAGTTATTAAGCAAAACGTTTGGCCAATTTGCATTTTTCCTATACGTGTGCACACATACAATCAAATGCGTATATTCTGTTTTTTGTTTTGTTCATGCACTCAGATATTACTGGGTTCAGTGTATCTCCAAGTCAGGCACCCCGACTAAAACTTTCATACTTATTTAAATGTAGACTTCAGATTTCCTGTGTATAATCGATTATTCAATAAAAGGATTTTGTATATATTGTCCTGAAAATGTTATCCAAATTCCATTCGAAGAAAAGATATTTAAAAATTAAGTTCCCTTAGTAAAGCCCATAAAGCCCACTGCAGTTAACAATCTGTTGTATGTATGCAGTCGAAATGCAGCGACTGCGTAAACTGTGCAGTGAGCCGAGCGCGTGATTATGCATTTTTTGCTGGGAATATTTGTAGGTTTAGGCTTGAGGGTATTCCTAGTCTGGACTAGAATACGTTTTCTGGCTTATACATGTTCTATTAATATCTACAAAAACATTTTAGGCATTGTCAATGGATTTGATATTTGTATGCCTAAGTTATTTTTTTTTTGTTTTATTTAATATAACATATATTAATTACAAACATTTTTTCACACATTTTAGGATCTGTATATATAACAAACCCTAATTAGTAGGGTTGAATGTTTCGAAACTGACATTGGTGAGTTGATATTGATACCTAAACTCTCCCAGATGGATATATCTATTTTTTTATGCAGACTTTCTACTCAAGACTTGTAATTAATCACGATGTCAAGCCGAAGAACAGTCTGTTAACACAACACTTACGTTAAGTCGATTAATTTTGGTTTAAGCAAGTAATACGACATTGAAATATGTGAATACAATCTTTAAAGAACTTAGTTTGTAAGTGGAGAAAAGTAAATCGGTTATTAAAATATTGAAGGCTTTAACAAACACAATTAGATAGCAATCAAACTTAGAGTGGAAGCAAATAATTATATATGTAAACTTAATTTATGACAAATTATATTATCGTGTATTTATAATACGGTATTTAGATTAAGACATAATCGCAGGGCTAGTATACGAAAATATCTGCACAGTAAAGCCTCTTAAATATAAGAAACAATTTTAACAATGAATGCCCGTTCACAGATATTTGATCTTACCATGGAAGGTCGACAGGTGGATGAAGCAGTGGCTAGCATCTTTCATACAGTACTTTTTCATCGCTGTTCGGGTAAATATATGTATACAGGAGACTCGCAATACTCTATAGGTACCGTGGGTTATTCCGATGTAGATTGTGACTTTATTGACTTCACCTATGTTTGTTGTACTTCGGATAGCCTGGCGCGCAAAGTAAAAAGAGCAATCAATATGTTTAGTGAAAAGTTGCGCTCAAATGACAGCTGTGGCTCCGGTCAGATAAGCTTAGAATTTTTTCAGAAAAAAAAAAATCGCTGGCTTTTTACACAGGAGTCGATCCCCTGGGAAGTGTGGACAGTACATCTGGATTTAATTAAACATGAGAACGAGGATGATCGTCAGCTTTCCCGTGAAAATGTATCAGACTTACTTACAGAGAAGGTTATATACATTACAGAACTAATGAACCGTCATGATTATGTACCAAAGACTCCAAGTCAAAGCGAGCTAGATCTCATTTTTGACACATCATTTCCGGATATACAGCCTTATTTGTTTAAATTCGATTTTTCGACCTCTGGATCGACAGCCCCTTCAATGGGAAATGCAATGAAAAAGATAATTAAAGAAACACTTGCGATGTGACTGTCGCAAACCGTTAATAATAATATGCAACATTAATGTAATTTTTCCTGTTCAACTGAAATTTGAGACTTTAAACTGCACTGTAAGCCAATGCTGGAAACTGGGTTATTTCAAAACCACAAGTTATAATCAATAACTTTGAATTTAGCATTGAGGCAAATAGTAGTTAATAGGTGTCTCATATGTATAAATCGGTTGATCGATATCTTAATAAATTAGTCATGTGGCTATTTTAAAAATGTTATAATAATTTTATGTGCAATGTATGTGTGTTATCATATGTAAAAACATGCAACAAACGACATTTAGACGCTCTTTGCCTTTGTCTGTATATAATAATTAATTTTAAATTCATTATTTTAAATTTGTTTAGATCTAAACAAATTTAGTCCGTTTATGTGGTCTTATTTTAGGGTAATCTTAAAAGTATAGTTTAGTATTGCAGTTATTAATTAAACACAATTATTTTTAATCCTTGCCCATAAGTTAATGTGTTAATTTATGTATAAGATATACAATGAAATATTTAAAAAAAAATTGTAAACATTTTGGACAAATCACTGACTTAATGGTTTTATTATTATATTAATCAGCATGCATAAGTACCCATCAGATGTATATAAAGTTGTATATGTTGTTCAATATAATGGCCACCTTATGTAAGTGCAGTCGATTGTTGATAATAATACATTTGTAAGTATACTTATTGTTATATGTTTTCTACAATTACCATGAAAAAAGACACGTGAATTGAAAATGCGAATATCAGATTAAACATTGTATGTATATAAAACATTGACCATATGCATATGTATTTCTATATATTTCGGGTTTTAATTATAAATTAACACAGGAGCAATACATCTTAATTTGATTTTTGCTGTACAGATTTTTTTAAATAAATGAACTCCCGCAAATGCACATAAAAAGAATAATTCTGCGCTCTTCAGTTAATAATAATAATAAAAATTTCTTAAAAGAATGAATTGTTATGACAATTTAATCGTGTAATACACTAACAGCATGAAAAAGCAAATACATATTTTCTCAATTTTGAAGGCAAAAACTGTGACACAGAAAACTTTATTCTGGATTTTGGCCGACAAAAAGACTAACATCAAATTTGAATTAGCCGTGTCCGTGTATTCGTTTATCGGGGCGTATGTATGAACACCTGAATCTCAGAGCCAATGAACTAGAATTTCGAAATTGCACACAACGTCTTTTTATAGCACGTACACATCAGGTCCGGTCTTAATAATCGAAAACTTTTTAGTTATTAAATTCAGTTATTAAATTTTATTAGAATTATTAGCGTATGAAAATAAATTAACTAATAAACTAAAATATAAATGATGATTATACCTTTATTTGAAACCATTGAAAACGGGAATTCAGGGTATAATTTTTATTTAAAAAGGAGGAGTGGAATATCCCACATATCTAAAGCTTCACCATGATTTATAGTTTTACACCCTGAACACATATAATAATTTTGTCCAATGTATGTATCATACAGTAAAGTATATACGATTTATCAAGGAACACTAAACACTGAAAAAATATATCTTTTTACTTTAGATGCAAAAATAATAGCCTTTTATTTATATAATTATAAAAAAGGATAACAAAACCAAAAAAAAAAAAAAAAAAAATAAGAAATAAAAATTAAAAATTACCCATTTTTCAAATGGCCAATAAACTGTTTACACAAAATACTTTGATTACTCTTAACTAAATGCTTACAACAAATTATGTCAACTTTAATAATTACTTTGAGATATCGGTGCATTTAACACAATTTGGAGGCGCTTTTCATTGAAATTACCGTTAGGTATTCAATCTTTTGCCACTCTTCTAGGACAGCAAACAGCACCTTTCAATTGTCTGCGATTCCTTTGAGCCCATTTTCCAGCTGTTTTCTTTAAATAGGCCTACACATGTTCAGATCGGGATTCTGGGATGGTGTCTAACAACCTTGCCAAAATTATATGTCTTGTTAGAATTTGAAATTTCACTTATTATTAATAAGCCCAAATTTTTCCGCAATTCTCTCAAATAAATATGTAAATATTCCGATAGAATATGGAAATCATATGCTCAAAATTTCATTGAAATCCGTTAAGGGACAAGATATTAAACAATACATTTGGCCAATTGGCAAAAGCACGTGGTAAGTAGAGCCATATAGACGCGTATATTTAAACGCGTGATATGTTACTTAGCATAGCGAGATTTTTCATGTTGATTTGAAGCAATTTAATCAAAATTTAGACACTTTATATTCACTTTGTTTTAAACGCGAGCAAGCAAGAATGTTGTGCTGACTGCTACTATATACATGGAGTATTATACACGAACACGCATGTAAAAAATGGAGAGAATTAAAGATTTAAAACTCTTTTTAAATTTAAATGAATAATAATCTAATGCACTTAATTTCTAATGTTAAACGAAGTGCTGATTTGCCGGTCCCTAAATCCTCCTCCCTAGTCAGTCATGTCATGTTTCCAAATTTTAAGATATTGAAACTAAATCAAGTTCTTCATTATGGTCCCTGTTACGGAACTTTTACATATTCATTCCGTCCCTAGCTCAGGAGACGCCAAATTTCCAAACGATTAAGATTTATTTTTGACAGCTTATCATACGCAACGATAGAATGGCCAACGTAACGTTAAAAAGTATGATTGCAGTTGTCACTTTCGGAATCAATCAAAGTATGTATATCTATACAACTGATTTCTGGGTAGGACAATTATATGGGACTATTGAAGTTTAGTGCAACGCTTTTGAGATGACCTTCAACACGTAGTAGCCCAACTTTATGAAAAAAAAACAAATAAGAAAACTGTAGTCGGCGCTTGTCGTCCGTATCAAGAATATACAGTGGTTCACAGCTTATTTCAACCAGCACCTTAAAAAAAGTTTGTTGGGCTATAAAATCTAAACTATTGGGGATATCCCGAAAATTTAAATGCAGGTTGTTAGTGTGATGTTTAAACTAATATAAAATCAATTCATTTATTTTTTAAATATTTTTTCAATATTTAATAATGTTTAAAAACTAAAAAATTAGACCAAAACAGTTCCACAGCTTATTTCAACCACAAACTTTGCAGCTGATGAAAGATCCGTTATTTTGCAATGCAACGGTAGATTCTTGTTCTATGCTTTATTCACTGTTTTCGCAGTATGATAAAATAAATTTTTGCAGAATTTTGAAAGCTCAACTTGCAGAAAAGTGAATTTAGCAAAATGGGACCACGCACATCTATTGAGCAGCGGGAACTTGTTCTCAAACAATATACAAATGGTCATTATCGTAGAAAAATTGCTGAGATGGTTGGATTTAGTGATTCTACAGTTCAAAGCATCATATACCGGTTTGTCCGTGAAAGTAGAACCCACGATAAAGGTAGAAATGCTCCAAACAAAATTGTTAATCCCACAGATATATATTGTGAAAAAAATCCGGGATAACCCAAGGATATCGGCTCGACAAGTAGCCAATGATGTTAAGGAGGAGTTGGGCAAGTCATGCCACCCAGAAACTATTCGCCGTGTGCTTCGGGAACATGACTTTAATGGCAGAGTACCACGCAAGAAGCCTTTTATAAGCGACAAAAACTAGAAGTGTCGCTTAAAATTTGCCCAGGAGCACTTAAACAAGGACATTGGATTCTGGAATACAGTTTCATTTTGCGATGAGTCCAAATTTAATTAGTTTGGGTCGGATGGGCCCTCATATGTGTGGCGTAAGCCTAACACAGAGCTTGACGCAAAACATTTGAAGGCTACAGTAAAGCATGGCGGAGGCAGCCTTATGGTTTGGGCCTGTATGTCAGCAGCCGGCGTTGGGAACTTAGAGTTCATTGAGACTACGATGGATAAAGGCAAATATCTTGATGTTTTGAAGTCAAATTTAATTCAAAGTGCTCAGAAACTGGGCATAAAGGAGGACTTCCGATTTTATCAAGATAATGACCCGAAACACACTGCGGGAATTGTCCAGACTTGGCTGATCTGGAAATGTCCGCACGTTATGAAACCACCAGCCCAGTCACTAGATATAAATGTCATCGAGAATTTGTGGTCGATTTTGGAAAAAAACATTCGCAAACACAATATATCCAACAAATCGGACCTAAGAGCTGCATTGGTTGAGGAATGGGAAAAAATTACTCCACAAGTCACCAAAAAGTTGGTGGAATCTATCCCAAAAAGACTTAAAATAATAGTTAACCAAAAGGGTGGTCACACTAAGTATTGATTTTTTATTATTTTATGTTATTTGAATGTTATATAATGTTATTTCATAAGTGGTTGAAAAAAGCTGTGGAAATGTTTTGGTCTCATTTTTTAGTTTTTAAACATTATTAAATATTGAAAAAATATTTAAAAAATAAATGAATTGATTTTATATTAGTTTAAACATCACACTAACAACCTGCATTTAAATTTTCGGGATATCCCCAATAGTTTAGATTTTATAGCCCAACAAACTTTTTTTAAGGTGCTGGTTGAAATAAGCTGTGAACCACTGTATATAAAATGGAGACACGGGGACAGAACTGTTGGCTACCGGAATCGATGTGTTAGTTCGAAGCGCGTCACAAAGGTTACCTCGCTGAATCATACGTAACAATATATGCGTGCCAGTCCGCAGGTCTGTAGAAATAATTCTAAGGCTATAATTTTTATATCCTCGTGCATACTATCTTGTTTTTGATAACGCATGCCATTTTTTATTATTGGCAATAAACGACTATCAGTTTTTTATGGTTTTTATGCTAATTTGAATATGGTAAATCAATTCTCTTAATAAGTACAGCGATTCCGTACATTTTAGATGTTAAGTACGTCTTCCCTTCCTCTCAAACTAACAACGTATTTCACATACTACAAAGTTGTGATTCGGAAAATATAAGGCAAGTATATGTGGATGGCGCTAATGTACCCTGAAAAATGTATTAAAGAAAGTCCATCTAACAGAAAAGTTATTCAACAGTTAAGTTACCATAGTAGTCAGGACGGCAAGCCGAGTCGATTGAGCCCTGTCCGTCCGGCCGTCTGTCTGTCCGTCCTTCTGTCTGGTTGTCTGTCCGTACGTGTGAATGCATCGATCTCAGTATCTATAAGAGAAAATGTTGTATTTCTGTGTTTCAGATAATCGATATCTGCTTTCATTTTTTTGCAATCGATTATAAACTTGAGCTGGAGCATACAAACTTGGTATTTAGTTTTATTTATATTTTTTTCAATTTTGTTTTTTGATATATTTTGGATACCGGCCCCAAATATCCTCAAATTCTTTAAATATAAGTCCAGTTTTTAAAAATCATTAAGTAAAACAGAATTTATTAAACAAAATGTTTGGTAATTTTGCAAAAGTACGTGGCAAGCAGCGTTTTTTTTTTTTTAATTATGATCTGGCGGTGTGGCTTAGGCAATGTTTTTCCCAATTTTGGTGTCCTAATGTGGGTTTTTTTTGCTTGATATATGCTATTAAAAAAGCCCTGAAAGGACTGGGTTCAGGGTATCCCCTAGTACAACTATAACTTTCTTGTTTAAATGTAGACTTTAGATTTCCTGTGTAGATTCGATTATTGTATAGAAAGATTTTATATATATTAGATTTTGGAAACCACTCCGGCCCAGAAAATATAATTAAAATTCCATATAGAAGAAAAGATATTTAACAGCTAAGTTTCCTTAGTAAAGCACATAAAGTTCACTGCAGTTAACAATCTGTTGTATGTATGCAGTATAAATGCAGCCGATGCGCAAACTGCGCAGTAAGCCAAGCGCGTGATTATGCATTATTTGCTGGGCATATTTGCAGGTTTGCAGGTTGGAGGGTATTCCTAGTCTGGACTAGAGTACTCCTTCTGGTTTTTACTTGTTTATACATGTTCTATTGATATTTACAAAACCATTTCAGGCATTGTCAATGGGTATGAAATTTGTATACTTAAGCTATTTTTGATTCCTAAGCTCTTCCAAATGTAGGATATATCTATTTTTTTATCCAGACTCAAGGCTGTTGTAATTAATCAGGATGTCAAACCGAAGAATAGTCTGTTCATTTTGGTTTAAGCAAGTAGTACGATATTCAAATATGTAAATACAATCTTTTAAAATGTAGTTTGTAAGTGGGGAAAAGTAAATCGGTTACTAAAATATTGAAAGCTTTAACAAACAAATCTAGATAGCAATCAAACTTAGAGTGGAAGCAAATAATTATATATGTAAACTTTGTTAATGACAAATTATATTATCGTTTATTTATAATACGGTATTTAGATTAAGACATAATCCTAGGGCGAGTATACGAAAATATCTCTACAGTACAACCTCTTAAATAAAAGAAACAATTTTAACAATGAATGCACGTTCACAGATATTTGATCTTATCATGGAAGGTCGACAGGTGGATGAAGCAGTGGCTAGCATCTTTCATACAGTAGTTTTTCATCGCTGTTCGGGTAAATATATGTATACAGGAAATTCGCAATACTCTATATTCTATAGGTACCGTGGGTTATTCCGATGAACATTGTGACTTTCTTGAGTTCACCTATGGTTGTTGTAATTCGGGTAGACTTTGCGCCCAAGGTAAAACGAGTCATGAAGGTGCTTAGTGAAAAGTTGCGCTCAAATAACAGCTGTGGCTGCGGTCAGATAAGCTTAGAACTTTTTCAGAAAAAAAAATTGCTCGCTTTTTACACAGGAGTCTATTCCCTGGGAAGTGTGGACAGTACAACTGGATTTAATTAAACATGAGAACGAAAATGTAACCGACTTACTCACAGAGAAAGATATATTCAAAGACTCCAAGTCAAAGCGAGCTAGATCTAATTTGCTACATCATTTCCGGATATACACTGCACTGTAAGCCAATGCTGAAGACTAGATTATTTCAAAACCACAAGTTATAATATATAACTTTGAATTTAGCATTGAGGCAAATAGTGAGTTCATCTCAAGGTGTCTCATATTTATAAATCGGTTGATCGATATCTTAATAAATTAGTCATGTGGCTATTTTAAAAATGTTATAATAATTTTATGTGCATTGTATCTGTGTTATCTAGCAATAAATTGTTTGGTTTCATATGTAAAAGCATGCAACAAACGACATTTAGACGCTCTTTGCCTTTGTCTGTATATAATAATTAATTTTAAATTTGTTTAGATCTAACCAAATTTAGTCCGTTTATGTGGTGTTATTTTAGGGTAATCTAAAAAGTATAGTTTTTTATTGCAATTATGAATTAAACACAATTATTTTTAATCCTTGCCCATAAGTTAATGTGTTAGTTTATGTATAAGATATACAATGAAATATTTAAACAAAATTGTAAACATTTTGGACAAATCACTGATTTAATAGTTTTATTATTATATTAATCAGCATGCATAAGTACCCATCAGATGTATATAAAGTTGTATATGTTGTTCAATATAATGGCCACCTTATGTAAGTGCAGTCGATTGTTGATAATAATACATTTGTAAGTATACTTATTGTTATGTTTTCTACAATTACCATGAAAAAAGACACGTGAATTGAAAATGCGAATAGAATAGATTAAACATTGTATGTATATAAAACATTGACCATATGCATATGTATTTCTATATATTTCGGGTTATAATTATAAATTAACACAGGAGCAATACATCTTAATTTGATTTTTGCTGTAAAGATTTTTTTAAATAAATGAACTCCCGCAAATGCACATAAAAAGAATAATTCTGCGCTCTTCAGTTAATAATAATAATAAAAATTTCTTAAAAGAATGAATTGTTATGACAATTTAATCGTGTAATACACTAACAGCATGAAAAAGCAAATACATATTTTCTCAATTTTGAAGGCAAAAACTGTGACACAGAAAACTTTATTCTCGATTTTGGCCGACAAAAAGACTAACATCAAATTTGAATTAGCCGTGTCCGTGTATTCGTTTATCGGGGCGTATGTATGAACACCTGAATCTCAGAGCCAATGAACTAGAGTTTCGAAATTGCACACAACGTCTTTTTATAGCACGTACACATCAGGTCCGGTCTTAATAATCGAAAACTTTTTATGGTTCTAGTAAATCAGTTTAGAACGCTATCGGGCTTCAGTTATTAAATTATATTAGAATTATTAGCGTATGAAAATAAATTAACTAATAAACTAAAAACTAAAAAAACCCATTGAAAATGGGAATTTACTTTAGACTCAAAAATAATAGTCTTTTACTCAAATGTTTGAAATTGTTCTATACTTAACTGTTTACTGATATGTATTTATATAATTTTAAAAAAGGATTACAAAACAAAAAAAAGTTAAGCTACCCATGTTTCAAACTTCTAATTAATTGTTTACACAAAATGATTGCAATTAACGTAATTTTTCAAACAACTTATGTCAATTTTTAATAATTACTTTGACATCTCGTAGCATTTAATACAATTTGGAGGCGTTTTTTCATTGAAATTACCGTTAGGTATTCAAGAGGGATCTTTAGTCACTCTGCGGTTCCTTTGATTCCATTTTCACGCTCTTTAAATAGGCCTACACATGTTCAGATCGGGATTCTGGGATGGTGTCTCAACAACATTGCCAAAATTATATGTCTTGTTAGAATTTGAAATTTGACTTATTTTTAATAAGCCCAAATTTTTCCGCAATTCTCTCCAAATATATATGTAAATGTTCCGATAGAATATGGAAATCATATGCTGAAAATTTCATTGAAATCCGTTAAGGGGCACAAGATATTAAACAATACATTTGGAAATTGGCAAAAGCACGTGTCAAGAAGAGCTATATAGACGCATTTTTTTGCTATATATATGAACACATACAGTTAAACGCGTGATACGTTACTTAGCAAAGCGAGATTTTTCTTGTTTTTTAACAAATTTTAAAGAATGTTAGATACTAATTGTTCACTTTGTCTTACTGCTACTATATACATGGAGTATTGTCAATCTAGACAACTTTGCAGAGCTGTCATGGCTTGAGCATTTCCACTAATTGAACGATGGTCAGTTTCTTACCTAGAACCTTGAATAAGCCGAGCCGTTGAGAGAACAGTCTCATAGTAGGGCACTTTCGATATATAAGAGATATATAAATATATTCGTTTATAAATATATATATATATAGATACATAATACACACGTGATTACACTTTTACATCCACACCTATATGTATGCAAACTCAGACAAATTTAAGGAAAAAAAACATTTTCCCCACATCATTCAAATTCGTATCTTCATAATGTAGTTTTATTCTGGTCAAAAACAAAAAAAAAAAAAACAAAGGAAGCAATGCCCCCATCAGTCGAACTCACAATTTCTAGGCGCATCGTCTCTATCAACTCCGCCACTTTAATGCTCGAACGGTTAAGTGCAACAGACAATTTAAACACAATTGAATCAAAATTGCGGCTCTTCAAATACAAAAGAAAGCAGATTTTGGTGCCAATTGGCATGTTTCCAAATTTTTGATTCTTATCGATAATAAGGATATGAGCTATGAGGATGAGTTGTCGACATGGCGTGATCGGCAAACTTTTGCGTCCTGATCAAGAATAATTATACTTTATGGGGTACCTTATGAGGTCTGCCACGCTTCCTTATGCATTTACATACATTTTTACAAAAGTATTATGACTTGAATTACCATTTTTAAAAGGTTCAGGGTAAACAAAGAAACTGTTGTGGTCAAGGATCGTCGTTCACGAAAATTGGTGCTTACGACGAAGAATGGCAAACCTACAGATCACCACCGCCTACGCAAAAGCTAGAACACTCCACACGTAAATTCCCCAAAGCAGTAAGGCAGGAAGACAATGCTCAACACTGTTAAATTGAGCAACTAGAAAATCCAGTTCCAAAAACTATCTGGGCACAACTCACCCAACTTTTAGCTCACCGAAAGAAACAGGGATGCCTTAAAGAAGCAAGCAGGCTGCTGCACAACAATGAAGGATAAGCAAATTTGCTATTCAACTTCAAAAAGTGTTCCAACCTATTCCTGCAATAAATGCGTTTGTACTTAGATTCAATATGAGCCAACTGCGTCTCACCCAAATGAAGTCGCAAAAATTTTAATATTAAATCAAAGTCTCCAGACTGTGACCTAATAAGGGAGACTGCGAATAGCGAGGCTATGAATAGTTTAATTAAAATGTCTGATATATAAAATCAAAACAATGCCCTCAAGCAAAACACATAAGCTTTGAAAGCTTTCGACATGAAGTCTAAGACAATATGAGTAGAATAAGATAAGTAAGATCATTGCGATGTCCGATGAGCACAGTATTGAAGCTGGTATTCCACAAAGTAGTGTACTTGGGCCAGTGCTATGTCCACGTACCAAATATAAAAGAACACAATTAAGACTGAAAGGCAAAAACCTCCATTGGTCTATAAATGTTCATTTTTTCCTGCTCTGCGCCTCTCTCTTAGAACCATTTTGGATCTGCCAGTTATGGCAAAACGTTAGCATCAGCAGCATCGATATTGTGCAAAGAGCTCAGTCGAAGCTGTTGAGAACCATTACTAAACAAAGGGAGAGATTTAAGCATTCTCCCAGTCAGCAGCTGTCTAACCAATCCAGACTTTGCCGTAACGACTTACCAACACAGCGATGAGTCTTCGGCACGTGCATTTACAATACAGTATAAAAACTAACTGTTAGTTAAGGTATGCTAATAATTTTTGAAAACTTATAATTAGTCATTTATTATAAGATTTAATGAAAAACAAAAGCCAACAAAAAAATTATATATATAAGAAATAAAAAAGAAGTCATAATCTTCAGGACTTATAACTTCTCGGGCATCGCATTTAACAGGCATCGCTTCTACTAACACCGGCACTTCATTACGCAAAAGCTAAGCTGAAAATCTAAGCAAAAGTAGCAGCTGACCATAAAATCACAATTTTATCACAATTGTTGTTGTTAAAATAGAGAAGAATGCAGGAATTAGAATATACAGTGGTTCACATCTTATTTCAACCAGCACCTTTAAAAAAGTTTGTTGGGCTATAAAATCTAAACTATTGGGGATATCCCGAAAATTTAAATGTAGGTTATTAGTGTGATGTTTAAACTAATATAAAATCAATTCATTTATTTTTTAAATATTATTTCAATATTTCAAAATGTTTAAAAAATAAAAAATGAGACCAAAACAATTTCACAGCTTATTAAAAACTTTGTTTACAATTTTGAGCTGGTATTCAGAATGCACCAAAAAGTAAAACTTTATAATATATACATGAAACTGGCGCCGTGTCGGCGCGTGCTAGTAATATGTGCGAGGGTCGCACTGCGTATGTATTGGTGCGTCTTCGAGCATTTTCGTTAGAACCATAATTGATGCTTATATTGCATTATCCTTTTTGTGCGTTGTGATTGTTTGTTTGTGTTTTGTAGTTTGGCAAAGTCCCGTTTTAGCGAGGCGATAGCTACAGAAGCTGTCGGTGAGTGTGGTTCGATGAAAGGCGCAAGGAATGAGAGACTGACAAAGTTCAATTGTATTTGAGATCTGAGTGCAATCGAAACTCGCTCCGCTAAAACAATGCCACACGATAATAATATTAGTGACGCTGAAACATATACTCTATGGAGTCAGGCACGCCTCCTTCGACCTGTAACATACAAACTAACAAAACTATTATACCCTGATTTCCAATTTTCAATGGGTTCAGGTTATATCCATACCATACAACACAAAGGTGGAACATCTAGAACAGACTTTTCAACGCTCAAAACTGTCACACTCGATACCAGTAAAATTCGTACTCGTTTAGCTTCCTCACTTTCAGGTCCGATCAATAAAAATATGATCAGAGGCTGATCCATATATGTAGTTACATTATTTAATATATTTAGATAACAATATGCTTTGTATTTAGAAGTGTTTGGGATCGGAAATTCGGTAATAAGGACTTTATATTAATACTGTTTCCATTGTATAAGGTTGTTACAGCTAAAGAGTGATAATCACATTAGTGTTATTGCTGGCACATAGTCAATGTCACATAAAAGACGGTGACGATTTACGGGATCGTGAATGAGATTTGGATGTGCTTTTCAGACTGTGACGTGAGCTGCTGCGTGGTTTAAAATTATAACTATTCCATGGTTCTGATGCGCGTCCAAACCAGTTTACTAGATCAATCACTTCTAGCTGCAATTCAAATTATATTATAAAAATTATAATTTAGTTTAATTTTATGCTTACTTGAAGAACTTGCGGTAGTTCCTTGAATATTTCAGACTTGGTAAGATGAGCGTGTTGCGATAAAAAAGAAATACAACTGGACTTGAGCACTGTTGCTACATAACGATCCGCTATGCCTAATAGACAGACTACGGAATCCTCATCTATCAATGAATTCAGTGTATTTTCACATATTTCCTATAAATATAGACAATCGAAAATGTGAGATAGAAAAACCAAGCAGTAATAGAGAGGGAGAAGGACATAAGGACAAGAGACAAAGTAAAAAAGAGAGAACAATTAAGTAAAATGATTAAAAACCCAGCTAAACTACCTTTAAATTATCTATTGAGTATCTATCAGCCAACAGCATAAGTTCGCATATTTGATCAGCTCCCACAGTGCGATCTATAGGAGCACCATAAATGTAAAGTAGCAGTCTACGAAAGATAACTGGCGAAGTGTCTGTAATAATGACTTTTCTGTTGATCGATTCCTTCATTCCGGACATTAATGCTTTTTTAAACCATTCACAGCGTGCGGCCACAATTACACGATGTGCTTTAAAGCTATGAATTTGCAGTGACACATTTTTTAGTTCAGTGTGCGTCGCCATTAATGTAGCCCAACCCCTGTCGCTAATTGTGGATGACGCATATGTGTGCACTTCAAATTCCATATCCGCCATTTGCGCTGAGTGAAGCAAGCGTAATGCATTTTTTGATAGGTTGCTGTGGGCTGCAATGGGCGGCTCACACAAATGTCTTATTAAGTTAAGCTATATGTAAATAAAAGCGATCTTATGTTATTATACGGTATGGATTAAATATTTGTTGCACATATTTACCTTAAAATTTCTGTAGTCATAATATTGATTCATGGGCATCGTTTTGTTACTGCTCTGACCTAAATCCAAATTATTTTCCTGGTCAGCCAGTTTGAGATCATGTTGTAGCTGATTAGATGGCTCCAAAAATCCGAGCTCAATAATCGACTTCAAAAATTCTTGTTTTCGGACCACCTTACATATTTGTTCAATAGCTTCTCGAAGAGCTGACTTGTGATCCAATAACTTTACAAAAACGCCATTCTATAAAATATGAGAAACTGCTAAACACCATATTCCCACATCACATCATATAATCGGAATTCAGTGAATACAAGTTTTCAGAACTTGCAGAAAGACGCGCAGCAGGCCCCATAAAGTATATACATATACAGTGGTTCACAGCTTATTTCAACCAGCACATTAAAAAATGTTTGTTGGGCTATAAAATCTAAACTATTGGGGATATCCCGAAAATTTAAATGTAGGTTGTTAGTGTGATGTTTAAACTAATTTCAATTCATTTATTTTTTAAATATTTTTTCAATATTTAATAATGTTTAAAAACTAAAAAATGAGACCAAAACATTTCCACAGCTTTTTTCAACCACTTATGAAATAACATTATATAACATTCAAATAACATAAAATAATAAAAAATCAATACTTAGTGTGACCACCCTTTTGGTTAACTATTATTTTAAGTCTTTTTGGGATAGAATCCACCAACTTTTTGGTGACTTGTGGAGTAATTTTTTCCCATTCCTCAACCAATGCAGCTCTTAGGTCCGATTTGTTGGATATATTGTGTTTGCGAATGTTTTTTTCCAAAATCGACCACAAATTCTCGATGACATTTATATCTAGTGACTGGGCTGGTGGTTTCATAACGTGCGGACATTTCCAGATCAGCCAAGTCTGGACAATTCCCGCAGTGTGTTTCGGGTCATTATCTTGATAAAATCGGAAGTCCTCCTTTATGCCCAGTTTCTGAGCACTTTGAATTAAATTTGACTTCAAAACATCAAGATATTTGCCTTTATCCATTGTAGTCTCAATGAACTCTAAGTTCCCAACGCCGGCTGCTGACATACAGGCCCAAACCATAAGGCTGCCTCTGCCATGCTTTACTGTAGCCCTCAAATGTTTTGCGTCAAGCTCTGTGTTAGGCTTACGCCACACATATGAGGGCCCATCCGACCCAAACTAATTAAATTTGGACTCATCGCAAAATGAAACTGTATTCCAGAATCCAATGTCCTTGTTTAAGTGCTCCTGGGCAAATTTTAAGCGACACTTCTTGTTTTGTCGCTTATAAAAGTCTTCTTGCGTGGTACTCTGCCACTAAAGTCATGTTCCCGAAGCACACGGCGAATAGTTTCTGGGTGGCATGACTTGCCCAACTCCTCCTTAACATCATTGGCTACTTGTCGAGCCGATATCCTAGGGTTATCCCGGATTTTTCTTACAATATAGCGCCCGTCCGTGGGATTAAAAATTTTGTTTGGAGCATTTCTACCTTTATCGTGGGTTCTATTTTCACGGACAAATCGGTATATGATGCTTTGAACTGTAGAATCACTAAATCCAACCATCTCAGCAATTTTTCTACGGGAATAACCATTTTTATAATGTTTCAGAACAAGTTCCCGCTGCTCAATAGGTGTGCGTGGTCCCATTTTGCTAAATTCACTTTTCTGCAAGTTGAGCTTTCAAAATTCTGCAAAAATTTATTTTATCATACTGCGAAAACAGTGAATAAAGCATAGAACAAGAATATACCGTTGTATTGCAAAATAACGGTTCTTTCATCAGCTGCAAAGTTTGTGGTTGAAATAAGCTGTGGAACTGTTTTGGTCTCATTTTTTAGTTTTTAAACATTATTAAATATTGAAAAAATATTTAAAAAATAAATGAATTGATTTTATATTAGTTTAAACATCACACTAACAACCTGCATTTAAATTTTCGGGATATCCCCAATAGTTTAGATTTTATAGCCCAACAAACTTTTTTTAAGGTGCTGGTTGAAATAAGCTGTGAACCACTGTATATAGTTTTGATCAGGATGAAGAGGTGACTCTGCATAGCCTTGTATGGCCAAATTAATTAATTAGTTAGCGAGCTCGTAAGCAACCAAAGCCAGAGACTTGAATTTTGATTGTATATTTCTGTATACTATAGACAGTACGAGCTAATAACGCAATCCATTTCATAATTATGGATACAAATCGATCATTCCAAAATTCGATTTTTATTAAGCTCTGAATTTAATTGAAAAAGTGTAATTATAACAAAAGTTGTTGAATAATTAATTTCCCATAGTAAAACACATAAGCACAGCAGCTGCGTAAAGTGCGTAGTCATCGGAACGCGTGGTTATGTGTGCGTGTGTTTGTATGTGCACATGTGTTGCTTGTAACCTATATATAAATGAAAAGAATGATGATTGGAATAGCAGATTCAGGGTATTTCCTAACAGATCATAAGATATTCATAGTTGGATAGTTGGAAAATAATTAAAGAAAATTAAAATTTTTATAAAGCCCCAATTACGTGCAAGACATAATTTAGTATCTAAGTTCAGCAATATTATTTATCGAATATCAAATATCGAATATTTATTGATTATTTGAAAAAACCTTGATATACTCAATCGCTCTTATAACTTCTGAGATCGACGCGTTAATTCATACGGACAAGATTGACCCACCTTGTCGTTGTTGGTCGTCAAATATGTATGCTTTTTAGCTAAGTCAATCAAAGTTTTTTTTGTATTGTGTTTTGTTTAGAATAGTAAATACTCTATTAATGACATTGTATGTGTGAATTGTGTGGACTTTGGGAATATAGTCATATTCACGTATTTGTTATGTTCGTGTGCGTAGTCTTTTGCTAAAGAATTATAATTTGAAAGTTATATTCCTGTATACCATTATCTTATTACCTTCCCTTATTATCGATATAAACCGATATATAATTTTGTTTTTTAAGCCTAGCTTGAATATCGTAAACAATTTCTCAAGGGAGCATTTATGATATCAATTGGATTCCGCCTCTGTCCCCAAATTTGCAAAAAACAAGTAAGAAAGCTCAAGTCGGGGTGCCCGACTATTAGATACCCTGATCCCAGTCCTCTGAGTTTTTTAATATTTTCCGTAGTTTGTATCGAGTATTCAAAAAAAAAAAAAGAAAACAAATAAAAATCGACATTGCGAGACCAGGTTTCGAACCCGGATTATTTGCGCAACGTGCACCAACTCTACCAACACCGCCACTTTACAATTTAAAAAAAAATAAAACAATAAAAAATGTTTCATCTCCTTTGGTCTCAAACCCGGACCGAGCTGCATACGAGCGCCGCCTCTACCAACGCAGCCACTGCCCTGCTTACGCGAGCTGTTGCAAATTTGAATATAAGTAGCAGCTAATAATTCAGCACAATTCAATCGCAATTTCAATTCTTGGAACAGATAAGAATACACGCATTTGAATGTACAATGTGTGCACACGCATAGGAAAAATGCGTGCGCGTGGCGCTGCTGATATGTGATTTTGCAAATTGGCCAAACGTTTTGCTTAATAACTTCTTTTTTACTTAATGGATTTTAATGAAATTTTCAGCATATGATCTACATATCCTATTGGCTTGGTTGAGATGAAAACGCCTTCACATAATGGCACAAGTTCCAACTGATCTTAAATTTTAAGAATTTGGGGAAATTTGGAGCCGGTATCCAAAATCCAACAAAAATAAAAATTGCATAAAATAGACATAAAACTAAATAAAAAATGTGGAGGCTCTAGATCTTAAGACGTCCGAGATATAATTTATCAACTGCATTTCAATCATGTTTTTATTCGATAACAATTAAATGCGAATAGTTATCGAATATTTGAAACAAACTTGACCTGTGCGTGCTATACACGGACCTACAAAATTTCAAGTCTAGCTCTTATAGATGCTGAGATCCATGCGTTCACACATACGGACAGACGGACGGACAGACAGACGGGCAGGGCTCAATCGACTCGGCTTGTCGTCCTGATCAAGAATATATATACTTTATGGGGTCTGCCACGCCTCCTTCTGCCTGTTATAAGTATAACGATGGGAATATTATCTCTTGCGGGGTTCACCAGACCTTCGAGATGTCACCCCGAGATGTGTCTTAATTCGAGTAATGCTGTATTCATGCCATAATAATTGTTCATTAGGGAGATTTTAGATTCGCATGCATTTGAGAGCAAATATAATTTAAAATTTGGTTTCATTGATCTTAAAATGATTACGTTATGTTATAGCTTTAAGTAAGATTTTGCACAGTTTATGGTACATTTAATGACTACTTTCGTAGGTTTACTAATATTATAATATTATTGTATATTATATTATAATAAATATTGGTCAAATTGCAATAATCGACAATTGTATAAGAAATGTGTGATAATATTATAAGAATTTTCTTACGTTCGAAAAGTATTATCTGATTTTACAAAGTTACTAGTTTTTATATAACAGCTGGGCGAAAAAACGGACATATAATATGCCAGTGATAATTGTTTAGAGTGTATGTATATTTAAGGTTCAAGGATAAAAAATATATGTAGCAATTACTCACAATTTGACTGGTAGCCAACTTAAAGCAGAATTTAAATTGTTTCCATCCTAGCTTGTCATCTAGGCGATCTGAAAGATTCTCTATAGTCGATATGTAAGCAGGTATGTCCACAATAAGCTTTTCGAGATTTTGTTTAATCGTGCTGCGCTTACTAAAAATGTCCATTTCACAAAACGTGCTCCTTAACAGAAGAATGAGGTCGAAAAAGTTAGAAATGTAAATATATTAAATAAATATATAAAGTTTTGCTTACTTTTTGTCTTTAATTATTTCCAGGGCAGTTGTGATACGTCCATAAATGTCACGCATTTTCCGAACTTCGTACATATATAATACAAACTTTAGATCGTTTTCTGCGGAGCCGAGGCGTTGTTCTGAATGATTGTCATAAAGTGCAGAACCGACGGGTGGACCATGACGTGGCCGAGGCGACATTATTACGCCGTTAACAAATCGCTGCTGCATAGCAATATCATCATTCAAATGTTGCTGCTTCTTTGTTCGATCTAAATGAGTGCAATTTAAATTCTATTCGAAAAAGAATTAAGCTCAAATGTAGAATAAATAAAACATGTTGAATTAGTTTTGATGCTCTGGTAGTAGTCAATATTAATCTATAATCTCCAATGAAGTGAGACAGTAAATTGAGTTTGTGCAGCGTTGTCTTTTCGTATGAACGTAAACCATTTCGCCAAAGACTTGAAATTTAGAATATATACTTATGGGTACACCCCTGTGTTATAATGTTGGGATATGTCAAATCGAGCCATACTATATCCGGTATATCAGAAACGCTAATATTTAAATCTATCAATGTATATCTTTTAGTTTGTTAGATCTGGAAACTTAAAAGCTCGGTTAGCGAGTCACTGTTGGCCTACTTTATTCATGTACCAAATATACTTTTTTTTAGGCGTCTGAGATCGAAAATAGATTTCATTTTCCAGTTTTGAAGCTCTAGCTCGAATAGGTGATAATACTGTTTAGTTTACAGTTTTACTGTTAACCTGTTAGGAATTTAAGGCACGATGTAAATGTGGAAATGTGTGTAAGGAGACTGCATGTCCACAGATATCCCAAAAACTATACAGTGGAAATTTTAAATATAATGTACCCATTTTCTTATTATCGAGCAAGATTATCTTAAGCGTAGCTTGAATACCATAAGTTTTTAAGATTTCAGATTTACTGAGCAGGTCGGTCCTGTCCCACCAAAAACATACTAGACCCTTGTGCATTGCCACTTGGATGTCAAAAATCGGACCTGGATATTTCATTTAGCACAAAAGTTATTCAATAATTAAATTTCTATAGAAGCCGTAGCTATAGCAGTCTCTACGTCAGTTTAAATCCGTTAAATATAGCAAGGTATTAAACCAAAAGTGTGGCCAATTTGCAAAATCACATATCTAGCAGCGCCTAGCGCACGCATTTTTCCTATACATTTGCACACACATTAGAATGGGTGCATTCTTATCTACTCCAAGTATCGGAATTGCGATTGAATTGTGCTTGAATTGTTCACTTAAGTTGAGATATGCAAATTTCTATCCCAAGCCATGAAGGTGTTCGTAGAATCGACGCTCGTAAACGCATGAATGCATGAGTCGAGCCTAGCGGCAAAGGGAAATTTTTTTGTTTTCTAATATTTGAATTATGAAGTGTCGGTGTTGGTAGAATTGGGTGGGTGGGTTTGACTTTTGGTGACGTAATGTTGTTTTTCAATTGTTTTTTTTTTTCTACATTTAATACTCGGCAGAAACTATTGAAAATATTAAAAAGCGCAGATAGTACTGATATCAGAATATCTCCTAGTCGTTTTGATTTTTGTTCTAATTATGATACCTTCTCCAAATTACCCCAAATTCTTTAAATTTTAGTTCAGTTGGAATTAGGGTCAATATGTATAATAGTATGTATATAATCCAATAGAATATACATATAATATGCTGAAAATTTCATGAAAATCCATTAAGTAAAACAGATGTTATTAGACAAAACGTTTGGTCAATTTGCAAAAGCAAATGCCATTTAATTGTACTTGAATTATGACTTGCTATTTCAGTTCAAATTTGAAACCTTTCATAGAGGCACGGCAGTTGTGGTGTTGGTAGAGGTGGCGCTCCGACAAGTTCCAGGTTCAAGACCAGGTGACGAGACATTTTTTCATATATTAATTATGAAGTAGCGGATTTAGTATAGATGATACGCGTTACGTATTCAATGTTAGTTCGAATCTTTTTTTTTGAATACTCGACACAAACTACGGAAAACGCTTGTTGAACAAGTATATATATATATATATTAACCGCATTAGGACGAGATTCGAACTAACATTGTCAACGCTACGCGCACTAACTCTATCAAAAACCGCTTCTACAAACAGCAGCACTGAACTGCTTGTGCAATAAGTTGAAAATCTCAACTAAAGTAGCAGTTGATAATTCAAATGCAATTCAGTCGCAATTATTTTTTTCGAATAGAAAATAATGCACGCATTTGAATGTATGTGCGCAAATGTGTTGGAAAAATGCGTGCGCTTGGCGCTGCTTGTCACACGCTTTTGTAAATTGATGAAACGATAGGTGAGGGCTATACACGGACCTCAAAATAAATCAAGTCTAAAGAAGGAGATAGTTGCGATCCGACACACTGACGGACATACAAACAGACGAAAAGGGCTAAATCAACTTGGCTTGTCGTCTTAATCAACAACATACATACTTTATGGGGTCGGTTACGCCTTGATCTGTCTATTATATCTCCCCGTGACTAGATCCACTTAGCTCATCGTCCCAATGAAGAATAAATATGCTGGCGCTATCGACTGTAAAATACTTGTTTACATGAGTATATATTCCAAATTTCAAGTATTTAGCACTTAAACTAATAGCGTATTTGGCATATTAGATAAAGTGTTTACCTATTTGCCACGCGTCAGGGTAGGCGTAGCCAGAAAATCTTAACACAAACATTAAGTAGACGGCATTGTACAAAACCAATTAATTTCGTAAATAAGTACTACACCTCTTGACCATTAGTGGACGTACATATACCAACACGTTCTACTCTTTTTATGCTTAGGTTTTGCGATAAATTATAATATATATATATATATATATATATATATATATATATATTATAATTTATCGCAAAACCTAAGCATAAAAAGAGTAGAACGTGTTGGTATATGTACGATCGGTTTTTTCTCTTACCTTACACATAGTTTCCAAAGACTTTTTGATTTCCTCTATCACAGTGGTTAAAATCAATAAAGTAGATTCAATCTAATAAAGATGCAAATATAAGACAAGCAGAGGTTGAATTTTAGCTTAAGATCTTACCTCAGGTACAAGATAATTCACCAATTCTTCCTTCTCATAAATGCTTAATCCTATAAATATTTCCAGAGCATTTCGCAGTAATTGCAGTACTTGCGACATAAATATTGGTATGCGGGTTCGCACAAATTTTACGATTTCATTTTTCTGATAACGAGACAGGTGAGTGGCGTCTTTTATAAAGATTTTGCAAAATTGCAGTACTTTAGCGCAGCCTTTTGAAGGAAAATGCATAGAACAAATTAATAGTTCTTGTCAATTTTTGTAGTTTGATATTTTAAGGTGCAGTTAATTTTTAATGTAATAAGTTCTAGTCAATCAGCGTTTTAAACATAATACCTTGAATACATATAAACATATATAGACAGCATGTAGTTAAAAATGTACACGCACAAATATATGTATGTACACAGTATGTTCAAACAATAAGGGTATTTTTAAGATATAGAGTAAAAAACGTATCGTAATAGGTTTGAAAGGTATTTGTTATTCGAAATAGTCTCCATTTAACTCAATACGACCTATAGAACGATTAGCTAATTTATGCATAGACTCTTCCATGTATTCTAAAGGAAAGTTCTTTAACACCTGAGTCACGGGTGCTTGAATTGCTCGGAATTGTTTTCAACTGTTGAAATTATGTCTTTACAATAGTCAGTTAAAAGAGTCCACTTATGATCGGATCAAAAAAGCCTGAATTGTTTTCAGCCGTGGAAATTATGTCTTTACAATGATATACACGAGCGATATGTTTTACCCAAATTGTGAGTTAAAATAGTCCTAATAGTACCAGTAGATGCATTTAATTTTTCATCCAACATTCTAACAGTGAAATTTACGTCGAAAGCAATGACTTCACGAACTTTTTCCACCAATTCAGCACGATTACTTATTGCTGTACGACCAGGACTTTCATCATTATTCAAATCTTCATGGCCATTTATAAATCGATTAAAACCCGTTAATAAACATTTCAACGAGGTAACCAATCATCAACATACACTTTTTGCGTCAATTCGTTCGTCTTACTAAATGTTTTTCCAAGCTTAAAACAAAACTTAATCTTTACTTTTGGTTCCTATTGTATTTTTGCGACACAAGAATAAATAATGTCATTAAAAAGCGCGTAGACCTGTACCTTTCTAATGCTATCAATGTTTAATTTATGGTGTTACGTGTTTCACGATTTACATAAAAAGTCCACTTATTTATTATTATACATAGTATGTGCATAGGACATATAGTAGACACTTTTTCAATGCATAAAATTGGATCATTATGCTGCCTTACGAAGTTGATCGTATTAGCTCGGACCTCTCACTTTTCGGTTTGACCAACAAAAATGTGGAACCTCAATATCTATGTGCTATAAATTTTTTGTTTGCTTACTCTGGGCTCTCTCAAGAGCTCTAATTTTACCATTTTAAGAGAAGAATATTAAAAATTCATGAAAGCATTTGCTATGCTCGTGTCATATTTTAACATTTCCATTATTATTTGGGGGAAGGGTATAAAGCGTTTGATGCTGTGTTTTTATATTTTTTTGCTACAAGCGTGCACACTGACTAACAGTTCCCTGGTCACATGTTTGAGCATTGCCTGTTTAAATTGTAAAAACCTACAATTTTAAGTTGTTCGATTTTATGGACGTAGTTGTGTTTAATGTTAGGAAATTATTTTGATTATTTATTGTTTTCACCCTGAACCCAATTAAAAATTGGAAATCAGGATATAAAAAGTTTGGTAAAATGTATTTAACAGGCAGAAGGGGGAGTGGCATACTCCATAAAATATATACATATATTCTGGATATATCAAGACATCCGACGATACTACCGATAATATAATAATTTCCTGAAATTTGTCAATTTGACAAAATAGAAATTGGTGAGTTTAAAGGCGTCGCAAATTAACTTCTGTTAAGGAGCTACAAGGTAATTTGGTTTCAGTATGCAAAGCTGTAATTAAAGACAACACAAAGAAGGATTACAGGCGTATAAGCGTTATGATCTATTCATGGATGATGTAAAAATAAGCAAATGCATATAATGTTATCGTGCATGATCTAAAAGTGATCATTGAAAACATAGGTTTAAAAGGCTGAGTATTAGGGCGTTTCCCGGTCAATGAAAATACAATCTGCTGGACGATCGCATTAATTTGTAGCATTTATTGATTACTATTATCAATATACTTTTGTATATTATTATGTAATGTATTCTGAAAGACACTGAATGAGGAACATAAAATCAGTTTGATGTGGTAATGTCCGTGAATATTTGACCGCGACTGTGAAAAGTCCTTATCTGACAATGGTAAAAAGAGACGACTGACAGTTTCATATACTCCACAGCAGAATAGAGTTGGCATACTGTATATTCTAAAGTATATAAGCCTCTAGATGGCGTCAAAAAAAATCGCCCAATGTTTTGGAAGAGCTTAGACCGTCAATGATTATTATGCAGTCGGTAGCACCCGTCTGTAACGTTTTTATTACTTTTGTTACTTGTCTTACATTTATGACAAATATTGTAAAGATTCGATTCGTGAGCTGAGCATGTTTTATTTTGGTCGGCAATTTTTTTTAAACTGTCACTTTTTTTTGTTTAAATACATACATAATGAAAGTGTGCATGTACAAGTAAGACTGTATGAGTTTTGCTTCGAGTGTCTATGAGTAGATATAAGCTATGGACTATTTTTCAAAACGCAGAAGGTCGGGATTAGGGAATCTCGTAGAGATGGCTCACCCGACTAGAGTTCATTTTTATATATTATTTGCCCTAAAGTGTATTATCATAAAAAAAGAGTTTTACCTATTGCACATTCTCGCAATCCATTTTGAAACGTCGCGTATAGTAGTGCTGGCGTGTGAGATATTGTAGCAGGATCTAGGTACTGTATTACACGGTTGAGGATGTTGTGCAGATCCATTGTTATATTTACGACAACTTTCAATATAGAAAAAATAATATTTTGGGAAAAGAATTGGGTTTGGACAGTTATACTCACATTTTTTAAGTTGTAGTAAACGCAAGTATGTGCGAGCTGGTGGCACCAGCTTTGTTAGGGAAGGTTGCGCTTCGCAAAAATTTATCAGCTTCTCACAAACGTCCTCATCCATTTCAGGAAGCAAGGATTCTGTATAAAGCCAATGCAGGATCGGATTTAAAAGAAATGTGGATAGATTGAAAAGTACTCCAACTGGTGTCAGTGGTGACGACGGCGGTGTATCCATTGAATTGCTAAACGGAGAAAGGCTGCGGGCTCGGTAAGGAGACAGTGGCGGTCGGCGTGTATTACATACAGCCAGATTCGCAGTGCTGCTGTCGTTTTGAGGATTAGATGACGACAAGGGTAGTAACATCGATTCCTGACAAAAATTAAAAATATTTTTGCATTCTATTTGAGACGACTCCAGATGTGAATCGGAATGGGAAGTTGATGGAAATCGACCCAAGCCACCACCTTTCATACGTAAGAGTCCAACATCAATGTCGCAAAATGTTCCAGGCGAATCCTTTTCATTACCATTGCTTAAGCAGCTAAAACTACTACTAAAATGATGCACACGCTGCGCCTCTAATCCTGTGGTTGGAGTCAAAAGTTGATAATCGCAGATTGGCTGCATATATACGGAGGATAAACTCATGTCATGAAATTTTTTTGTTTGCTTTTTGGCAGCATCCACAATCGCAATCGATATTTTTATAGGATTAGTATTTGATGTATTTGGTATAAAACGCAAAGGCTGTAAGTTTTGAGATGTTGAGAACAGGGTATTGTTTGTACACATACTACAATCAAATCCGTTAAGACGCAATATTGAGGAATGAAGAGCATATTCTAATCCAGTACCACTTTTCACTAAAACATCGCTAAAATAAGGGTCCACCAGTGCTTCACCAAAACTAAATTGACTTTCCTGACCATTTGCTCGATCGTTCTGGAGCCTCTTGCATTCAAGTGAATACCAGTTTTCGCAACTAAGTATTAGGGAGTCAGTTGGCATTATCGTACTAGTCTATATAAGTTTTACACAAATAAAAACAGTGTTATTGACATAATCGATTGAATTGGAAACTACTCACATTGAACTCAATACTGTGGCCATCAAAAGCGCCAAAGACGAGACGAGGATTAGCCTCGTGTACATCAAACGTTTCACAACTAAATAAAATTCTTGCTGAGTCATAGCAAGTGCTGCTGTCAGTTATTTCAGGAAGTGGACTGACTAGATCATTATACCAGGTAATGTCACTAGTATCATCTAGGCGAAATTTTATGCTGCACAGAATGAGGCCATTGTCTTTGATTATATTTGCACGTTAATTAAAAGACTTACCCCTCAAGTCCAGACAACTCGCGCTTGCCTTCAAATTTACATGAAATTATCTGTGTCGTAAATAAAATTTAAAGTCCGAAATTTTTGAGAATATAATTTTGAAATAAGTTACCTCCCATGTTCCAAGAAATGTGTGCTCCAAAGCCATGATGATGTTTGATGTTTTCTTGCTCAATGCGGCGCTAAGAAAAGTGTATTTGTGAACTTCTGCCGCACTAGGGCCGAATAGTTTATGGCATGCCACAATGAGGTACACTCATGTAATATTTAGGTAGTCAAAATTTGAACTCGTATGTACTGCATGGTTTCAAACATATTGTTGATTTATCGAATTGGCAAGCATTTAGTGTAATTAATTAAAGAATTTTACTGGTTAACCGCTGATATTTGATGAGACAGGAGTAATTTAATACAATCCCAGTACTTTTGCGCATGCTTAACATACATACATACATATATCTGTGTATATAAATAGATTTATAACGTGTTTCTCTTCAATGTATGCTAAGAGACTTTTATACGCATGTTACTAATTAAGAGCTTTTTTGAAATTCTTAAAGAAAAGTATTAATTTGTCACAAAATGTGTAATGTACACAAAGTTTCACCAAACGTAGATTTATTGAAAGAATCGATCGTAGTTTTGAAAACAAGAGTTAAAGGGTGGTAAAACTGTACAAAATTGGTATTATTGTACACTGTACAACATATAAATATATATGGGACAAAGCTAAATGATATAGATATATGTTGTACAGTATACAAGAATTCCAATTTTGTACAGTTTTACCACCCTTTAACTCTTGTTTTCAAAACTACGATCGATTCTTTCAATAAATCTACGTTTGGTGAAACTTTGTGTACATATATATATATATATATATATATATATATATATATTCCAAAATATAACAAAAACTAAAATTGTTAAAAATAATAAAACGGGAATAGTCGAATATTTGAAACAAACGAGATACCTACAAAATTGCAAGTCGCTAAGAACTCTTTCATATATTGGCCTTATTTCCAACAGAAGTTAAAATTTAAAAAATAAGAAAGTTGCAGCCGATATCCAAAATATAATAAAAACCAAAAATTTTATAAAATATTCAAAAAACTACATTTGGTGACTCTAGCTTTAGCCGTCGGGGATAGACTTTAATAACGCACTATGATCATGTTTTTAATCGATAAGAATAAAACGTCGAGTTATCGATTATTTAAAACAAACTAGTCATAATCTATATAGATATATATATATATATATATATATAGATATATATGCTTGCAGGCAACAAGCAGAAGTGCACGGAAATTAAAATTAGTTAACCAAGAGGTCTCATTTTACCATTCTGCATGCAAAAATACACAAAGCAAAGCACTGAGTTTCAATTGTCCATACATAAACAAGTAATGCATAAACAAGTAATAGGTCTGCAGTCGGGCGCTACCGCTATCTTTCCACTTATGGTTCAAAGTTGCTGTCTGCAAAGCTTTAAAAGATGAGAGAGCTGTAAAACTTTAGAAGATTTAAGTTTTACTCCTTTATTCGCTCCCTATCGGCTTCGGTATTTAATCTATATGTCTTTAGATATTCACGAGTAAAAGTATATTTAAAATTTTATGTATATTGCACCGATCTGTAGAGGATCTTCATAGTAACTCACATGCCACATTTTAAAATAATCTATTAGATGGACCCATAAATTTACGAACTTCATCTTATTTATCCTGATCAAGAACTTATGCCCAAGCCAGCATATTTTTAAACCCTGATCCCATTGAAAATGATAAATCAGGGTATAATGATTTTGAGCAAATGTATGTAACAGGCAGAAGGAGGCGTGACAGGCCTAAAAAGGATTTATATTCTTGATCAGAATGACAAGCCGAGTCGGTTGAACGCTGGCTGTCTGTCCGTATGTGTGAACGCGTCGATCTCAGCATCTATAAGAGCTAGAGACTTGAGACTTGTAGGTCCGTGTATAGCAGGCAAATATCGAGTTTGTTTTAAATACTCGACAATTATTCGCATTTAATTGTTATCGTTAATAATTATATCTCGTACGTTTTAAGAGGTATTTAGTTTTATGTCTGTATGTATGTTTTATGTATTAGTTAGTTTTGTATTTAGTTGTATGCATATTTTATGCAATTGTGATTTTCGTTGGATTTAGGATACCAGCTCCAAATTTCCCCAAATTCGTAAAATTTAAGTTCAGTGGGAAATAGGGTCATTATGTGAATGCGTTTGCATATCTACCATGTCAAGAGAATATGTAGATCATATGCTGAAAATTTCATTAATATCCATTAAGTAGAACAGAAATTATTAAACAAAACATTTGGCCAATTTGCAAAATTTGAATACTGCTAGAATTATCAGCTGCTTCTTAACTCCAAATTTGCAAATATTCTCAAAAACGGTGCAGTGGATGGAGGAGGCTCGTAAGCGGTTAATCCTTGCGTTCGAGCCTGGTGGCGATTTTTTATTGTTTTAATTTTTCATTATGAAGTGGCGGTGTTGGTAGAGCAAGTGCGCGTCACGTAAAAATCGTAACGTCGGTTTTTATTATTTTGTTTTTGTTTTTTGTTTTTTTTTTTTTGTTTAAATCCTCGATAAAAACTAATAGTCTCTCGTAGTCGGGCACCCGATCTAGGACTTTCATATGTACATATCTAACAAAACCGTTATTCCATTATTATCTATATTCTGAATCCATTGAAAATAGAAATACTAAGTGTTTTACTTGTGGCCCTACACTCGAGTGTTTTAGATATTGGTGATGGTCGAGAATTCCTGGTGACTGCTTTAACATAATAAGAGCATGTCTTTAAATTTGAAATTTATTTTGATCAAATTCAAGTTCAATTACAAATATAGTCAATATGTAAATTGAAATAAGCATCTAGCCTCAGAACATGTACATGAAGTATATATATCTATTATGTGAAAGTTCATAAAAGTATATATTTATATTTATATTCAGCCAAACCACCATTAGTCAAGACCAGAATTCATACACTTTTATGAGAAGGCGTATGCGGTATACTTTATTGTTAAATTAATAAATTAAAAAATTACAACTAATCAATTTCGGATTTTTTGTAATGATTAATTTTCGCAAAAACTGCATAGGTTAAAAGTTATCAATAAGTCGGTGATTAGTGTATGATAATCCTTGAAATTTATTTTCTCATAAAGTAAAACATGGAAGTTAACTGAAGACATCTAGAATTTAGATTAAATTACTGAAATTAATTTATTGTGAATAAGCACAAAATCATAAACTAACGACATCAAAATATCAACTATTTGTATATTTTACTTTAAAAGGGAAATGCAAATATTTTTCAGCATTCATAAGAATATTGTTGTTGTTCTACACAAAAATAACAACACCGAAGTTCCTTTCGTCATAGAATTAATTCCACTTTTGCAAACTGCCAATAAGACCGTTTAATGGTATCGCACTTTCAACAAAGGGTATGTTTTTAAATATCTATGTAACTAACATAGGATTTGAGAGCTGCATAATTTTCTCTTAGGCAATACATACCGTAATTTTTTCTCTCTTTCACTTTATTTCTTTGAAAGAGTTCTGCGCAGACGGTCGAGCCACTGCGCAGCAAAATCCATTTTCCATATTTCCTCGCTGAGAATACAAAGTCTATGTCTCATGTTCAGCGGACGTCCTTGCCGTGAGTGCACCATTTACTCGGACTATCAGCGTTAAGTTAAACACTGAGACAAAAAAAAATACTTTTCTTTAAATAACTTTATAAATGCAAACCAAAATTGGTATATAAAATTGGTAAATATTTCAGAAAAAATACATTTCATTGTTATATAAATTTTTTTTTGTGAATATGTGAATCGCTACCCGCTTAAGAATAGTTTAGTTCATGTTGTGAACAAAAAAAGTTTATTAAAACTAATGGGTAATACATAAATGTAATGGAAAAACTTGTGTACTACTAATTCCGGTGAGCTTGTTGAGAATTTTATGTATGAGTATGCTTACGTTTACTAAAGGCATTTCAAATTATCATAAAAGCAGAAACAGATAAATAAACATACATATATATGTGATTTATGGCTTGGTAGTTTAACTGAACTAACAACAAATACGAATGGGACTTTAATTAATATATCGATTGTGGGAAACTTGATTTTTATTATTCCCTAAAATTACACCAACCAAGTATGTAACACGATATTTAAGAAAAAGGTAACGTGATTGTACCAGGGTAATTACGCCACAAGGACGTATACAAATTTGGAACAGAAAGCAATAACGCAATTTTATCTATCTATTGCTGTTTCATATTTATCATAAGATAACACACAAAATAATATATTGAGGTATTCATCACTGAAATGAGGTGAAAATTCATTCTGATTATAGGTTAGTAATGCCATACATACACAAAAATATTTATAGTAAATGTATATAAAGCTTGTACATATGTACATGTATTTTTATATATAAATGAATAGTCGTGTAATGCAAATGGATATATTAATTACTAGAAGTTGAATTAGAAAATTAATACAGTTGCTAAAAAGTTGCTGAGAAATTATTTTTTTCCAATTTGCAATTCTTCTAGTAGACACTGATTTATAATTTTTAGTACTCCTTAGACGAAGTGTCCAAGCTAACTAACAAATTTCGCCCCAAAAGGGAATAATAAATATCCGGGAATTTAATACAATAAACAGGTCAACAGTAAGTCGATTATCGAATTTTCAATTTTCTAAAACAGTACAAGATAGCAATTTTTTCGATTTGCCACGATCTCATTAGGCGAAGCGATATAATTATAAATATATACTACATTTTAAGAGTATTCGTCACCGCCAGGCATCGAACCTATGACTCCTCGGCCTTACGCCTCACCTGTATCATCACCGCCACTTCGTACATACATACGGCTCGTAGTCGTAATGAATAATATATCAATCAACCCATCACGAATGTGTATGTGAGTTTTTAGATATTAGAAACTAATTACAAAGATGGCAAAAAAGATGGATAATTTAATAAGTTTTCCAATTTGTACATATAGCTTTAAAATATCGAATTTAAATTTCGGAATATATGCTTAACAAGCCAAAGGAAAACTTGGCAAAAATTATGTAAAAAAAATATAAATGCATACTATTTATATAATATTATTCTTATATTTATATTAATTATACAGTTATATGCATAGCTTGCTACACTAAATAAAATCAGCATACGAACTGCATATAATGTATACTTTTCGGCATAATTCAAAATGCAACCTTAAAAGTTGGAAAGTTCTACTCAGGGTTTACTGACTAGGGGATAGCTTGAACCCTGTCCGATCTGCGTTTTTATACCCTGATCGCATTGAAAATGGGAAATCAGGATATAATGGTTTTGTGCGAATGTATGTAACAGGCAGAAGGAGGCGTAGTAGACCCCATAAAGTATATATTCTTGATCAGGACGACAAGCCGAGTCGATTGAGCCCTGTCCGTCTGTTTGTCTGTCCGTATTTGGAACGCATCGATCTCAGTTTCTAGAGCAGGATAAATTTGAATTTTTTTTGTGGGTCCGTGTATAACACGCGCATATCGAGTTTGCTTCAAATATTCGATAACTATTCGCATTTAATGAAAACATCATTGAAATGCTGTTAATAAATTATATCTCGGACGTCTTAAGAGCTAGAGCCTCCAAATTGTATTTAGTTTTATGTATTTTATTATTTATTATTTTATGCAATTTTGATTTTTGTAGGATTTAGGATACCGGCTCCAAATTTCCCCAAATTCGTAAAATTTAAGTTCAGAGGGAAATAGGGCCATTATGTGAAGGCGTTTGCCAAGTTACCAAGTCAAGAGAATATGTATATAATATGCTGAAAATTTCACTAAAATCCCTTTGCAAAAGCTCATGTCTGCAGCGGCACGTGCACGCATTTTTCCTATACATTCAAATGCGTGTATTCTTTTCTATTCGAAGAATCGAAATTGGGATTGATTTGTGCTGAATTATTAACTTCAAATTTGCAACTGCTTAAGTAAGCAGTGCAGTGGCGCAGGCGGCGCTCGTTAGCGATTAGTCTCTGGGTTGAAGACATTTTTATTGTTTTAATTTTTATTATGAATTGGCGGTGTTGGTAGAGTTCAGTAAAAATTGTGAGTTTGAATCTTGGTGTGGTAATGTCAGTTTATATTTGGTTTATTATTTGGTCGATACAAGCTACGGAAAATATTAAATAACGCAGATAGGACTGGGATCACAGTATCTCCTAGTCGGGCACCCCGACTAGAGTTTTCTTACTTGATAAATATACTTCATTGCTTTTATCTATCATAAGCTTATGAAAATGTTCGAGCTCGCAATTTCACAATAAAGCTCCAATAGGAGAGCTGGTAATTCAATCAGGAAACCCCAAAAATCAGCCGCAGCGTAATAATAGGAATATTTTTTGTATAAATTTGTGGCTTTCAACATACATTCAAAACGGTGGTCAGTTTCAACTGCGAACCAGAGTTTATCGCTTTCACTTCTACAAATACAGCAATAGACACATGTCACGAACACTACGGCAATCCAGGACGGTTAGTCGAAGTACTGTTCGTTGCCACACAACTGACGCTGTCGTACCATGCTTCAGTAACTGGCAGGCTACTACATGATCAAAAGATGCTGCCGTTGCAGCAGAGTACGCGATATCGCCGTTACAGCAGAGCACTTGATGTTGTCGTTATTTTCGCATGAACAACAGGCATGCTGCTCTCCAGAGCGAAACAGGTCCTGCGTCTGGGCTATAAAAGGCGGCCGCAGCTCGGCATAAAGGACAGAAAAAAGATAATAAAAAGTTAAAGGATTAAAAGAAAACTGAAATTCAGTGCGAGTAATGTGATCAAACAAAGGACAGGCAGAATACCTAAGATGCCTATCAAGGACATAGACACCGTGAAAAGGATCCACGAACAACAATTGCCAGCAGTGGAGCAGCTGAAAACAGCGCTTAGAGCTTGCGAATCCGGTGCAGAAGTAATCCTTTGCTAGTCAAGAAAAAAAATAAGTTTTCAAAATGGTACGAAAATAGATGTATATTTGAAAGAAATTTGGCGAATGGAGAAAAGGATAGTTGTTCGCAAAGAGAAGTGAAGTAATAGCCGCAGCTGTGGAAGACGACATGGAAGGCGATGGGCGTATCGTAAAGCGCGGCTAGTGATGTCGCTCGCCTCCAGGAAGTGCAGCGAGGATTATGGTGACCACATTCGCCACACAACAAGAAATAAGAGAACAAGTAGCAAGCAGCTCTACTCCAGAATACCAAAAAATCGACAAACAGGAGCACAGATGGAATTATGCGCTTGGATGGCACGACAAAGCTATTTTAGTTACTAAATCAGGTGGACTAGCAGACATCTACGGTCTGGACCCCGACTTGATGCTGATGGTGATACCGGAGCTGTAGGAAGACATGGCCAAGAAGTGATATGTGACAAGTAACAGACCCTGGACAACGTGAACAACAATTATTAGCAGCCTTAAATAGAGACCCCATGCGTTAGTAGGCTCGCGTCAGGTTGAAAGCACACAAAGTCCCAAAAAAAAATGTCTAATACTTCTGGCAGACAGAAGATGCAGTCAGGTGGACTCGCAATTTGAGGCGAACTCAGACTTTGTCCCTTTTCTGATACTGCAAGCGGTGAGCGATCAATGAAACCAGCAAACAAGGGAACAGCCGGAGGAGAGGCAGTGGGTCCCCAGACGCCTATAAAGGCTAGCTCAAAGTGTAAGCAAGGTAAACAGTGTTCACAAGAATGAACAGATGAGCCTCAGAGGGCATTTAGGACAGTTAAGCAAAACTTACAGAATCGCTCATCTGTTCACTCCTATCTTGGTGCTTGAAGAAATTTGGGAATCTACTCGTAAGAATCGCCCGCATCAAAAAATATTTAGATTGTATATCTAAGACAACAGAAGCGTTAGAACTCACAAAAATTTATTTGTTCTAAAGTTGCAGTGTTATAGAGTAAGAAACTTAAACATTAAATTATTGAATTAAAGTTGACTCCTTATAATCGATACAAAAAACAATTGTTACGGCCCTTTGGGAGCGAGCCACTTTGAAAATACCCAGTGATTTCCAAACTTTTGCAGACTAAGCCCCAAATGCAGACTAAGCCCCAATATTGTATAACCTACCGTTTTACAGCTAGAAACCAACATATTTTCCAATTAGACATTGATTAGACCGTGAATGCGTATTATGCAGTCGATTACGGCCGAGAGCAACTTTTTTACTACTTGTTTTTCTTAATTTTTTCCGAATACCCAAATTATTAATATAAATTGCTCAACTATAAGCTGAAGCATATTTTTTTATTGATTGAATAAACTTTTTTACAGTGAAGTCACGGCATATAAATTAGATAATCAATAATCAATTATCTAATTATACTATTTAAGCAAATGCTTTTTATTCAAACTTCGTGAATGATTAAAGTTAATGAGAATACACTTGACTGTGGTGGCGTTCAGCTGTGTAATGATCTTTGTTCGTTTGAGCTACAGCTCTTATACCCGTACTCAAGCGTATTTCATCCCTTCAATGTAACTTATCTATGCTGAGTGTGTAAGGCTCAGCGTTGGTATGTCTAATTTTAGACTCTAAGCATGTAATTTGTTCTATTCTTATTGTACGTGGTTGTAGACGGCATGCGTAGAGTTCTGGAATACGCTGTATGTTCATGCCTGAACATGCGGAGGCCAAATGTGACAGTTAGCAGTTGTTGTCTCTGGTTTCTCCTTTGAATCCGTTGCCTGTGTCTCCGTCTGTATAGTATCCCAATTTTTCGATGCTTTGCAGAGATCTCTGGGACGTCCAGGCACATCGTTGTTGATGCGCTGATTACCTTGTTGGTTGATAATCCAGCTATATTGCCGGAGACAATCCATCCAAGTTCGGTCTTTTGTCCTAGGATTTTGTTGATTTTCTTAACTTTTCCCAAAATTATTAGGGGAAGTAAATCAACGCCAATAAATGTGAGTCTGCTAGCTCGCAGCTATTCCAATCCTTGTTGACATCCATGTCAACTTTCTTGGTCGGAAGAGCTCTCTGAAGTTTTGGCATAACAAGTGCCTGCGTTCTAGTGGCGAATTTGCCTTTAAACCTGGGTTTCATTGCTAAGCAAACACTATTTTTACGAATTTCCGTTTGGTTCGGCGCAGTTTTAACTGTTCTGCGGCTTTTTCAGATATTAAGGTTTTTTGCGAGCCTCCATCTATTAGAGCCCTCGTATTTTCCAGACTTATTTTGAATCTGGATGAGCGCAGTCGCCAGTAACGTATCTTGCCTTTTATTTTCATTTAGACAGTTGTTGCTGACGGTCTCTTTATTATTTGCATCTTCGTGAAGCAAATAGTTGTGTGCTTTGGTGCATTGATTGCAAGTCCAATTTTTTTTTTGCAATCTTCAATGCTATGGGTGCCAAGACATTTATAGCACACCGTGTTTTTATACACATCCTCTTTGCGCTTTTAACAGGTTCAGCTCTAAATCTCTGACACCTGGTTATCTCATATCCAGTCAATTGACAAAAACGGCATATTTTGTAGCTCGTTGTCTTTGCTTCCATCGACGTATGGACGGCACTCTTTTCCTCTGAGTCTATTGAGTTATACAGTTGCTGAATAATCTCCAGCACATTATCCAAGCTTACATTACATGTTGCTCGTAAATTTATATGACCTCCGTAGAGAATCGACGCAACAGAATTTCAGCGAAAAAAATGTCAGTTTCATTACCAAATTGACTTTTTTCTTTGATTATGAAAACACATTCTTTTGCTGTGTCCAAGAACTTACGGATACTGCCTTCATCATTGTTCCTCAGCAGTTCCATGTCAACTAGCTGGTTAACAGCGTTACCAAATATTTTGCGCTTTTTTTCATAGCGTTTGCATATAAGTTCCCACACTGAATTGTAGCTAGCAGACGAACAAATTAATAAATGGCCTATGACCATTTTGGCTTCACCTTTGAGGCATGATTTCAGATAGTTATGCTTCCTTGTGTCGCTGATATCTTTCCTGTTGTGAATCACCTCGCAAAATAGTTCGAAGAACGCTGACCACTCTTTGGGACTTCCATTAAAGCGAAGAAGATCCACTTTCGGTAGCTCTGGAACGTCTTTTTATACCCTGATCCCATTGAAAATGGGAAATCAGGGTATAATGGTTTTGTGCAAATGTATGTAACAGGCAGAAGGAGGCGTGGCAGACCCCATAAAGTATATATATTCTTGATCAGGATGACAAGACGAATCGATTGAGCCCTGTCCGTCTGTCTGTCTGTCCGTCTGTCCGTCCGTCCGTCTGTCCGTATGTGTGAACGCGTGGATCTCAGCATCTATAAGAGCTAGAGACTTGAAATTTTTTTTTGTAGGTCCGTGTATAGCACGCGCAGGTCAAGTTTGTTTCAAATATTCGATAACTATTCGCATTCAATTGTTATCGAATAAAAACATTATTGAAATGCAGTAAATAAATTATATCTCGAACGTCTTAAGAGCTAGAGCCTCCAAATTTTGTATTTAGTTTTATGTATATTTTATGCAATTTTGATTTTTGTTGG
Organism: Drosophila eohydei; assembly: GCA_035045825.1. Lineage (NCBI taxonomy): Eukaryota > Metazoa > Arthropoda > Insecta > Diptera > Drosophilidae > Drosophila > Drosophila eohydei. The sequence continues at coordinate 2,889,975 of JAWNOT010000023.1, read as the reverse complement.
ATTTTGGATACCGGCTCCAAATTCCCCAAATTCTTAGAATTTAAGTTTAGTTGGAACTAGGGCCATTATGTGAAGGCGTTTGCATCTCAACCAAGCCAATAGGATATGTAGATCATATGCTGAAAATTTCATTAAAATCCATTAAGTACAACAGAAGTTATTAAACAAAACGTTTGGCCAATTTGCAAAAGCACATGTCAGCAGCGCCACGCGCACGCATTTTTCCTATGCGTGTGCACACATACATTCAAATGCGTGTATTCTTTGCTGTTGCAAGAATTGAAATTTCGATTGAATTGTGCTGAATTATTAGCTGCTACTTATGTTCAAACTTGCAGCTGCTCTCGTAAGCAGAGCGGTGGCTGCGTTGGTAGAGACGGCGCTCGTGTGCAGCGCGGTCCTGGTTCGAGACCAGTGCAGACGAAATATTTTTTGTTGTTTTATTTATTTTTTAATTATGACGTGGCGGTGTTGGTAGAGTTGGCGCACGTTGCGCAGACAATCCGGGTTCGAATCCTGGTCAGTTTTTATTTATTTTCTTTTTTTTTTGAATACTCGATACAAACTACAGAAAATATTAAAAAACTCAGAGGACTGGGATCAGGGTATCTCCTAGTCGGGCACCCCGACTAGAGCTTTCTTACTTGTTTATATTTTGCAAGTCACCTACTCTTCTGCTTAATTTTCTTGTGAGTATGGTGACATTGCATTCCAGCTCGACGATCCCATCGATATCAAAGGCAAGTTTCTCATATTTTGCCGTGAGCGTTGATTGGACTTTGTTCCACATTAAAATCAACTTGTCTTTATAGTTAAAGATTTATCCCTGGCTACAGAGCTCCTGATTGGCATACACTTATTGCAGTGTTGCCTTTCTTTTAGAGCTCGTATGTCCACAAGGTCTACCATCACATCCACTGGGCTCGAGCTTCTTTGGGAAAATATTATTTCCTGCTGCCTTTGCTGTGCCTTAGATGTCTCTGGTTGGATGGAGACTCTTCGTAGTTCCTGATGTTTTCCATTATGCCATCATAAAATTTCTCCTTAAAATATTGATGGTCGACGACACCGATTTTGAACAGCGTTAGATTGTTGGCAGTAAAGTCTTCTGCCAATTTATCAATGGCTGCTAACACACCCTTGTTTGTGATGCTTTGCCGGAACTTGTCATAGATCTCTGATTGCTTTTTGAGCAACTCAAGAGTTTTTTCCAACAGTTTTGTGTTTGTGTTGTTTCGTGTGAAAATTTGTTCCTGATTTAGTCTTTGGCTTGACACGTTGGAGGTAATTTTGTTTTGATCGCCTGGTTGATCGTGCTGTGCCTCTACTCACAGCTCGAATTGATAAGCCAAAGAAAATTATTTAAACAATTTTTCACGTCACTTTTACATTTATCACGAACGTAGCCTTGTAGATTGTACTCGAAGGACCTAAATGTAAATACACTTGACTGTGGGTGCGTTCAGTTGTGTAATGATCTTTATTCGTTTGTGGTACGGTTCTTATACCCGTACTCAAGCATATTACATCCTTTAAATCTATCTTATCTGTGCTGAGTGTATAAGGCTCAGCGCTGGTAATTTTAACTTTAATTTTTTAATTTTAGATTCTAAGCATGTAATTTGAACTATTCTTATTGCACTCCCTACAAGTGGTTGAGTGCGTAGACGGCATGCGTAGAATTCTTGAATATGCTGAATGTTCATGCCTGAACAGTTAGTGTTCAAGGTTGAGCATGTGATTGCCGCCTATCTCCTGGAATATAGGGGTATAAGTCCCTATCCTCAAATTACATGCTATGGGGAACCAGTGGTAAGATATTCACAAAAAGAAATGGAGAAATTTAAAGGAATATTTGAAGTACCCTAAAAGTCTGCGACACTCATAAACCTATAAAAAGGCATATCGGTAGCCAATAAATACTTTGTGACGAGCAACGTCCTCCAAAAAGCTACAGCGGCAGGAACAAAAATATCAACGGCGTACAAATAGGCAGCAATAGCAAAATATAAAATACACTATGTCGATGTATTTCGCCCGTCGGGAACCAGTTTAACCAACAACACATGGACGGCTCTGCGTCAGTTAAGAAAAGATCAGATGGACGATCCACTCTAGAATGGCCGGGCTTAAAATACTTCAGGAAGAAGGATTCCTTTTTTAAGAATAAAACAAGTAAGAAAGTTCTAGTATTCGATTAAAATAATTGTCAGCTGTGTAAAATTGCAAACTCACATATTGGCCTTATTACCAAATGAATTTAAATTTAAAGAATTTGGAGAAATTGGGAACCGGTATCCAAAATAGCAAAGATCAAATTTGTAAAGAATTTACATAAAACTAAATACAAAATTTGCAGGTTCTAGCTCTTAAACCTTAATCCTTAAGTACGAGGTATAATTTAATAACAGCATTTCCATCGTGTTTTTAATCTATAAGATTAAACGGGAAAAGCTATCGAAACTAAGAAACATTGATATATGGGATCTTAGAAATTTACGATAAAGAATTCGATAAGCTAAAGATTCGTACTTTAGAAGATTAACAATTAAAATGAACAGCTAAAAACAGTAAGCAATTCAAAACCGAAGCTATAAAAAAATAAATGATATCAAAGATAAATTACTTAGAAATAAAATAGTCGACCTTTTCATATATAACATTAACAGCTTTATGAAATATGAAAAAATACGAATTTGATTATTAATGTTAGATTGGGAATTCATAACATAAAATTTATCAGGAATAGTGTAATAAATATTAAAATGTCAGCTCCTAATGGCTAATGAAAAAAATTAAGTACTTTATTTTTATTGGAATTTTCTTGTGAAGATTACGTGATTATAATTTGCTTTTGATAACTTATCCTTTTTCCTTATTATGAATAAGAATCGGCAAGTTAATATTGTCTTCATAAAGTGTATAACACAACAGATAGAAGAAAAAATAAGTTGTGAACATTTAATTTTTAGTAAATCTTTAGAAACAGTCTACTGTTACATTTGAAGCTAAGGTTCCAAAACGCTAAAATTTGCAGGGTATTTTCGATATGTTACGCCCCCAAATAGGCACATTTTTTGTGCATGTGATAGAACAATAACTCAATAATCAAATTTAAGGGATTCTAGCTCTAAGGTTTTAAAAGATAGAGACCCTGAGGATTGCCCGCACCCTGTAATAATTTATATATATATAGACGCTGGTTTATATTCCAAATTTCTTTAAGCACCCATATTGTTCAAAATATAACAGAATTTGTACAACACAAAAAAAAACATTTTTTTACAAAAATAAATCAAAATCGATCATGATTGAACATCATTCTTACCTACCTCAGCAATTCAATTGCGATTAAAATTATATGTGATCAAAACAAATTCCAACATTTATGTCCATTTTCTTGGCGTTTTATGTAAGTGTATAGCATAACTCTAAAGAAAAAATAGAATAAATTTAGAATAAAAAGTAGAATAAAAAATAAAATAAAAATCAACAAATGCTTGTTCCAAGGCACCGACGAATATCATCATGAAGAACATCTGAATGATTAATGAAATATGACCTATATTACGAACATCAAAATTATAATGACGAACATGAAGAAAAAATCAACGTACATCCTTCTGACCAGCAATATCAACAACCAATTGAAAAAAATGTTCATTTATCGACCACCCTACACACCAACGCATTACCTTAAAATTTAATAACAGACAAGCAAGGCAAACTGCAATGAGATAAAAATCTACCAATGGAAAAGTTTTGTAGGAACTTGGGTTACATGAGTCAATCAATATTACTACTTTATATACTCTAACTTCAAGTTTGAATCGAACTATATGCCTTCTGCACTGCTAATCTTTAACCGTATGGCTTTTGCAGTTACGTTCGCTCTATTCAGAACATTGCCACCAATGTTATGGATGCAATGATCAAGCCTGCGGGCTGTGATTTTTGAGCAAGGAACAATGCGCTTAAGTTCGTAACTACAACGTCAGCAGCAGTTCCGATTTGAAATAGGAAGGAGCATTAAAACTAAGCAACTCATATATCGCTCCTTGGGATTGCCACGTCTTGTTCCGACGAACAGCGAACATTGGTGCAAAATTTAGGCGATAATCGATGCTCGTACTCTTGTAACCCTTTCAGAAAATCTCGATAATCTTGAAGTTCTCACTTCATCACATTTCCTAATTTGTCAAGGAGTCAGACGTTATTGTGCTCAACTGAAAGTGTCTCAATCGCTGATACCATATTACATCCCACAGCCTTCTATTGAAACGGTGTCGTAAGAGACAAGTATGAAAATTATCCTACTTTAAAACAGCTGTTACTCCGAGTCATGTAAAACATTACTAGTGCTAGCTTCAATTGTGGTAAAAGGGTTTTCGATCAGGCGGACAGGTTTATAACAGACAGCAAGACTGACCTTGCACAAACCAATATACTCTTTCACTTCGTGAATGCGTTTAAAAATTAAATTTTTTACCACACAAAACGGAATAATTGTCGTATCTATCAAATTGGGATTGGATACCTTATAAGCGCAAGTTGAGGTGAAAATATTTAAATGCTTCAATTATATGTTACGAAGATTTGATCAATTATTAATTTCAACTATACCCTTTACTCTAATCATAGCATATACACAGGAAATGTGGTAAACGAAATGTACAAGCACAAAATTTATAGAAACTAATATATCTAATCTTCGTACGCCAAGAAACATTTATCAGATAAAAGTACACAAAAAGTAATGGAGCCACCTAGCCGTTTACAGCCGAAAAGAGAACAACAGTTGGTTCTTTGCAGTCCGTTTATCACAGTCGAAACGTTGCCAACGTCAGCAACAGAGCATCATATACAAACACAAAAGCAAACGCAGGAACATGTTCAAATATCACAATATACAAAGAGCTCACAACCATTGATTTCACGTCAATCGTTCATGCAACCCTCGACACAAAAAAATTTGGGTACGTTAACAACAGTAAATCGAAGTAACACTAACAATACGAACGATGAAAGCAGTCCAGCATTGGCTTCAACTGCAGCAACCATTAAAGCCACTACACAGGCGGGTACTGCTTTCAGTGGCAGTTCGTTGGGGCATAACTATCGACAGCACCATCATCAGACGCACCACCAGCAGCCTGGTTTAAATAACCATCCCAGTCATGGTAGTGATACTGGATTCAGTGGCTTCTCTCAACTAGCCCATCAGCAAACCATTGAAAAGCTTTCTCGTCCAATGGCTTTTGATAAGGTAAGTACCTGAGTATCTTCACTATAGAGAGAATTAAAAGGAAATCTAATAAGAACAAGTAAGAAAGCTGTAGTCGGGGTGCCAAACTAGAAGATACAGGGCTCGTCGTCTACGAGTGTTGCCTCTATCAAGACTGCTACTGCTCTGCTTGAGCAAGAGGTTGCAAATCTCAACTTAAGTAGCAGCTGATAATTCAATCATAATTCTGTCGCTATTTAGATTATATACGAAAAATGCGTACGTTTGGCGCTGTTTGCCACGTGCTTTTGTAAACTGGCCAAGCGGTACTGTTATTTTACGCTTTATGATCTACAAATTTTATTGAAATTTAGTAAAAACGCAAACTTTGTTACATATTGGCCTTTTTCCAACCGAACTCAAATGTTTAGCATCCGGTATCCAAAATATAACAAAAATCACAATTGTAGAAAATATACATTTACACAATATACATGTACAGTGGTTCACAGCTTATTTCAACCAGCACCTTAAAAAAAGTTTGTTGGGCTATAAAATCTAAACTATTGGGGATATCCCGAAAATTTAAATGCAGGTTGTTAGTGTGATGTTTAAACTAATATAAAATCAATTCATTTATTTTTTAAATATTTTTTCAATATTTATTAATGTTTAAAAACTAAAAAATGAGACCAAAACAGTTCCACAGCTTATTTCAACCACAAACTTTGCAGCCGATGAAAGATCCGTTATTTTGCAATACAACGGTAGATTCTTGTTCTATGCTTTATTCACTGTTTTCGCAGTATGATAAAATAAATTTTTGCAGAATTTTGAAAGCTCAACTTGCAGAAAAGTGAATTTAGCAAAATGGAACCACGCACACCTATTGAGCAGCGGGAACTTGTTCTGAAACATTATAAAAATGGTTATTCCCGTAGAAAAATTGCTGAGATGGTTGGATTTAGTGATTCTACAGTTCAAAGCATCATATACCGATTTGTCCGTGAAAATAGAACCCACGATAAAGGTAGAAATGCTCCAAACAAAATTTTTAATCCCACAGATATATATTGTGAAAAAAATCCGGGATAACCCAAGGATATCGGCTCGACAAGTAGCCAATGATGTTAAGGAGGAGTTGGGCAAGTCATGCCACCCAGAAACTATTCGCCGTGTGCTTCGGGAACATGACTTTAATGGCAGAGTACCACGCAAGAAGCCTTTTATAAGCGACAAAAACAAGAAGTGTCGCTTAAAATTTGCCCAGGAGCACTTAAACAAGGACATTGGATTCTGGAATACAGTTTCATTTTGCGATGAGTCCAAATTTAATTAGTTTGGGTCGGATGGGCCCTCATATGTGTGGCGTAAGCCTAACACAGAGCTTGACGCAAAACATTTGAGGGCTACAGTAAAGCATGGCAGAGGCAGCCTTATGGTTTGGGCCTGTATGTCAGCAGCCGGCGTTGGGAACTTAGAGTTCATTGAGACTACGATGGATAAAGGCAAATATCTTGATGTTTTGAAGTCAAATTTAATTCAAAGTGCTCAGAAACTGGGCATAAAGGAGGACTTCCGATTTTATCAAGATAATGACCCGAAACACACTGCGGGAATTGTCCAGACTTGGCTGATCTGGAAATGTCCGCACGTTATGAAACCACCAGCCCAGTCACTAGATATAAATGTCATCGAGAATTTGTGGTCGATTTTGGAAAAAAACATTCGCAAACACAATATATCCAACAAATCGGACCTAAGAGCTGCATTGGTTGAGGAATGGGAAAAAATTACTCCACAAGTCACCAAAAAGTTGGTGGAATCTATCCCAAAAAGACTTAAAATAATAGTTAACCAAAAGGGTGGTCACACTAAGTATTGATTTTTTATTATTTTATGTTATTTGAATGTTATATAATGTTATTTCATAAGTGGTTGAAAAAAGCTGTGGAAATGTTTTGGTCTCATTTTTTAGTTTTTAAACATTTTTAAATATTGAAAAAATATTTAAAAAATAAATGAATTGATTTTATATTAGTTTAAACATCACACTAACAACCTGCATTTAAATTTTCGGGATATCCCCAATAGTTTAGATTTTATAGCCCAACAAACTTTTTTTAAGGTGCTGGTTGAAATAAGCTGTGAACCACTGTACATGTACGCGCTATACGCGAACATCCAAAAAAATTTCAAGTCCCTAGCACTTATAGATACTGAGATCGACGCGTTCACAGATACGGACAGACGAACAGGGCTTAATCGACGCAGCTTGTCGCCCTGATCAAGAATATATATACTTTATGCCTGTCTTTTTCTGCCTGTTACATACATTTGCACAAAACCATAATACCCTGATTTCCCATTTTCAATGTGATCAGATTATAAAAAAATGCAAACCATATTATAATGGGTTTCAAAACGCGCTTAAAAAAATAAATGTTTATCGAAAAATAAACAAAAGTATTCTGCGTATGCTATACGTATGACTATACATATAACATTTTAAGTTTCTAGCTTTTGTGGTTTACGATATGCCTTTTGGGGGTGTGGTAAGTCGGTAAAAAATGTATCTTTTATAGTTTTAGAGCTAGAACACTATAATTTGTGATTTACTGATTAGATCATCTACAAATTGATGAAATATTTATATATAGTATATTTTGAGCACCATTGGACACAGGACGAGCTAATCTGTCTTCTTCCGATAACTTATTCCATTTCCGTAATATCGATAATTTGACTTAGTTTTCCATAGTAATCTCCTTTTCTAGTATGCAGTGTTAATTGTAATGTATGTAGAAGAGAATCGTTGAATAATTTGAAGATTATCGCTTCATAAGGCTTATTATATATAAGGGATGACATTTGTATGTGAACGCATTGAAAATGGGAAAGCAGGGTTTACATACTAGTATGTTAAAACATTTGTAACAAGCATAAGTATATATATTCTTGATCAAGACTACGAGTAGAATCGATTTAGGCCTGTCCGTTTGTTCATCTGTCCGTAAGTGTGAACGCGTCGATTTCAGCATCTATAAGAACTAGAAACTTCAATTTTTGAAATTTTTGTTTGAATCCTAGAGTCCTAATGTCAATTTTTCTTATTTTGTATGCTAGATACAAGCTATGGAATATATAAGAAATCATATCGGACAGTGCACAGTGTCTCTCCTAGCCTAGGCAGACGGACTAGAACCTTCTTTCATATTACAATAATGCATTTTCTTTGTCTACTACTGCATTGATTACAAAAATTACAAAGAATGTCAATTGTAAATTGAACACTATTTTGTTTCATACTCTGATCCAATTGAAAATGGGAAATCAGGATATAATGGTTTTGTGCAAATGTATGTAACAGGCAGAAAGAAGCGTGGACGACTAGCCGAGTCGATTGAGCTCTGTCTATGTGTCCGATTGTGCGTCTCTCTGTATGTGTGAACTTAAAATTTTGTAGGTCCGTGTATAGCACGCGCATATCGAATTTGTTTCAAATATTCGACAATTATTCGCACTTAATTGTTATCGAATAAAAACATGATTGAAATGCAGTTAAATTATATCTCGGACGTCTTAAGCGATAGAGCCTCAAAATTTTGTATTTAATATTATGTATATTTTACGAAATTTTGATTTTGGATACCAGCTCTAAATTTCCCCACATTATTTAAATTTAAGTTCAGTTGGAAATAGGGTTATTATGTAAAGGTGTTTGCGTCTCTACCAAGCCAACAGAATATGTAGATCGTATGCTGAAAATTTAATTAAAATCCATTAAGTAGAACAGAAGTTATTAAACAAAACGTTTGGCCAATTTGCAAATTTCCTACGCGTGTGCACACATACATTCACATGCGTGTATGTGCTGTGCTGAATTATTCGCTTTTACTTAACTTCAAATTTGCAACTTCTTACATAAGCAGTGCAGTGGCTGCGTTTTTACTGTTTTTTTTTATTTTTTTTTTAATTATTAAGTGGCGGTGTTGGTAGAGTTGGAGCACGTTGCGCAAACAATCCGGGTCTCGTAATGTCGTTTTTTATTTGTTTTTTTTTTTTTATTATTATTATTATTACTATGTGTGTTTCTAAAGATTTTCTATTCGTGTTTATTTGATGTAGATAAATCGCTGTTCGAAATATTTAATTCGTCTGTCTGTTACTTAATGTGTTAATTTAATTGAGATGCTTCTTTACAGAGCCTTCTAATTATTGTATGTGGAAATACTTTATTATGAAAATACTTGTTTAATTTTAACTTCGTAAGCGGCTTTATATTTTTCTACGGAACCCATCAACAAATAAGCAACCATATTCTTTGCTTCTCCATTTGATGATGACTATTTAATAATTAGATTTAATACAATAGTTGAGATCACCTCTTCTACCAATTAGTTCAACAAATAGCTCTTAGAATAAGTTCCAATCTTTATGTTCACCACAAAATATTGAAAGTTGAATTTTAGGTACCTCTGGAAGGTTATCCCTTTTCTCTTGGCTAACCGTTTGAATTTTTTGCTGTCTATTCTGATTTTTTATTTTAACGTAATATTATTACAATTCCACCTACATATCCAAAACCTCGCCCTTGTAAAACGGGTAGCGCCGGTTCGCTGACTTTGAGTTGGCTTGCGAGCAACAGCTTACTGGCAACGGGTCTCAATCAATAGCTTGCCAATAATAGCTTGCTGGCGACGGCTTGCAAACAGCAGCAGACGACAACTTTGGCAAACGCGGCTTGCTGTCACGCATCAACAAATTGAAGTTTTGCATAGCATATATCTTACTCTATAAAATTGATATAAAAATGAGAAATTTAGTGATACCAAGCAATTCAAACGAGAATAAATTACACTGAAGTAAAATTCAAAGTAAAATAAACTTTAAAAACATTTTAAATTATTATTAATAAAAGCAAAATATATTGCAAATTTTTACTACAGTTAAAACTACTTTATTCGCATACATATGTATCATATTTGATACAATGAATTTTACTTTCAAATTATATCTCACAGTTTTGGAAACAAGCAAATTGGTCAACAAGCATCAAATTAATCAGCAGCACATAAATTACCAATTGTGAAATTTGGCAACCGCAAAGGAAATTAAAGCCACATTCAAAAGAATTTTAGAAGAACGATTACTAGAAAAGAAAGATTACAGAGTTAATCCAGCAAGACCAAATTACTCAACCTAAGTGTCAATTCAATTAACCAGGGAATTTAACCACAACAGCTAAATAATATGAACAATTAGATAAAATATCTGACTTTCATATCAAAAGCCTTCGCGAATTTTCCGAAAGCCCAGCTGAGTTCAGGTCATGGAAGAAAGGGCTCGGTGGAATTTTTTCAGTATACGCGTATCAAGAAGGTAATCCAAAATATTTCGAAGTTTTATAGGTAGAGTAATAAAATTATGGGAAGTGTTGCCGTAGAATGTTACAGTACACCATTAAATTTGAGGGCAATATCCAAACGTCGGAACCTTCATCAAGCACTATCTTATTACTCTCTAGTACCAGTATAGTATAGTCATCTACAATAACCCCGGGTGCCCAACAATAGGCATTTTTCTCTAATATTAAATAAAATCGGGTGCATGATTAAGATGTATAGTGGGTAAGTTGATTTGGTAAAGAATTTACATTGAACGCAGATGCCTTAGATGTTTCACTTTGAGCAGTAGCTTCACAAAATAGTAAACGAATCGCATTTATCTCAAGAAACGTATTAAAAACCGAAGTAATCTACGAAACAGCAAAAAAGGAAATCCAAGCAATTACTTTTACAGAAAAGGCATTCCGTTGGTATTTGTATAATAAATATCTATAGAGATAATCATTAACAGACCATTGTAATTGGAAAAGGGATATAACATAGATGGAAATCACACTTCGACGAATACAATATGGAATTACTCTACAAGTTCCTAAGTAAAGAACTATACAGATGATGAATCACAAGATTGCAGTCATGTCTCTACGGAAACAATTAGGAATTACTCTACAAGCAAAATGTAGTAGCCACTATCAAGAATACCAAAAGAAAAACCCAACGAAATCAACTGTCAACGCTTTTGAAAATATTTATTTTAAAGAAAAACCAGCTGTCTACAAATTGGAAACCTTACGTTCCACAGGAATACCATGTCTCAACTGATGACAATGAAATAGCGCTTCCGGAATATCTCGCACATACCCAAGATATTGAGATCTACTCAACCGAAAAAAAAATCTCATAATAATAGACAAATTGTCAAACTCCCCAAATGCGTAGTAATGGACAACAAAAAGCCACTTAGCTCAGCTAAACATACAAATTTTTAAAACTCCTCCCAACAAAGGGTTTCTGAATGGAGAGATCGAAAGATACCATTTAACCCTCTCACACCATGAGATGTGTGAACATATAACAACATTTGGAATTAATGAATAATGTTTGCGCTTATAGTTATTCAGTACACTCAGTAAAATGCAGACAACAATTAACAGTCTTTTTCAAAAAAAAAAAAAAAAAAGCAAAAGCAATAGATCTGGAAATGTATGAGATAAGTGGACACGACAACATTAGAAAACTAAAACGAAAACAGCGATTAAACAGTTAAGCTTACAATAACACAATAAAGCTCACTAAAAAGCACAGGATTTCGCTTCCGCCGCATTTGTATTATATATTATTTAATAAAATATAAAAAAGCTAAGGAAGTTAGCCACTCCTTTTATAATAGAAGTAGTTAAACGAAATAAAAATACAAAAATCGTCCCGGATCAAGGAAGATTAAAGAAATTCGTAAGTTTCAGTTAGCTCAGAAGTCTGAAAATTACACACATATTTCCCCAAATAACACACACAGATCAAACTCAGGAAGTGTTATTGTATTTCAATCATATCGGAAATCATAAAATTAAATCATCCGTTTATACGAGACAATGTCGATCATTAAGTTTTATCGGTTCTACTTGGAAGCACACCTTAAAAAACTCTTTGCTAATAATAACAATAAAATCATTAATAATTCGAGCAGAAATTATATTCTAACCATATTTACCAATATGGTTAGTAAATATACATATATAAGCAGGCTTAGTCATGCAAAGCTATCACTTTTCAAGCAGCATGAGGATAGCTATAACAGTTTGCTGTGCTTGCTGGCGACAACTTTGCCAACAACGTCTTGCAGACTAAGCTGGTTACAATCATCAAACTGACGCAGAATTTTTCTTAGCTTCTAGCTTTCTAGAAAATTAAATACAGTCAGTTGGATGAGTAAGACGAGTGAAATGAACAAAAAGTGGAGTCCAAGTATTGAGGTTTTGATGGTTCATCCTATGCAGGAGTGGCAAGCTTAAGATCGGCTTATGGCCGATGATGTTAAGCCGCAACTCCGTTAATCATAGCCTTACGCTTGAAGGTAATTAAGTCAGAGCCGTTAATTGATACTTCTGGCCCCTCATCTGTTTTGACTCTTGCACTTTTTGATTCTGCTCTCATTAAACACTACGATACCGTCATCTATGACTGAGACTGGGTCCAAGTGGCTCGGCTGAGAACGACAATGATCCGTTCCTCCAAAGTGTAGGCCGCGTGCGCAAGTGTCATGAAGAGACAATTTTCAGATTGCTGCGTAGGAGGTTGCATCGTTGGTGACTGCCAGAATTTGGTTGTTGCATTCAGCTACTATGTCAGTTTGTAGCTAAAGAATTTCATGTCCGTGTGACACCGACAAGACTTTAATTTTTTTGCAGACAGACTTAATCTTTGGATAATTAATTATTATATAAACAATACTATGTGATTGGAGGAACTTAGCAGATGAGGTCTCCAATATGCTAACTATGGGTATCTCTTTAGAATGTTCAGACATTACGGCGTTTATATCGGTATGATCCAATACGGTAGGACTTTTAATATTAGACTTGGCAAGTGTAATTGTGAGCATCAGATTCTAAATTTCAGTAATTAACATTCTATTACTCGCTAAAAGCGTTTCATAGAGATGTTGAGTGTCTACAAACTCACTTCTTTTTGCTTTTAATATTTTGTTTACTTCAACTTTCAGTATGTATCTGGAGTGAAAAAAGTCGGTGATGCAAGCTTTCGCTGTTGCCAGCCTTACGGGGAAAAGATGATTTGAAATCAATTAGAACCATTGAACCACTCTCCTTTTAATGAGAAGAGACATTCCCAGGTCTTCTTGAATAACTTCATTTGAACATAAAGGGGTAAGCTTATCTCCTAGTCTTTTGTCTTTTTACAAAGACCTTTTCAACTACATCAAAAACTCTGTTTTGCCTTGTGGGATTGTTCCAATCAAGTTGCTCTAGGTCGAAACCTATAATGCCGTCGAGTATGGCTAATGAACTTAATAAAAAGAAAGTAGTTGACTTACCAAAAATGATTTTGTCAGAGCCATGAATGGAACTGACGGTGAATGAGGATTTTACGGATATTATATCTCACAACTCTTTTACGGGCTTGATGTAATTCTTTGCCGTACCCGTGTCGATAAGAAACTTTAGTCTTCTCCCAGCCAACCGCTGTTCGATGAACGGTAGGCGGGAGCGTTACCTAAAAAATGTTTACGACCTATCCTACAGAGACTCACAGTCGTCGTCAATCTCTTTGGTTCTTTTCTTGCATTCTAGGAGATTGACTCGTTTTTGCTTCCTATCAACTTTATAATTCTCTTTTCTTGCTTTGAAATTTTTTTGTAGGTCCGTGTATAGCACGCGCATATCAAATTTGTTTCATATATTCGATTACTATTTCCATTTAATTCTCGTCGAATAAAAACATTATCAAAATACAGTTAATTAATTATAAATATATATAATTATAACATATTTTTTTGTGTTTTAATTTTTAATTAAGAGGCGGAGGTGTTGATGGAATTGATGCGACTTAAGTTAACAATTTGAGTTCGAATCTTGGTGTCGTAATGCCAGTTTTTATTTGTTTTATTTTTGTGTACTATGGAAAATAGTAAAAAACACAGTTAGGACTGGGATCAGGGTATCTCCTAGTCGGGCACCCAGACTAGAGTTTTCTTACTCGTTTCCTTTATTTTCTTTTTTTTTTAGCTTTAAAAGCTCATTGGCAGTTACGGTTAGCGCATTAATCTGTTTCTGAGTGTTTGTATTCGCTCTGCGTTGTTTGGTTTTCCCTAAGGTTAACGTCGTCGGTCATTCTAGCTACTACTATTTTTTCTGTCAAGTGCGACCTATATTTTTATATGCTTTTCAGAATTATTTATTTATTTATTCTATTATGCTCTAACTTACTAATAATTAATAGTAATAATAATAATAATATATTATGGATATAGTGAGAAGAGTTGTCCCCAAATCTGCTTATTTCTTCTCTTCCTCATACAAACGTGTCAACTTATTACCCAGGCGTTTTTTGCTTTTTACCTACATCTCGCCTACATTGAAAACTTGATTTTGCCTATTCTTATTGATTCTGCTTCACTGGCCCAAAAACTTAAATTGTTGATAAGGAGTGTGAGCCTTATCTCAACCTTATCGTAAAAGTCCAATACCGTCATATTATCCTGTCTAAGAGTTCCCACCGTTTGTTGGACTAAATGTACTGGACGCTTGTCTGCATAGGTAAAATCTATTCTGTCTATAAAGCGTCGAAATTCAACTTTCTGTTAAATCACGACAATATAAGGTCTGCTTGACCACTGATCTTATTTCTTAAGATTACAACAGCCTGATAGTAGTAGGAGCTCCTATCAGTCACTATACAGTTTGTGTGCACATGTATAGGAAAAATATGTGCCCTTGGCGCTGCTGACATGTGCTTTGGCAAATTGCAAGTTCTGTTAGGTTCTTAATGGATTTAAATTAAATTTTCAGCATATGATCTACATATTCTATTGGCTTGGTAAGGATGCATATGCCTTCACATAATGGCCCTATTTCTAACTGAACCTCAATTTTAAGAATTTGGGGAATTTCGGAGCAGGTTTCCAAAAACTAACAAATATCAAAATTGCATAATATAATATAATATAAAACTAAATACAAAATTTGGTGGCTCTAGGAGGCTCTCTTGAGACGTACGAAATATAATTTAATAACTGCATTTCGATTATGTTTTTACTCGATAACCATAAGCCGGGAACAGTTATCGAATATTTCAAACAAACTTGATATACGCGTGCTATACATGGACCTACAATAAAATTTCAAGCCTCTAAGTCTTATAGATGCTGAGATCGTTCACACATACGGACAGAGGGAGGCGGACGGACAGATGGACAGTGCTCAGTCGACTCGGCTTGTCGTCCTGATCAAGAATATATACTTTATGGGGTCTGCCACGTCTCTTTCTGCCTGTTACATACATTCGCACAAAACCATTATACCCTGATTTCCCATTTTCATTGGGACGTACAAGTATCTCTAAAAGAGCATGTCATTTAAAGAAATGCTCTTTAACACCTGTGTTAGGGCTACTTGAATAGCTCGAATATCATCGTGTAACGCTCCTTTCAAGGCAGTTTTCAGAAAATAGTCACGAACTTTTTTGGTTTTGTGAAGTGGTAAATAGTTAATAGTGTTTGACCTTCTGGAACAAATTCCTTTTTACAATACCATTGGAATAGTAAAACATGATCAACATTGTCTTCATTCTGGACTGAAAACGCAGATTGACGCTTAGTTTCAAGGTCATATTTCATCACCGCTTATGATCAAATAAAAAAAATCGGAATTGTTTTCAGCTGTAGAAATTATGTCTTTACAATGCTATACACGAGCGATTGTGAGTTAAAATAGTCCAAATAGTACCAGTAGATGCATTTAATTTTTAATCCAACATTCTAACCGTGAAATTTACGTTGACAGCAATGATTTCGGGGACTTTTTTCACCAATTCAGCGTGATTACTTACTTTTGGACGACCTGGACTTTCATCATTATTCAAATCTTCACGACCATTTATAAATCGATTAAAAACCACAAATGAACTTTTGAACGAGGAAACCAATCATCGCCATACACTTTTTGCATCAATTCGTACGTCTCACTAAATGATTTCCAAGATTAAATCAAAACTTACTTTATTTTAAGACACTTTACTTTACGCCACAAACACAAAACATACTGTCACTAAAAAGCGCGTAACTTGAACCTGTCAACCGATTTACATAAAGTTGCCTTTGAAATGTGAGACCTGTACCTTTCCAATGCTATAAATGTTTAATAGGTGGCGTTACGCGTTTCATGATTTAAATAAAGTCTCCTTATTTTTTTTTTAATATTCTGTGTAGTCCCATAAACTCATAAGTAGTGGCACACACGGAACCTATTTTCAGATCCAACAAAACACTTATCTTCCAGATTCAAAATTGTAGACAAATGGCCACCTCGTTCAATGTCACCAATAACCTAGTTATAAAAATTCTTCGCTTTAAATAAATATATAGATCTGACTAATTTTATTATTATTTTAAAGACCATGTCGTTTAAGACAACAATTATGGACTCACTTAACAAGACATACGTACTTGTCAAATATTTTTGCATCTTTTAGATGGAGGTTCTAGTACGGGAAATGCAAGATCAGGAGCATGGTGTGCCAGTTCGTCAGCAAAAAATGTTTCTTACATCTATACCATATGCTTTTATGGGTAAGTACGACATTTAACTTAAAAAGCCTTACAACTTTAGATACGCTATTTTATTACCGCACAGGGTATGATTTAATTGAATGGCTTATGGACCATCTCCAAATAGAGGAGTCGGAGGCATTAAACATTGCCAATCAGCTGTGCCTACATGGCTACTTTTTCCCCGTCAATGATTCCAAGACTCTGACAGTTAAAGACGACTCATCTCTTTATCGCTTCCAGACTCCTTACTACTGGCCCTGGCAACACAAGGCACCGGACAATGTGGAATATGCTATTTATTTGGCAAAACGTTCACTTCGTAATAAACAGCGCCATGCATTAGAGGATTACGAGGCTGAGGCTTTCGCCTCGCTCCACAAGAACCTTAAAGGCAAGTGGGACTTTATTTCAATGCAAGCAGAGGAGCAAGTACGCCTTGCCAAGGAGCGTAAGAAAGGTGACAAAATTGTAGGCGACTCACAAGAGCGTGCTTATTGGCGCGTACACCGTCCACCACCTGGGCAATTTACTCCACTTGAGCCGTGTCCGGTGCCGTCACGAGATCGTCAGGGCCAGAAACCTAACAAAAAAAAGACTGTTGATGATATACAACGTGAAGTGGAATTTCTGAGCAAAACCCTAAATAGAACACGAATGAAAATGTCACAAGCCTGTGAATCTCTTGTTAGCTACTCGGAGACGTTTTACGAGTACGATTTCTTTTTGCAGCCAGCGCTGCCTTCCAATCCTTGGGTAACTGAGGATATTACATTTTGGCAGCTAAACAATACCTTTGTCGACATACCTACAGAAAAGCGCGTAAAACGCTGGGCTATTTCTATAGAAGAACTTGTATCTGATCCCACAGGGTTGCAGGAGTTTACTATCTTTTTAGAAAAAGAGTACTCTCACGAAAACATACGATTCTGGATTGCAGTCAATCGTCTTCGTCGAGCAGCTCACTCGCAAGTGGCTCGCAATGTTAACGAGATATTTGAGTGAGAAAATTGTTACCCGCATAAATGGAAGCATAATAAAAATTAATTTTTATTTTCAGAGAGTTCCTTAAACCTGGAGCGCCTTGCGAAATTAATATCGATGGCAAAACCATGGAAAGCGTTCTACGTGGTCTTCAAAATCCTTCGCGATTCACTTTTGACTCTGCCTCAGAGCATATTTACATGCTTCTTTTAAAAAAAGATTGCTATCCACGCTTTATACGTTCAGATCACTACAAACGACTTATTGATAGTGGTATCCAGCCTTCGCATAAAAAACGTTTCTTTAATTTTGGAGCCGTGAGTGGAGCAAAAAAGAAGATGACTGCCGCCCTTTCAAGTCAACCAAATGTAGGCGAGGTGACTAAGAACACATCTATAGCCGGTACAGCTTGCGGTATTTGTCCGGTTACCAATACACCACCTTCAGGTAATCTAGCGCGACGTCGCGGTAGCGACCACAGTCTTTCTGGCTCGGCGCTTGAGCTAGCAATAATTGCTGTCGATAAGAGTGGTAATTCTAAAGTGCCGCACTCTCATTCGCAAAATAATGTATGTGAGCTTCCTTACAGGTAAGATCTATTATAATTTGATAAATATCAGTTATATTCCATCCTCAATCGGCTAAATTAAACCTTAAGATTTGTGTGTCAATCAAAGTTGTTCGTCCAAAATTTATTGATATTAATCGTTCCTAGTAAAAATATGATGATATAAATATGTTTCAGTCCGACAAAACACTGCCAGCTCATACAATTTAGAAAATATGTTTTTTCCGAGCTTCTACGATCTCATGAAGCATATATATATATAGATATAAGTTTTGGTATATCAATAGAGGAGGTCAGCAGTACTTTTGTCGTTAAATATCCAGTTGTACATGTTAAACTGTAGAAGATACAATTTTTTTTCGATTTTCCATACTCTAGTACGCAAAGACATATCAGTTTTGGCTCTTCCTAAGGAATCTTTAGAAATGTAAGTGTAAAACCGTATATCCCATATATTTAGGTGTTCATGTACAAAATTGTAAACGCGTGTGTTTTTTTTTAAATAAATGCATAAAATTTCGGGCACCCCTTTAAATGTTTCTCGATGATTGGATATATATGATTCGTTTCCAGCTTTTATGTAAGCTATAACAAGTGGTTCAAAAAGTTTTCCTGTTTCAATGTAATCGATTAATGATCAGTCAACCCTCAGTAATTAAAGCACATGGCTTACGTCTTTTGAGGTACTATCCGTATTTTGCACCTAGTAGAATTATACATAAATAATTTATTCAACTGAATTTTTTGGCACTGGCCCATGCTCTTTTCTAAAATTCCAATTGGGATTTATTTCTATTTAAATTGTGTTGGAATTATCAAATTCTATATGTTTCGGATTTGCCAATTAGAGGCGTTGGCTCTCTTCCTGGCAAACTTGATATTAGGTTTAAAATATAATTTGATTGTGAAGATACGAAATCATGTTATGCTTTTATTTTTATTCATTGATAAGAGTATAATATAATGGCTTTGTGAAAATTCATGTAACAGGCAGATAAAGTAAATATATTTAACTAGGAGCTGTGTCCACCAAATATAGACTTGAAATTCGAAATGTATAATCTTGACGCAGTAAGCAGAGCGCATGCTTTGTTAGAAATTTTATTAAATGCACTCATTCTTAAGCAGTGAATACACTTGACTGTGGTGGCGTTCAGTTGTGTAATGATCTTTATTAGTTTGAACTAGAGTTCTTATACCCGTACTCAAGCGTATTTCATCCCTTCAATGTAACTTATCTATGCTGAGTGTATACGGCTCAGAGTTGGTATGTCTAATTTTAGATTCTAAGCATGTAATTTGATCTATTCTTATTGCACTCTCTGCAAGTGGTTGAGTGCGTAGTGGGCATGCATAGAATTCATGAATATGCCGTATGTTCATGCCTGAATATGCGGAGGCCAAATGTGACAGCTAGCAGTTGCTGTCTCTGGTTTCTCCTTTGAATCCGTTGCCTGTGTCTCCGTCTGTATAGCATCCCAATTTTTCGATGCTTTGCAGAGATCTCTGGGACGTCCAGGCACATCGTTGTTGATGCGCTGATTACCTTGTTGGTTGATAATCCAGCTATATTGCCGGGGACAATCCATCCAAGTTCGGTTTTTGTCCTAGGATTTTGTTGATTTTCTTTAGTTTTCCCAACATTATTAGAGGAAGTAAATCAACGCCAATAACAACATCGTTTTGACTGGGCTTGTTAAAATGTAGGTCTGCCAGCTCGCAGCCATTCCAATCCTTATTGACATCCATGTCAATTTTCTTTGTCGGAAGAGCTCTCTGAAGTTTTGGCATAACAAGTGCCTGCGTTCTAGTGGCGAATTTGCCTTTAAACCTGGGTTTCATTGTTAAGCAAACACTATTTTTACGAATTTCCGTTTGGTTCGGCGCAGTTTTAACTGTTGTGCGTCTTCTTCAGATATTAAGTTTTTTTGCGAGCCTCCATCTATTAGAGCCCTCGTATTTTCCAGACTTATTTTGAATCTGGATGAGCGCAGTCGCCAGTAACGTATCTTGCCTTTTATTTTCATTTAGACAGTTGTTGCTGACGGTCTCTTTATTATTTGCATCTTCGTGAAGCAAATAGTTGTGTGCTTTGGTGCATTGATTGCAAGTCCAATTTTTTTTTTGCAATCTTCAATGCTATGGGTGCCAAGACATTTATAGCACACCGTGTTTTTATACACATCCTCTTTGCGCTTTTAACAGGTTCAGCTCTAAATCTCTGACACCTGGTTATCTCATATCCAGTCAATTGACAAAAACGGCATATTTTGTAGCTCGTTGTCTTTGCTTCCATCGACGTATGGACGGCACTCTTTTCCTCTGAGTCTATTGAGTTATACAGTTGCTGAATAATCTCCAGCACATTATCCAAGCTTACATTACATGTTGCTCGTAAATTTATATGACCTCCGTAGAGAATCGACGCAACAGAATTTCAGCGAAAAAAATGTCAGTTTCATTACCAAATTGACTTTTTTCTTTGATTATGAAAACACATTCTGTTGTTCCTCAGCAGTTCCATGTCCATTAGCTGGTTAACAGCGTTAGCAAATATTTTGCGCTTATTTTCATAGCGTTTGCATATAAGTTCCCACAGTGAATTGTAGCTAGCAGACGAACCAATTAATAAATGGCCTATGACCATTTTGGGTCTCCTTTGAGGCATGATTTCAGGTAGTTCAGCTTCCTTGTGTCGCTGATATCTTTCCTGTTGTGAATCACCTCGCAAAATAGTTCGAAGAACGCTGACCACTCTTTGGGACTTCCATTAAAGCGAAGAAGATCCACTTTCGGTAGCTCTGGAACGTCTTTTTTATATTTTGCAAGTCACCTACTCTTCTGCTTAGTTTTCTTGTGAGTATGGTGACATTGCATTCCAGCTCGACGATCTCATCGATATCAAAGGCAAGTTTCTCATATTTTGCCGTGAGCGTTGATTGGACTTTGTTCCACATTAAAATCAACTTGTCTTTATAGTTAAGGTTTTATCCCTGGCTACAGAGCTCCTGATTGGCATACACTTATTGCAGTGTTGCCTTTCTTTTAGAGCTCGTGTCTCCACAAGGTCTACCATCACATCCACTGGGCTCGAGCTTCTTTGGGAAAATATTATTTCCTGCTGCCTGTGCTGTGCCTTAGATGTCTCTGGTTGGATGGATACTGTTTGGTCGGTGTCTATGGCGTAGTCGGCAACTTCGACTTTCATCAGAGACTCTTCGTAGTTCCTGATGTTTTCCATTATGTCATCATAAATTTTCTCCTTAAAATATTGATGGTCGACGACACCGATTTTGATCAGCGTTAGATGATTGGCAGTAAACTCATACTTGTTTGTGATGCTGTGCCGGATCTTGTCATACATCTCTGATTGCTTTTTGAACAACTCAAGAGTTTTTGCCGACAGCATTTTGTTTATGTTGTTTCGTGTGAAAATTTGTTCCTGATTTAGTCTTTGGCTTGACAGGTTGGAGGTGTTTTTGTAGCCTTGTAGATTGTACTCGAAGGACCAATATGTGAATACTTGACTGTGGTGGCGTTCAATTCCGTAATGATCTTTATTCGTTTGAGCTACAGTTCTTATCCCCGTACTCAAGCGTATTTCATCATGTAATTTGACCTATTCTTATTGCACTCCCTGCAAGTGGTTGAGTGCGTAGAGGGCATGCGTAGAATTCTTGAATATGCTGTATGTGCAGACCTGACCAAAATCAGAACTTTAAAAATTTTTTGACGACAAAAACTATGTATTGTGTATGTGTCCGTTAGTCTTTCTGTCTGTATGTATGAACGCGTAGATCTCAGAACAAATAAGAGCTTTAGTCTTATTTGTAGGTCTGTACCACGCGCATATCAATTTGGTTCAAATAAGCGATAGCTATTTCCGTTACACTGTTGTCGGTTAAAAATATTCAAAATGTAGTATTGTAATATTCTTATAATGTTATATTATGCCGGTGGTATCCTAGATTAGAATATCATACGTGCACGTGGATTTAATTATGGTTTTGTAGATAAGTAGCTTGATGAGCAACCGTAAGATAGATCTTTATCCGGCAAACCACGGATGATTCTCCAGTCTTGTGGTGAATTGCTTTTGTGTTAATTAGGGAAGGCATCCAGGTTCGTTTTTTGTCAAGCAGCATTCACTGCTAAGGGAGGTAGATCCGTTCAATTGGACAGGAGAACAGTCCAGGTGTTAATGATGTGTCTATGTTACTGGCGGTCTGTGGCGAGTTAGTATAACTGGCAGCCATGTCAGCGGTGAAGGGGGTAAATAGGATCGGACAAAGTACGTTTCACATATATGTCAGATGTTTCACACAGATGTTTCTTCCTTTTGTCAGAACTATCTCATAGAACATAGAAATCAATAATGGTGGGCTTAGTTTTAAAATCTTGTGAGTTTTTCATGGCACTGGTCTAATTTAAGCTGGTAGGAGTCAACATAAGTAAAAAATACAACTAGCAAAATGAAAATTGTAAAACTAGCAAAGATACAGTTGTACTCGGTCACACTATTGTCTCATTGAAATTGTGAATACAGCATGTAATCTTTTTGTGCACATAAAAATATATATTCATAAAAATATATATTGTTGATCAGCACGGCGAATCGTAAAAAATTTTAACAACATTTCAATCATATTGTCCTATGTCAAAGTCCAAGTGTTAAATAGCTCTTCTGTTGTTGGATCACAAATTCCAATTCAGATGCAGTAAGCGTACAAATAAAATTTAGTTTAGCAATAATACTTTTTATACCCTAAACCCATTGAAAATGGGAAATCAAAGTTTAATGATGTTGTTTTAATTCTATATAAAAGGCAAAAGGAGGCGTCAGGGCCTATAAAATATATATTTTTTTGATCCGTATGACAAGTCGAGTCTATTGAGACCTCTCCGTCTGGCTGTCCGTCTGTCCATATCAAAGGTAAAGACTTGAAATTTTATAGGTCCCGCATAGTTATCGATAAAAACATGGTCGATATATAGTTATTATTTATATCTCCAATGATTTTGTATTAAGCTTTCTGTATATTTTCTACAATTTGTATTTTGTTATAATTTGGACGCCAGTTCTTTAAATTAAGTTTAGTTGAAAACAGAGCCAATATGTTAAGGAGTTCGCAGTTATACTAAGCAGACAAGTACTTCGAGAGAATATGCAGATCATATAACAATTTCATTCAAATCCGTTGAGTAAAACGGAATAGTTTGGCCAACATTTGGCCAAGCGTACGCATTTTTCCTTCACAAATGTGTGCATTCTTTTATATTCGAAGACATCCGAAATTGAGATTGAATTGTGTTTGGACTGTAAGCTGCTGCTTTAACTGTGATTTTTAACTTCTTATACTAGCAGTGCACTGCAGTGTAGAGGCGGCGCTTGTTGCCGCGAAGCTTTATGTGCAATGGCGGCGGCGGGACGTTTTTTGTTTTTTAATTGGTAAAGTGGTGTTCGAAGGTATGTTTTGACTTCTTTTTAATGCTCGATACAAGCTATATAAAAATATTAAATAG
Organism: Drosophila eohydei; assembly: GCA_035045825.1. Taxonomy (NCBI): domain Eukaryota; kingdom Metazoa; phylum Arthropoda; class Insecta; order Diptera; family Drosophilidae; genus Drosophila; species Drosophila eohydei. The sequence continues at coordinate 2,866,045 of JAWNOT010000023.1, read as the reverse complement.
ACGCAGATAGAACAGGGTTCACAAACTAAAAAATGTAAACTAAGTCCAATTATATGAAAAAATTAATCAACCACTCTATTGAAATGCTAAATATATTAATTCTAAAATGGTTGTTTTCATGTAACGCAGAGAATCACCGACCATAAAACTCGTTCAATTAGATACTACCGTGGATATCCAGACAGCACCATCAGATATTTTTGTATGTCCATGGGATGAGCCAAATATAAGTTTAGCATCTGATGTACCTGTGATTCCACCTAATAAAATAAATATATTACCTTCTCGGTCCAGTAGTACTACTGTCGAAGAGATATCAATGCCGTTTAACAGGTAAATGATCAAACAATCTATTAGTATATAATAAGCTAACTGTTAAAATAGCAATTCAGAAAGCTGTGAAGTTTTGGAATGTATGCAACGGAACTTTTGCATACGACATCAGGCAACCAAAGATTGTGCAGAGGCGTGTTTACGGATTCCAACAGCAAACTTAATCGAGCAACGTCGTGCTTCCATTTCGTTAACGCACAGGTATCAAATTTAACCCAAAGGACAGAGCTCGTAGATTTTTTTTCATTATACCCTGATTTTGTTAACTGTATGTCACAGGCAGAAGAAGGCGTAGCAGACCCCATAAGGTATATATATTATTAATCAGTATATATATTATTGGTGTCCTAATTTCGGTTGTAATTTTTTTTTATGTTCGATACAATCTATGGGAAATATTAAAAAGTGATAGGAATGAATTCAGAATATCTCCTAATCGGGTACCCCGACTAGAGCTTGACTACTAGTTTTATTTTATTTTTAGTACGCAGAAAGGGGAGTGTTTAACTTTGTATATTATACATTTTAAAAGCTTATAACTCTAAATTTAACTACCAAATTACTAGTGGCCTTCTTTATTGGCTTAAAAAGACTACATGCATCTAAGTCATTTGAGGGTGTCTATCTTCGAATGCTTACTGTAAAACTAAAAACTGTTAAGAATCTACATGAATGGAAATTATATATATATATATATATATATATATATATATATATATATATATATATATATATATATATATATATATATACCCGTTTTTATACCCTGATCCCATTAAAAATAGGAAATCAGGGTATAATGGTTTTGTGTATAATGTGTTTGAGCTGGAGACTTGAAATTTTTTTCGTAGGTCCATGTATAGCACCATGTATATCGAGTTTGTTTAATAAATTCGATAACTATTTCCATTTAATTCTTATCGAATAAAAACATGATTGAAATGCAGTTAATAAATTATATCTCGTACGACGTAGCGTCGAGCTAAGGTATTATTTAAGTATTATGTATATTTTATGCAATTCTGATTTTTGTTGGATTTTGGATATTGGCTCCAAATTTCCCAAAATTCTTAAAATTTAAGTTTAGTTTGAACTGGGGCCATTATGTGAAAGCGTTTGCATCTCAACCAAGCCAATAGGACATGTAGATCATATGCTGAAAATTTCATTAAAATCCATTAAGTAAAACAGAAGTTATTAAACAAAACGTTTGGCCAATTTGCAAAAGCACATGTCAGCAGCGCCACGCGCACGCATTTTTCCTATTCGTGTGCACACATACATTCAAATCCGTGTATTCTTTTCTATTCGAAGAATCGAAATTGCGCTTGAATTGTGCTGAATTATTAGCTGCTACTTATGTTCAAATTTGCAACTACTCGTACAAGCAGTGCAGTGGCTGCGTTGGTAGAGGCGGCCCTCGTATACAGCTAGGTTTTTTAATTATGAAGTGGCGGTGTTGGTAAAGCTGGTGCACGTAGCGCAAATAATCCGGGTTCGAAACCTGGTCTCGTAATGTCGTTTTTTATTTGTTTTTTTTTTTTTTTTAATACAAACTACGGAAAATATTAATAAATACAAATAGGACTGGGATCAGGGTATCTCCTAGTCGGGCACCCCGACTAGATCTTTCGTGTTCTATCTGCAGTTAATCTCCGAAAATTTGTTTATACGTGGTTCCCCAAAGAATCAATAAATAAATAAAAAAAAAATATATATATATATATATATATATATATATATATATACAGTGGTTCACAGCTTATTTCAACCAGCACATTAAAAAAAGTTTGTTGGGCTATAAAATCTAAACTATTGGGGATATCCCGAAAATTTAAATGTAGGTTGTTAGTGTGATGTTTAAACTAATTTCAATTAATTTATTTTTTAAATATTTTTTCAATATTTAATAATGTTTAAAAACTAAAAAATTAGACCACAACAGTTCCACAGCTTATTTCAACCACTTATGAAATAATATTATATAACATTAAAATAACATAAAATAATAAAAAATTAATACTTAGTGTGACCACCCTTTTGGTTAACTATTATTTTAAGTCTTTTTTGGGATAGATTCCACCAACTTTTTGGTGACTTCTGGAGTAATATTTTCCCATTCCTCAACCAATGCAGCTCTTAGGTCCGATTTGTTGGATATATTGTGTTTGCGAATGTTTTTTTCCAAAATCGACCACAAATTCTCGATGACATTTATATCTAGTGACTGGGCTGGTGGTTTCATAACGTGCGGACATTACCAGATCAGCCGAGTCTGGACAATTCCCGAAGTGTGTATCGGATCATTATCTTGTTAAAATCTGAAGTCCTCCTTTATGTCCAGTTTCTGAGCACTTTGAATTAAATTGGACTTCAAAATATCAAGATATTTGCCTTTGTCCATCGTAACATCATTGGCTACTTGTCGAGCCGATATCCATGGGTTATCCCGGATTTTTCTCACAATATATATCTGTGGGATTAAAAATTTTGTTTGGAGCATTTCTACCTTTATCGTGGGTTCTACTTTCACGGACAAACCGGTATATGATGCTTTGAACTGTAGAATCACTAAATCCAACCATCTGAGCAATTTTTCTACGGGAATGACCATTTGTATAGTGTTTGAGAACAAGTTCCCGCTGCTCAATAGATGTGCGTGGTCCCATTTTGCTAAATTCACTTTTGTGCAAGTTGAGCTTTCAAAATTCTGCAAAAATTTGTTTTATCATACTGCGAAAACAGTGATCAAAGCATAGAACAAGAACTACAGTTACATTGCAAAATAACGGATCTTTCATCAGCTGCAAAGTTTGTGGTTGAAATAAGCTGTGGAACTATTTTGGTCTAATTTTTTAGTTTTTAAACATTATTAAATATTGAAAAAATATTTAAAACATAAATGAATTGATTTTATATTAGTTTAAACATCACATTAACATCATATATATATATATATATATATATATATATATATATATATATATATATATATATATATATATATATATATATATATATATATATGTGTGTGTATTATATATATTTATATATAAATGTGTAATTGTTTTTCTGTATTCATATATATATATATATGAATACAGAAAAACAATTACACATTTAAATTAATGATTTGAATATTTCGTCTGTCCTGCGTCAAATAGATCAAATACTGTATAATCTACCAAAAAAAAAAATAAATAATTGACCTGCTTCTCAGCAAAAACAATTTTCAAATAAATTTTTTTTCTTTGCTTCAGCGTGACATTTCAATAAGTACTAACTTACACCTGACTAACAATTGTTTCACCCGTTGGTAACGAGCAATAATGATACTGTGCGTCGAACCTTTTATTCACTTTGACAATTTGATGGCGTCATAATTGGTTGAAAACCGTCAAAATAGTAGATTTTCAATTTTGTTATTGCTGCCGCTGTACCTCTTTGAACAATTTGACTCGTTACAGGTCTTTTATAGCCTGATGCCTGATTGCTGATGCTCATCGCTGACTTTTTATAGCGCTATACCTTTTTGTAGTCCGATGATCATCACATACTTACTATCTTATTATTGGTTATCGCTGTGTCGCTTTATAGGCTGATTTTGGATACTTCAAACATTTTTTTTTTAAATTGGAGCCTATTATTTCGATCTGGCAGTGTCTTACCCCTAGTGGGGGATACTCAGAGTAGCTCGAAGAGCTGAGGCATAACAATCTATGTTGAACAAAAAAGAATGAGCTACAGCGATCTATACTTTTCGAGCCTGTTTCATAAAAATTTTTGTGCGGAGACGGTATTTAAAATATAAAATAAACAAAAAGCATAATAAAGCTTTAAAGACATGAGACATATAAAACTGAATATAATAAACATTTTATTAGGTTTCATGTAAATTGGATAAATCATTATTTTAAACAAATTTCACTTTTGAGTGCTATAGGAGATCTTCTTTTAAAATTTTAGAATAACAACGTATGAAATAATGCTTGGTAGACTAACGAATTCGAATCGTCGCAATTGCCACACGGAAGAATCGAGAAATATTCGTATATGACTGGGGAAGGTATCCGTATGAGAAAGGACTAATCTCCAGGAGTCAACAGAAATATAATCAGCTAACTTTGAAGACATTCGATTATTGACACGTCAGTCGAGATCTGCTCCTATAGATTTAATTCAAACACAAGAGGGTGAGAATGGCGTCATTTGGTAAGGACATTATGATTACCATATTTATGCCAACTTTTATCAAAGAAAATTTTTGTCACTCGCTTGGCTTCCTATATTCATTCCATTGAATGCCTTTAACTGTTCGTCGTCCTTGATAATAAATAACTATAACCCTATGTGGAATATATATGTAACTCATTTAGAAAATTTGTAATTACAAGATCTCCTTAATGAAAGAAGCCATTTGGTGCGTTTGTTAAAAACGTTAATAGATATAATATAAGATTGTCACCCCACACAGATAAATCGGCTGCTGTTGAACATGGCCAGAAATATAAAGTATCATATATGGGTATATTAGCAATTTTCCTAATCGGTAATCAGATCGCTAAAAACGATAAATTAATATAATAAATTAATCGTTACGGCGTGGGTAGCCTTATCTTATAAAGTATTAAAAATTTCCCGATATGCCCACTCGGCGGAATACGGAAAGAGCATATCGGGTATGTAAAAAAATGTAGACTTAAAATTTTTAAAACATAACTACACTGACAACTAGATAAAAAATAAATATTTTACATATTTAAGCCCATAGAGCCGTGGCGAACTGCAAGAAGCTTATATTTGCTAAAGCTAGAGCTAGAAGCTTAAAAATTCGAGTTACTGTTGACGTCCTCCATTAATGGAATCCTCAGAACTATTTGGGGCTTATCACAAATATTTACTTCCGATTTGAATCCTATGCCCAAACATTTTACAATGAAGTTTCTGTAAACTGCTAAAGAAGGACCAAAATTGATCTGTATTCGCATACTGACGAGAGTATCTTCTATCTTGAATCTAGTTTTTTTTTTGATTAGTGTTGACCTCCTCTGTTGACTTATAAATATCTACATATTTATATATATGCCTCTTGAGAGCGTGATACATTCCATATCTTCCAAAGTTTTGAAGACAACAATGTTTGCATGAGTATTATGCAGTCAGTCAGTCAACACTCTTACTTTTTTTAAATTGGTGTGCTTCCGGAATTTGAATGAAAATAGTTCCACCTCCTTTTGCTTTGACGTACCGTTACCAGTTTACAGTTACCGTTTCGCAGGCCATTGTAGATTTGTTTGTCATTAATATAAGTTTTCCAACTTGTCAGAAGTTGTATTTCTCAAAAGTATGGTGTTCTTAGTTGTTTACCGAGTACGGGGAAACAGAGGCAGTGCAGTCCACGTTTTCATAGAAACGTTTACTTTTGGTACTGCCAGGCTTAAAGTTCTAGATCACGGACTTGTCCGCAGAATTATATAGATCACTAAGCTGGCTTCAATTAAATGGATTAGAATTATCAACATTCATATTTTATATACTAAATTGGATATATAAGTATTTCCCGATGAAAATTTTTTCATTCTGTTTTTTGTTCGATAATTGGATGGTTATTACTTGGTTATTACGTTATCAAATGCTCACATTTTTTAGCTCTTTGTTTCATCAATTAACTACACTTAAAAAATACTTTGTCAACTTTCCTCTACGATCGGGTGCGGCTCTCACACTGCGTATCTTCGTTGCTGGTCGCTAAAGTATACCGGGCCGAGTGACTAGAAATTCATAGTACAAATCATGAAACAAAACTTTTAAATGAACCTGATCACATAGTCAAAAGAACCAAGTTCAAAACAATGTGTTATAACTAACGTCGTGTCAATTAGTTAAAACATATACCTAGCGAAAACATAAAAAAAAAACAAGTAATGGCGCTCTAGTCGAGACTGATCGAATTGGAAATACCGTAAACCCTGCGAAGACGTGACATTATTATTATTCTTATTATTAGAGGTCATTTCATCAGAAATCAGATGCTTAAAAAATCAAAATAACCATTATTATCGATAATAACGAAATGACATGATATACAATGATACACAGGGATATAATTTTAAAGTTTCGTTTCTAGTTTTATATATACTTTATGTGGTTCGACACGAATCCTTCTGCCTACTACATACAATTTTCTAAAATCACTATACCTAGTTCCCAATCTCAGAAAATAAAAACTTTTCTCTTTGTATTCATTTTCCATACTTAACTCAATTTTACTTGGAATATGGTTTCTTAAAACGAATACCAAACATTTTTAATATATCTGTTTGTTTTCTGTTTCCGCGTTTTTCAGCAGTGCGTGTGAGTATCAGATCGCACCCATCAATTCCTCCTTGACCTCAACGTTACCCATCGTTAATTCCAATTGTCAATGTGTAGATGGCAGCAGTATTATTACTGAGGACCTACAAGTTGTCAGTGAAGCGGAATGCAAATCGATGTCAAATTATAGTAGTAAGACTTCTGAATTTGACTTTTCTAATTTGCCCATGGCAGAATCGTTACCGAGACTACCGGAAACAACCGAGATTACTTTACAAAGGAAGGATTACGAAATACTCGCTCCAGCAGTCAAGCAGCAACACTCGGTCTCGACAATGCCTGTGAAGCAATTGTACGACGAGGGTGCTCCTCAGCTTTGCGCCATTGCAACTGCACCTTCAGTAAAAATTGATCGTCAGCTTAAATCAGACTTAGATGTAGTAAAAGAAGTTAAAATCGAACTAATAGAGTCTTCCGTCTACAACAACAGTGGTACTACAAAAAATTCTTATCTGTGTAGCAAAGAAGAGTTAGGAATCGTTTCAAAGATAAAAATCAGCGCAGCGCAGTTAACTGTAGAAGCAAATGTTGAGTATCATATTCAGGAAAATGCAGATGTTGAGTTATCACCCACTACTGATGAGTATCAAGAAGGCACGCATTTTGGAAGTAAAGACGTAGTTTTCGACTATGATATTATAGAAACAGAGAGATATCTAGGATATACACCGCCAGCACCGACGCCAGTGCCTTCTTTGGCACCGCTCGCTGTACTGGAAGTCGATATAGTGGATGAAGAACCCGTTGATGAGTCTGCAGCGGCTAGACCACTAACGCCTGTATTAAGTAAAGATGACGTTTGTCGTCGGCGTAAAAAACGCAATGCTACAGTTAAGAAGCTTAGCTCATTTGATGAACGAGATAAAATGAATGAAAAGCCTACCACCTCCGCGCAAACAACAACTGATGAAGCCGAACATAACGCAGTATGTCCCTGGGAAGATGAGTAAGTATTTCACATTTATATTATAAAATATTTTTGATCTACCGCTCAAGTCCTATTATTATAGAAACGTTAGTACCAATGATGGAACATTTGTGAAGACATATGCTACGTTGGGATATTTATGAATAAAACCATCATAAAAATATGCCACAGCTTACAAAGTAACTTTCTTACTGTAATGGGAATTAAAATACATTATTACGTTTTCTTAACAAACTAATTCTATGTATATATGTATGGATACAAAAATGCATATCCGCTTCGCATGTTAAATAAAAACGGTTTAAAAAAAAATAAACTTTTTTTCCTGCATAAGTATAAATATTATAACCGTAGAGCTTATATGTGCGTTTGTATGTGTATATGTTGGTTGCTATTTACACTTGCCAGAAAAACTATGCGTACAGGCCTAATGAGCGACTTTGATAGAGAACAAATATGATAAATAATAGTATATTTATCAATATTATATTTTTTAATGAAAAACAATTTAATAACACACATTTATCAACAATTTTTTTATATAATATCAAACAGTTTTTTTTTATATTTAAAATAAGAAAAAAACAACGAAAATTCACTTAGAAAAAGTATGCGTACAAACTAAAAAACAAAAGAAAAATAACTTTTTTTCAATGAGAATGAGAAAATTAATATGAGGTTGGATACCCCTTTCGCTTCTTGGTCTCTTCCAACCATTTTGGCATCGATGCCACCAATTTCCGGGTGAAATCTACCGGAATTTTTACCCATTCCTCCATCAGAACCGATTTGAGCATGTCCTTTGATGTAATTATTCGCTCTCTGATCCTGCGCTCCAAAAAATCCCATAAATGCCCTATGGGATTAAGGTCCGGTGACTGGGGAGGCGAATGAAGCTGGTGTCTAGTGTTGTAGAGCAACCAGAGCTTGACATTGTGGGCTGTGTGTTTGGGGTCATTGTCCTGTTGGAAGACTTCTGTTTAACTTCCTGATTAATCTTTGATGCAGTTAATCCAGGGTTTAGCAGCGCCGTCTTCAGCACGTCCCTCTTCTCTCTCTCGGTCAGCTTTGAGGGCCTTCCCGAGCGTGGCTTTGACTTAACTGAGCCAGTCAAATTAAAGTTATTGACTACTCTTTGGACAGAAGAATGAGTTCTACCAACAATTTCGCCAATTTCTCTGCAAGATTTCCCTTCATCGCGTAATTTTACGATGAGTTTCCTCAGATCGGGATCAATCTCTTTTAGTTTTCTTCCCATGGCGAAATCTATCAACTTAATGACAAAATTTGCAAACCAACACGTGATTGACATCCTTTAATACTTTCTTTACCATAATATGCTATGTAACGGTACTAAAAGCTTCACAGGACGATTAAGAACAATGGGTTGTTAGTTTGTACGCATACTTTTTCTAAGTGAATTTTCGTTGTTTTTTTCTTATTTTAAATATAAAAAAAAAACTGTTTAATATTATAAAAAAAAATTGTTGATAAATGTGTGTTATTAAATTGTTTTTCATTAAAAAATATAATATTGATAAATATACTATTATTTATCATATTTGTTCTCTATCAAAGTCGCTCATTAGGCCTGTACGCATAGTTTTTCTGGCAAGTGTACATAAGTATAAAATAAACGTACTGATTGGAATATGAGCCAGGGTTCAGAATACCAAGTGAATTACAATTTTTAGGTCAAATTGTGAAGATATCCAATAGCCATACACTTGACTATTTTAAAATTTCGAGATGCAAAAACAGAAATTCAGTTAATACCACAATCCAAAGAAAAAACCCGTAAGAAAATAAAACTTAGGCGCCACTAATTGCAACCCATTCGCTCACGGAAGGAAATCAATAGTAACTCAATAACCGAATAATCTCTCAAACAATACAAGATATAGATATTTGCCGTTTTCCACGTCCCCTTTTCGCGCAGATATACATATAATATATATTTTTGTGATTATGCCAATTATACAACGCTCCTTTTATGTATATACAGAGAATAGTGCAAGCACGCGCATACTTAGACACGTTATCCGCTATATGGACTTTACTTAATTACTTTTTCCAGATAGACATTTTAATAAAATTTTTTGAAAGTAATAATATTGGAAATAAATATTTGCAAAGTCCATAATTAATTCACGCTAAGCTTAAAGAACTAAATTAAATGATTATCGATAGTAAGGAAATGAGTTATCGCAACAATAAGATAAACTTTTGCACTGTTTGGTATACAATAATATATGTATATTTAAAATTTCTTCCTCTTGTGTGTTTTACGAAAATCCTGCTTTTACACCAAATGACAGAGGGACATAACTAGACCGATAGAGCTTGTAATCCTAATAAAAAATATATACAGTGGTTCACAGCTTATTTCAACCAGCACCTTAAAAAAAGTTTGTTGGGCTATAAAATCTAAACTATTGGGGATATCCCGAAAATTTAAATGCAGGTTGTTAGTGTGATGTTTAAACTAATATAAAATCAATTCATTTATTTTTAAAATATTTTTTCAATATTTAATAATGTTTAAAAACTAAAAAATGAGACCAAAACTGTTCCACAGCTTATTTCAACCACTTATGATATAACATTATATAACATTAAAATAACATAAAATAATAAAAAATTAATACTTAGTGTGACCACCCTTTTGGTTAACTATTATTTTAAGTCTTTTTGGGATAGATTCCACCAATTTTTTAGTGACTTCTGGAGTAATTTTTTCCCATTCCTCAACCAATGCAGCTCTTAGGTCCGATTTGTTGGATATATTGTGTTTGCGAATGTTTTTTTCCAAAATCGACCACAAATTCTCGATGACATTTATATCTGGTGACTGCGCTGGTGGTTTCATAACGTGCGGACATTTCCAGATCAGCCAAGTCTGGACAATTCCCGCAATGTGTTTCGGGTCATTATCTTGATAAAATCTGAAGTCCTCCTTTATGCCCAGTTTCTGAGCACTTTGAATTAAATTTGACTTCAAAATATCAAGATATTTGCCTTTATCCATCGTAGTCTCAATGAACTCTAAGTTCCCAACGCCGGCTGCTGACATACAGGCCCAAACCATAAGGCTGCCTCCGCCATGCTTTACTGTAGCCCTCAAATGTTTTGCGTCAAGCTCTGTGTTAGGCTTACGCCACACATATGAGGGCCCATCCGACCCAAATAAATTAAATTTGGACTTGGGAATTGTCCAGACTCGGCTGATCTGGTAATGTCCGCACGTTATGAAACCACCAGCCCAGTCACCAGATATAAATGTCATCGAGAATTTGTGGTCTATTTTGGAAAAAAACATTCGCAAACACAATATATCCAACAAATCGGACCTAAGAGCTGCATTGGTTGAGGAATGGGAAAAAATTACTCCAGAATTCACTAAAAAATTGGTGGAATCTATCCCAAAAAGACTTAAAATAATAGTTAACCAAAAGGGTGGTCACACTAAGTATTAATTTTTTATTATTTTATGTTATTTTAATGTTATATAATGTTATATCATAAGTGGTTGAAATAAGCTGTGGAACTGTTTTGGTCTCATTTTTTAGTTTTTAAACATTAATAAATATTGAAAAAATATTTAAAAAATAAATGAATTGATTTTATATTAGTTTAAACATCACACTAACAACCTGCATTGAAATTTTCGGGATATCCCCAATAGTTTAGATTTTATAGCCCAACAAACTTTTTTTAAGGTGCTGGTTGAAATAAGCTGTGAACCACTGTATACTTTATGATTAGTATATTTTATGGTATGCCACGCCATCTTCTGCCTATTACATACTTTTCACAAAACTATTAAATTCCTATTTTCAAAGTGCCCGCCTTTATATCTCGACAAGTAAAGTGCCGGAGAGTTGAATTGCTGGCGCCATCGGCTTTTTTCTTCTTCGTTTTACAAACATGAAGTGGAGACTTAAGTCGAGGGTATTCGCATTGCTGAGTCCTGTTGCATTGATACCGGCTTTCTTTCTTTTTTGACACACGCAATTTCTTTCTAAAACTGTGAGTTCCAACAATTTTATATCGTTATTCTAGATGTAAGCTATGGAGTACATTTAAAAACGATCTTTTGGGTATCAGAGTATCTCCAAGACGGGCATCGTATTTAGAGCTTTTTTACTTTTTTTTAATGTTAACGGCTTATCCAAACAATTAGCAAAACTGAATATTGGTGAAATGAATCAACTCTCATTTCTTAAACAACCAAACACTCAATATTATATTAAACAACCAAATATTATCAGAACTACCCACAAATGTCAATCCACGATCAATGTCACCAATAAAATGCTATAAATACTATCTTAAGAATATTAGTATTTTTAGTTATTTTCCTAGCGTGGAGAACTTAAACAAATTTTTCAATTTAAACAAAACTTAAGATCCGACTATTTTACATAAGCATTATTTAATTATCATCGCTCCGAAGAACAAAGAGAGAACATTCTTACAAATAAACCTCCCTTTTCTTATACATAAATTACCTGTTGCCATGGTTTCTCACAGATAATTTGAGCAAACGTTGTCTTTGTGGCTCTATACGCCATGGCTTAATGTATTAAGGATGCTCGTAAGCTAGTCGATGCTCAATCGCAGTCCACTTGAAATGATCAACATTGTAAATAATGAGACCCGAATAATGTGGGAGTTCCTAACATGTTTATTTGATTGGTTGAATAACATATATGGCGCAGTCGGTAGGATACTAAGCCATGAATTCTATCCGAGTTATCTAAAATATAGTACGAATAAATAACCTCAAATGTGATCTGCCAACATAATCTACGTTCCGTGGCGTGCCGTAACTAATTGCAGATTTCCATCAAAATCCTCTGGACTGATCGAATATCACTACAAAGACATAACTTATACATATATGGGCCTAACAGAACATTAACTTGATCTGTGAACAAAACTGCTCGTAAATAAAATAGCACGTAAGAAAGCTCTAGTCTAAGGGGTGCCCGACTTGAAGATATCCTTAACTCCATCCGAATTGCGTATTAAAATACACTCCATAGCTTAGTATTAGGCATAAACGTATACAAATTTTTGAGATAAGGTTCGAAATTCAAATAACAAGTTTGACAGAGCTAACAAATAAAACAGCTCTAATCATATAGGCCCGACTTGAGGTAACCTGAACTCCGTCCAATCTACAAATTTTTATATTTTCTTTCGGACACAAAAACTCAAGCCAACATCTCCTACGCAATACGCAGCAACTTTACCAACACCGCCACTTTAAATTGAACAAATAACAAGACTTGAAGATACATTAAACCCAATCCCATCTTTATTTTTTAATATTTTCCATAGCTTCTATTGAGCACTAAAAACAAAACAAATAAAAACCGACCGATCGTCACCTGGCATTAAACACAGAGCTTCGCGGCAATGAGCGCCACCTCTACCAAAACCAATTTCAACTAAAGTAGCAGCTGACTATCACCACACAATTGAATCGTAATAGGGCAGAATGCACACATTAAAATGTATGTGCGCACATGCACAGGAAAAATGCGTACGCTTTAAACTGCTTGCCACGTGTTTTTTCAAATTGGCCAATTTGTTTAATAAATTCTGATTTACTTAACTGATTTTAATAAAATTGTCAGCTAAGTAAAAATTCAAACTCCTTTATATATTGACTTTATTTCCAACTAAACTTAAGTTTAAAGAATTCGAGGAAACTTTTAGCCATTATCCAAGATATTGACAAAATCAAAATTGTATAAAATATATATAAAACTAAATACAAAATTTGGAGGCATAAGCTCATAAGCCGTACGAGATATAATTTAATAATTGTATTTTGATAATGTTTTTAAACATGAAACGCAAATAGGTATCGATTATTTGAGACAAACTTAATATGCGCGTTCTATAAACAAAAATTACGACAAAGAGATATAAGAGATAATAAATATGCTACGACATATATAAAACTATAACAATAACCAATATCCACATTTATAATAACTTGCATTTGTATATCGATGTACTTAATCTATACGATTGACACAATACCACAACCATTTTTTATTAAGTATACTAAAACCGAACCAGAAACACCAATAAAAGAAATAGAAATTCCAAATACTATGAACAAAATCCTTTACTATACCTTATTGTATCATCCAGGGAATAAATATTTTTTAAAAGATGGGAAAATCATATATCAGAGACTTCATATATATGCACACGCATTTTACCATAAACCAAAGCTTGGTGATTTTAGTAAACAAACAAGCATTTGCGATAACACCAGTGAACTATAAACAAACAAACTGGGCCAATAAAACCGTTCCGATATTATCATCCCACAAAACGTTACCAACTCACACACAACATAAATAACAAAGTATGCAAATTGAATCTTTAGTCATCTTAACGCTGAAAATTGTTAAGCCTATTTTCGATTTTAACTAAAAGTGCAGACTCCGACAAAGCCAAATATTAAAATGTTTTTTATTTTCATTTGGAATTGTATAAAATATTTATATGTATACATAATAAATATCCATTAATATCTGCGTTAAATAAACGTCTAATTTATGCTCGATCTACGAACACCGGTTGATCATGATCAAGCCGATGAGAGCAAGGTGTTCTGGCATGAAAATACTATATTTTAGGATTCTTATGGCACTCAACGACTAGCACGCAATGCAATAGGAAAAGATCAAATTACATGCTTAGAATCTAAAAATAGACATACCAACGCTGAGGCTTACACACTCAGCAATAGATAAGCCAGATTTAAGAACCCTAACTCAAATGAATAAAGATCATTACAGATCTGAACATCGCCACAGTCAAGTGTATTAAAATTGGTCCTTCGAGCCGCAGAATACAAGACTTAATAACATCATAGTCAATTGTATTCGTACATGGAATATAGAGAATTTGGAACGAATGACCGCAAACTCTTTACAAATATAAATAGCTTACAAATCTATACTTTGTCTGCTTTTATTTCGATATAGTCCGAATCCAAGGGGATTGGGAATTAAGTGTCTCTAGTCTGTATTTCGTGTTGAGTTACAGACACTTTTTAACTTGAAGTAGTTGCAATTGAAAGTAATTTAGTTTTTGTAAGTATTCGTTGTTAGTCCGGTGAACAGTTTGAAACGCGTACATATTGTAGATGAGTACAGCATTATTCTTTGTAAGAATTGTATCGGATAAGATTTTTTCGTATTTAATTATTTTGTTTGGTTTTTCGTTATGGTTGTGATCATTCTGTAGATTGCGATAAAGGCTGAATTATGCATTCTAAGGGTAATTGCCAATTACCAATACCTCTGTATTCATTACAAGAACGCATATAGTAAATCGGATGAGTTATTGAAAAAAAAAAGATAATCTCTAACATTCAACCATAAATACTTTGAAAGTCAGATTAAAACAAACGCGACGGAGAATATTTCGAAGGGCACACCTCAAATATTAAAAACTTGCGAAAATTGGGCGCTAAAATCATACGAAAGATGTATGTGATGCTAAAAAGCTCAACTATTTTAAAATATGATTGCACGGAGAAAAAAGTGTGGTTAGGCATCTCTTAAGTGGATCAGAGAGATCAGTACATGATTCATCAAGCATTTAAATCACATTTTGGACCAATACAGTCTCAACTAAAAGTTCGAAGCAAGTCTTACACAGCATACGGCATATCAATAAACTCATTCGAAAACAGAAATTGTAGAAGTTGCGAGTCCCATCTTTGCTCACATTTTATTATGACCATGTAGCTTTACAAGAAAGTCACGAGAAGTAAAAAAAAAAGCTAGAAGACGTTTTGTGATTCATTGAAGTATGATCTAATTCTTAATCTCTTGGGCTTAACACAGAAAGCTGCATATGACCTTCAGCTCAAATGAACCTGTGAATGGTCATGAACTATTTCGGTACCATTAGCTTAAGGAAGCCTTGACAATTTGCCAAGAATAGAAAAATGTATGTCCGTTGTTTAGGACTACATAATTTTTCTAGTTGCACACGATCATAAATATATCAGCTTTGCGACACTCGTCTACATGAAGAACCACAAGATAGAAAAAATTAACTTTATGCATAATAAACAGAAAAGTCAGACTATGGCAATTGGTGTCTGAAGAAGCTAGTCAATTCTTAAGACTTGCTCTATAATAAGGCTTATTACAAATTGAGCAGCATCTGCATTGACTTGACTCGACACGCAAAACGCTTTAAAGCATTGCTGATACATAAGAAAAAAAAATTGCCAAGCAACTTGTTCAATGTTAAAACGGAAGAGAAACAGGAGAAATACTTGCTTGCCAATCGCAATTTAAACAAAGCCAGTCGGAATGATTTGATTGTCGATGCAAATGGTTTCCCATCTATTTTCGAAAGTTATACAATGGTTATTGATGGACTATTTAGCAAAAAGTCAAAGTTTTTTGGATTATCTCTGAGATTCTTTGCAGGAAAATAACTAATAAAGTAATTCCGGTAATTGCCACAATTAATTGGAGATTTGGGAGTTCAAGGACGAGGACTAACACAACGTCATTGAGGACGAGCGGTGCGTGTAGCTTTTAACACACTACAACTTTAGACAGCGATGGAGGATTTATTGGAATTAATGAGTACCATTTTTAAATAGATCACTAAAGTGGTTACAAGTAAAACCCCGACTATTAATGAGGTGCCCTAGGAATGTACAACTGTGAAGGTGTATTTGTATTTTTAAGGCCTTGAGACTGATTTAGTATAAAATTTGCCACGTATTTCTTGTTGTTTTATTATTCAAGATGAATCGGTAACTTTAAGCTCGTTAGTTTTAAAATTGCTTGTTGCGATAACAACCTCACTCTTAAAAGAGCAACAGCATAAAAAAAGTTAGTATTTCAGAAACATACTTTAATACGCAACATGGGCAATAAGTGAGAGAGGGTCAACAATAATTTAATTCTTACATTTTTATTTTCTAATTATGTATAGGATACAGTTTTGCTCAATTTTTCAAGCCCCTAGTCTTTAATAACATTAAATGGTACATCGATAGAGGCAATCGATAGTAACTCACTATTTCTATTTTCTAGATTTACAACTTTAGAAGAAGGAACTAGTATAAAATAAAAAAAAGATTTTATATATATTCTTAAGTAAGACGACGAGTTGAATCGATCTAGCCACGAGCTAGAAACTTAAATTTTTTGTAGTTCCAGCGTTTCTTACTTATTATTTTTATTTATTTTATTATTACTTATAATGACACTTAAAAGTTTTGCAGATATTGTCATGAACACGTTTAAATAGTATTATAGTTAAATAATATCAGTCTTTATTTACCTGTGAATTCGGAAATATCTGTTGTTGTTGATATTATTGAGCCACATTTTCTATAGTTTTTAAGACTATATAATATTTATGTTTTAGTTTAAACATTTTCTTGACATATCGTTCCGTCAATATGATAAATAAATAATTAGATCATGAAAATGAGAATTGGATAACGTTTAAATCAACATCTAATGCGTTTAAGTTCAATTTAACGGAATGTTGAACAAACCATAAACGGTTGGGTATATTTGAGTTTTGATCGCAAATTATGAGCATTCCGTTAAGACCTACCAAGCTGAGATAAGCACATAAATATAAGTCATACTAGTAGACAAAACCATAAGTATTATTATTTAATAACAATTTTGTGTTGGTTTTTGCTTTACTGTCTATAAAGCAAAATATAGCTTACACAAAAGTAATCAGTTTTATTTAACCAAGAACTTTTTTCTGCAATACTCTACTTAATTAATTAATGAACCATTAAACGTAACTCATTAGCAAACGCTTTTTTATCCATTGCGGAATTATAATCTCAACTACATTTATATACATCCATGTTTTATTATTTTGGGTAGGGGTAAGTAAATTTTATTACGCGATTATATATTAGTCGGGTCGTCATTCTGGCCGGTGTCTTTCATGTGGCGGTCCCTCCCTTTTTCTTGGGCTGCGTAACACCTTCTTCAACTTAAAGATGTAGCCTTTCATGAACTCTAACTCAGCATTGTAATAAGTGCTCCTACGTCCAGGTGCACGTGTTTCCGCCAAAATAATATTTCAGCGGAGTTAAAGATTCTATTCCAGTCATTTATGTTTTTACACATTTGCTCTATTATAGTCTCTAATATAACTTCACTAATAGTATCTACCAGGACGGTCCTTTCGTTTAACCACAATTCACAGTAAACGAAAATATCCTCTGAGTCCTGCATAGCAGTCAGAACTTTTTCCCATCTTATGTAGATGTAGATTCACCGTGCTTTCTATTTAGCCACTGCTCTATATCGAAATCCAGCTATTCTTTTGCCAACTGCACCGTATTCGTATAGAGTTCAAGATCACTTAGCAATTAAAACATAATCATGTTCAATGTACATACAAACATATTATTGATAACAAAGATTAGATGTTATTAAAGATAACAAAAAAAATATGGCCCATATACGGTCAGTACGGTCACCGGCTTAATTTGCATGCACTGATGCAGTACACTGCTGATGACCTCATTAATAGTGTAGTTTGAAATTTGCTGTTGCTCCTAAGTACTGCAAAATGAGCTCTTTTCTAGCTAACAGCCTGACATGCGGATTTCGATTTCTCAAGTGAATGCAAAAAACCTGGTCTGGTTATGCCAGTAACATTAGAACACTATTCATGGATTGATAATACTACAGCAGGACCAACCTTTTGATCCTACGCATTAGTACGGAGTAGCCACGGGTCTAGACGTTAAAGAGGGTAGCCCGGCTCTTATTTGCTACCGGATCATATCGTCAATAACCCTTGACTGCTGTTAAATATCGATTAATAAAATATTCCTCCTTACTCTTCCTCCGACTCTTTTCCAAAGCTACTACAATTTCTTCTATTTATAATGTGTTTTACTAGTCCGCGCTTCCATAGCCGTGATATTGGCCAGCTGCGTTGACTGCCTTAGCCCAAAAGAATTCATCAATTGACTGAATTGACGTCCCCATCTAAGGGCGGTTTGCCTTTTCAGTCCCACCGTTTTGTTGTTGTAGTTGTATGGCGCTATAAACTGCTGTCAATCCCATGATTCTTTGAATATTCATCAAACGGGTTTTAAAGAATTCCCCTTCATTTTCGCAAGATTGGTCATTACTGAAAGTTAGCAAGTACCTCGATTGCACAATTGACATGAATTAATTCCAATAAGTTTTGCGCCAAGTTGGCAGTTGGCTCAGGAAATGGCTGAGCAGGAATATTACTGATTATGCTAGTTTTGCAATTCATATTCGCTGCAAAACCCATTTATTTAATATTGCGCACCATTCCTTTACTGAGACATGGCAAATAGGCAACGTGGTTTCCCTTTATAATACAAGAACCTTCAGGGATTAATTTAGTATATTTTTAACCAAAAGTGATAAAGCATACGAGCCCCACATACTTTTTTCAAATTATCTGCCTTCATCGCATTTTTGCTCTTTTTATACCCTGATCCCATTGAAAATGGGAAATCAGAGTATAATGGTTTTGTGCAAATGTATGTAACAGGCAGAAGGAGGCGTGGCAGACCCCATAAAGTATATATATTCTTGATCAGGATGACAAGACGAGTCGATTGAGCCCTGTCCGTCTGTCTGTCTGTCCGTCTGTCCGTCTGTCCGTATGTGTGAACGCGTGGATCTCAGCATCTATAAGAGCTAGAGACTTGAAATTTTTTTTGTAGGTCCGTGTATAGCACGCGCAGGTCAAGTTTGTTTCAAATATTCGATAACTATTCGCATTTAATTGTTATCGAATAAAAACATTATTGAAATGCAGTAAATAAATTATATCTCGAACGTCTTAAGAGCTAGAGCCTCCAAATTTTGTATTTAGTCTTATGTATATTTTCTGCAATTTTGATTTTTGTTGGATTTTGGATACCGGCTCCAAATTCCCCAAATTCTTAGAATTTAAGTTTAGTAGGAACTAGGGCCATTATGTGAAGGCGTTTGCATCTCAACCAAGCCAATAGGATATGTAGATCATATGCTAAAAATTTCATTAAAATCCATTAAGTAAAACAGAAGTTATTAAACAAAACGTTTGGCCAATTTGCAAAAGCACATGTCAGCAGCGCCACGCGCACGCATTTTTCCTATGCGTGTGCACACATACATTCAAATGCGTGTATTGTTTTCTATTCCACGAATTGAAATTGCGATTGAACTGTGCTGAATTATTAGCTGCTACTTATATTCAAATTTGCAGCTGCTCGCATAAGCAGAGCAGTGGTTGCGTTGATAGAGGCGGCGCTCGTGTGCAGCGCGGTCCTGGTTCGAGACCAGCGCAGACGAGTCATTTTTTGTTGTTTTATTTATTTTTTAATTATGAAGTGGCGGTGTTGGTAGAGTTGGCGCACGTTGCGCAGACAATCCCGGTTCGAATCCTGGTCTCGCAATGTCATTTTTTATTTATTTTCTTTTTTTTTTTTGAATACTCGATACAAACTACGGCAAATATTAAAAAACTCAGAGGACTGGGATCAGGGTATCTCCTAGTCGGGCACCCCGACTAGAGCTTTCTTACTTGTTAAACCTTGATCAGGGTATAACGATTTTGTGCAAATGTACGTAACAGGCAGAAAGAGGTGTGGCAGACCCCATAAAGTAGACATATTCTTTATCAGGATGACAAGCCGAGTCGATCCGAGCCCAGTCCGTCCGTCTGTCCGTCCGCCTGTCCGTCTGTCCGTATGTGTGAACGCGAGGGTCACTGCATCTATAAGAGCTGGAGACTTGAATATTTTTTGTAGGTCTGTGTATAGCACGCGCATATCAAGTTTATTTCATAAATTCGATAACTATTTTCATTTAATTCTTATCGAATAAAAACATGATCGAATTGCACTTTACAAATTATATCTCGTACGACGTAGTTTCGAGCTAAAGCCTCAAAATTTTGTATTAAGTATTGTGTATATTTTATGCAATTTTTATTTTTGTTGGATTTTGGATACCGCCTCCAAATTTCCCCACTCTTAAAATTTAAGTTCAGTGGGAAATAGTACTATTACGTGAAGGCGTTTACATCTTTACCAACGGTCATGAACTATTTCGGTACCATTAGCTTAAGGAAGCCTTGACAATTTGCCAAGAATAGAAAAATGTATGTCCGTTGTTTAGGACTACATAATTTTTCTAGTTGCACACGATCATAAATATATCAGCTTTGCGACACTCGTCTACATGAAGAACCACAAGATAGAAAAAATTAACTTTATGCATAATAAACAGAAAAGTCAGACTATGGCAATTGGTGTCTGAAGAAGCTAGTCAATTCTTAAGACTTGCTCTATAATAAGGCTTATTACAAATTGAGCAGCATCTGCATTGACTTGACTCGACACGCAAAACGCTTTCAAGCATTGCTGATACATAAGAAAAAAAATTGCCAAGCAACTTGTTCAATGTCAAAACGGAAGAGAAACAGGAGAAATACTTGCTTGCCAATCGCAATTTAAACAAAGCCAGTCGGAATGATTTGATTGTCGATGCAAATGGTTTCCCATCTATTTTCGAAAGTTATACAATGGTTATTGATGGACTATTTAGCAAAAAGTCAAAGTTTTTTGGATTATCTCTGAGATTCTTTGCAGGAAAATAACTAATAAAGTAATTCCGGTAATTGCCACAATTAATTGGAGATTTTGGGAGTTCAAGGACGAGGACTAACACAACGTCATTGAGGACGAGCGGTGCGTGTAGCTTTTAACACACTACAACTTTAGACAGCGATGGAGGATTTATTGGAATTAATGAGTACCATTTTTAAATAGATCACTAAAGTGGTTACAAGTAAAACCCCGACTATTAATGAGGTGCCCTAGGAATGTACAACTGTGAAGGTGTATTTGTATTTTTAAGGCCTTGAGACTGAATTAGTATAAAATTTGCCACGTATTTCTTGTTGTTTTATTATTCAAGATGAATCGGTAACTTTAAGCTTGTTAGTTTTAAAATTGCTTGTTGCGATAACAACCTCACTCTTAAAAGAGCAACAGCATAAAAAAAGTTAGTATTTCAGAAACATACTTTAATACGCAACATGGGCAATAAGTGAGAGAGGGTCAACAATAATTTAATTCTTACATTTTTATTTTCTAATTATGTATAGGATACAGTTTTGCTCAATTTTTCAAGCCCCTAGTCTTTAATAACATTAAATGGTACATCGATAGAGGCAATCGATAGTAACTCACTATTTCTATTTTCTAGATTTACAACTTTAGAAGAAGGAACTAGTATAAAATAAAAAAAAGATTTTATATATATTCTTAAGTAAGACGACGAGTTGAATCGATCTAGCCACGAGCTAGAAACTTAAATTTTTTGTAGTTCCAGCGTTTCTTACTTATTATTTTTATTTATTTTATTATTACTTATAATGACACTTAAAAGTTTTGCAGATATTGTCATGAACACGTTTAAATAGTATTATAGTTAAATAATATCAGTCTTTATTTACCTGTGAATTCGGAAATATCTGTTGTTGTTGATATTATTGAGCCACATTTTCTATAGTTTTTAAGACTATATAATATTTATGTTTTAGTTTAAACATTTTCTTGACATATCGTTCCGTCAATATGATAAATAAATAATTAGATCATGAAAATGAGAATTGGATAACGTTTAAATCA
The DNA here is from genome assembly GCA_035045825.1 of Drosophila eohydei. Taxonomy (NCBI): domain Eukaryota; kingdom Metazoa; phylum Arthropoda; class Insecta; order Diptera; family Drosophilidae; genus Drosophila; species Drosophila eohydei. The sequence continues at coordinate 2,843,696 of JAWNOT010000023.1, read as the reverse complement.
ACATCTAATGCGTTTAAGTTCAATTTAACGGAATGTTGAACAAACCATAAACGGTTGGGTATATTTGAGTTTTGATCGCAAATTATGAGCATTCCGTTAAGACCTACCAAGCTGAGATAAGCACATAAATATAAGTCATACTAGTAGACAAAACCATAAGTATTATTATTTAATAACAATTTTGTGTTGGTTTTTGCTTTACTGTCTATAAAGCAAAATATAGCTTACACAAAAGTAATCAGTTTTTATTAACCAAGAACTTTTTTCTGCAATACTCTACTTAATTAATTAATGAACCATTAAACGTAACTCATTAGCAAACGCTTTTTTATCCATTGCGGAATTATAATCTCAACTACATTTATATACATCCATGTTTTATTATTTTGGGTAGGGGTAAGTAAATTTTATTACGCGATTATATATTAGTCGGGTCGTCATTCTGGCCGGTGTCTTTCATGTGGCGGTCCCTCCCTTTTTCTTGGGCTGCGTAACACCTTCTTCAACTTAAAGATGTAGCCTTTCATGAACTCTAACTCAGCATTGTAATAAGTGCTCCTACGTCCAGGTGCACGTGTTTCCGCCAAAATAATATTTCAGCGGAGTTAAAGATTCTATTCCAGTCATTTATGTTTTTACACATTTGCTCTATTATAGTCTCTAATATAACTTCACTAATAGTATCTACCAGGACGGTCCTTTCGTTTAACCACAATTCACAGTAAACGAAAATATCCTCTGAGTCCTGCATAGCAGTCAGAACTTTTTCCCATCTTATGTAGATGTAGATTCACCGTGCTTTCTATTTAGCCACTGCTCTATATCGAAATCCAGCTATTCTTTTGCCAACTGCACCGTATTCGTATAGAGTTCAAGATCACTTAGCAATTAAAACATAATCATGTTCAATGTACATACAAACATATTATTGATAACAAAGATTAGATGTTATTAAAGATAACAAAAAAAATATGGCCCATATACGGTCAGTACGGTCACCGGCTTAATTTGCATGCACTGATGCAGTACACTGCTGATGACCTCATTAATAGTGTAGTTTGAAATTTGCTGTTGCTCCTAAGTACTGCAAAATGAGCTCTTTTCTAGCTAACAGCCTGACATGCGGATTTCGATTTCTCAAGTGAATGCAAAAAACCTGGTCTGGTTATGCCAGTAACATTAGAACACTATTCATGGATTGATAATACTACAGCAGGACCAACCTTTTGATCCTACGCATTAGTACGGAGTAGCCACGGGTCTAGACGTTAAAGAGGGTAGCCCGGCTCTTATTTGCTACCGGATCATATCGTCAATAACCCTTGACTGCTGCCAAATATCGATTAATAAAATATTCCTCCTTACTCTTCCTCCGACTCTTTTCCAAAGCTACTACAATTTCTTCTATTTATAATGTGTTTTACTAGTCCGCGCTTCCATAGCCGTGATATTGGCCAGCTGCGTTGACTGCCTTAGCCCAAAAGAATTCATCAATTGACTGAATTGACGTCCCCATCTAAGGGCGGTTTGCCTTTTCAGTCCCACCGTTTTGTTGTTGTAGTTGTATGGCGCTATAAACTGCTGTCAATCCCATGATTCTTTGAATATTCATCAAACGGGTTTTAAAGAATTCCCCTTCATTTTCGCAAGATTGGTCATTACTGAAAGTTAGCAAGTACCTCGATTGCACAATTGACATGAATTAATTCCAATAAGTTTTGCGCCAAGTTGGCAGTTGGCTCAGGAAATGGCTGAGCAGGAATATTACTGATTATGCTAGTTTTGCAATTCATATTCGCTGCAAAACCCATTTATTTAATATTGCGCACCATTCCTTTACTGAGACATGACAAATAGGCAACGTGGTTTCCCTTTATAATACAAGAACCTTCAGGGATTAATTTAGTATATTTTTAACCAAAAGTGATAAAGCATACGAGCCCCACATACTTTTTTCAAATTATCTGCCTTCATCGCATTTTTGCTCTTTTTATACCTTGATCAGGGTATAACGATTTTGTGCAAATGTACGTAACAGGCAGAAAGAGGCGTGGCAGACCCCATAAAGTAGATATATTCTTTATCAGGATGACAAGCCGAGTCGATCCGAGCCCAGTCCGTCCGTCTGTCCGTCCGCCTGTCCGTCTGTCCGTATGTGTGAACGCGAGGGTCACTGCATCTATAAGAGCTGGAGACTTGAATATTTTTTGTAGGTCTGTGTATAGCACGCGCATATCAAGTTTATTTCATAAATTCGATAACTATTTTCATTTAATTCTTATCGAATAAAAACATGATCGAATTGCACTTTACAAATTATATCTCGTACGACGTAGTTTCGAGCTAAAGCCTCAAAATTTTGTATTAAGTATTGTGTATATTTTATGCAATTTTTATTTTTGTTGGATTTTGGATACCGCCTCCAAATTTCCCCACTCTTAAAATTTAAGTTCAGTGGGAAATAGTACTATTACGTGAAGGCGTTTACATCTTTACCAACGGTCATGAACTATTTCGGTACCATTAGCTTAAGGAAGCCTTGACAATTTGCCAAGAATAGAAAAATGTATGTCCGTTGTTTAGGACTACATAATTTTTCTAGTTGCACACGATCATAAATATATCAGCTTTGCGACACTCGTCTACATGAAGAACCACAAGATAGAAAAAATTAACTTTATGCATAATAAACAGAAAAGTCAGACTATGGCAATTGGTGTCTGAAGAAGCTAGTCAATTCTTAAGACTTGCTCTATAATAAGGCTTATTACAAATTGAGCAGCATCTGCATTGACTTGACTCGACACGCAAAACGCTTTCAAGCATTGCTGATACATAAGAAAAAAAATTGCCAAGCAACTTGTTCAATGTCAAAACGGAAGAGAAACAGGAGAAATACTTGCTTGCCAATCGCAATTTAAACAAAGCCAGTCGGAATGATTTGATTGTCGATGCAAATGGTTTCCCATCTATTTTCGAAAGTTATACAATGGTTATTGATGGACTATTTAGCAAAAAGTCAAAGTTTTTTGGATTATCTCTGAGATTCTTTGCAGGAAAATAACTAATAAAGTAATTCCGGTAATTGCCACAATTAATTGGAGATTTTGGGAGTTCAAGGACGAGGACTAACACAACGTCATTGAGGACGAGCGGTGCGTGTAGCTTTTAACACACTACAACTTTAGACAGCGATGGAGGATTTATTGGAATTAATGAGTACCATTTTTAAATAGATCACTAAAGTGGTTACAAGTAAAACCCCGACTATTAATGAGGTGCCCTAGGAATGTACAACTGTGAAGGTGTATTTGTATTTTTAAGGCCTTGAGACTGAATTAGTATAAAATTTGCCACGTATTTCTTGTTGTTTTATTATTCAAGATGAATCGGTAACTTTAAGCTCGTTAGTTTTAAAATTGCTTGTTGCGATAACAACCTCACTCTTAAAAGAGCAACAGCATAAAAAAAGTTAGTATTTCAGAAACATACTTTAATACGCAACATGGGCAATAAGTGAGAGAGGGTCAACAATAATTTAATTCTTACATTTTTATTTTCTAATTATGTATAGGATACAGTTTTGCTCAATTTTTCAAGCCCCTAGTCTTTAATAACATTAAATGGTACATCGATAGAGGCAATCGATAGTAACTCACTATTTCTATTTTCTAGATTTACAACTTTAGAAGAAGGAACTAGTATAAAATAAAAAAAAGATTTTATATATATTCTTAAGTAAGACGACGAGTTGAATCGATCTAGCCACGAGCTAGAAACTTAAATTTTTTGTAGTTCCAGCGTTTCTTACTTATTATTTTTATTTATTTTATTATTACTTATAATGACACTTAAAAGTTTTGCAGATATTGTCATGAACACGTTTAAATAGTATTATAGTTAAATAATATCAGTCTTTATTTACCTGTGAATTCGGAAATATCTGTTGTTGTTGATATTATTGAGCCACATTTTCTATAGTTTTTAAGACTATATAATATTTATGTTTTAGTTTAAACATTTTCTTGACATATCGTTCCGTCAATATGATAAATAAATAATTAGATCATGAAAATGAGAATTGGATAACGTTTAAATCAACATCTAATGCGTTTAAGTTCAATTTAACGGAATGTTGAACAAACCATAAACGGTTGGGTATATTTGAGTTTTGATCGCAAATTATGAGCATTCCGTTAAGACCTACCAAGCTGAGATAAGCACATAAATATAAGTCATACTAGTAGACAAAACCATAAGTATTATTATTTAATAACAATTTTGTGTTGGTTTTTGCTTTACTGTCTATAAAGCAAAATATAGCTTACACAAAAGTAATCAGTTTTTATTAACCAAGAACTTTTTTCTGCAATACTCTACTTAATTAATTAATGAACCATTAAACGTAACTCATTAGCAAACGCTTTTTTATCCATTGCGGAATTATAATCTCAACTACATTTATATACATCCATGTTTTATTATTTTGGGTAGGGGTAAGTAAATTTTATTACGCGATTATATATTAGTCGGGTCGTCATTCTGGCCGGTGTCTTTCATGTGGCGGTCCCTCCCTTTTTCTTGGGCTGCGTAACACCTTCTTCAACTTAAAGATGTAGCCTTTCATGAACTCTAACTCAGCATTGTAATAAGTGCTCCTACGTCCAGGTGCACGTGTTTCCGCCAAAATAATATTTCAGCGGAGTTAAAGATTCTATTCCAGTCATTTATGTTTTTACACATTTGCTCTATTATAGTCTCTAATATAACTTCACTAATAGTATCTACCAGGACGGTCCTTTCGTTTAACCACAATTCACAGTAAACGAAAATATCCTCTGAGTCCTGCATAGCAGTCAGAACTTTTTCCCATCTTATGTAGATGTAGATTCACCGTGCTTTCTATTTAGCCACTGCTCTATATCGAAATCCAGCTATTCTTTTGCCAACTGCACCGTATTCGTATAGAGTTCAAGATCACTTAGCAATTAAAACATAATCATGTTCAATGTACATACAAACATATTATTGATAACAAAGATTAGATGTTATTAAAGATAACAAAAAAAATATGGCCCATATACGGTCAGTACGGTCACCGGCTTAATTTGCATGCACTGATGCAGTACACTGCTGATGACCTCATTAATAGTGTAGTTTGAAATTTGCTGTTGCTCCTAAGTACTGCAAAATGAGCTCTTTTCTAGCTAACAGCCTGACATGCGGATTTCGATTTCTCAAGTGAATGCAAAAAACCTGGTCTGGTTATGCCAGTAACATTAGAACACTATTCATGGATTGATAATACTACAGCAGGACCAACCTTTTGATCCTACGCATTAGTACGGAGTAGCCACGGGTCTAGACGTTAAAGAGGGTAGCCCGGCTCTTATTTGCTACCGGATCATATCGTCAATAACCCTTGACTGCTGCCAAATATCGATTAATAAAATATTCCTCCTTACTCTTCCTCCGACTCTTTTCCAAAGCTACTACAATTTCTTCTATTTATAATGTGTTTTACTAGTCCGCGCTTCCATAGCCGTGATATTGGCCAGCTGCGTTGACTGCCTTAGCCCAAAAGAATTCATCAATTGACTGAATTGACGTCCCCATCTAAGGGCGGTTTGCCTTTTCAGTCCCACCGTTTTGTTGTTGTAGTTGTATGGCGCTATAAACTGCTGTCAATCCCATGATTCTTTGAATATTCATCAAACGGGTTTTAAAGAATTCCCCTTCATTTTCGCAAGATTGGTCATTACTGAAAGTTAGCAAGTACCTCGATTGCACAATTGACATGAATTAATTCCAATAAGTTTTGCGCCAAGTTGGCAGTTGGCTCAGGAAATGGCTGAGCAGGAATATTACTGATTATGCTAGTTTTGCAATTCATATTCGCTGCAAAACCCATTTATTTAATATTGCGCACCATTCCTTTACTGAGACATGACAAATAGGCAACGTGGTTTCCCTTTATAATACAAGAACCTTCAGGGATTAATTTAGTATATTTTTAACCAAAAGTGATAAAGCATACGAGCCCCACATACTTTTTTCAAATTATCTGCCTTCATCGCATTTTTGCTCTTTTTATACCTTGATCAGGGTATAACGATTTTGTGCAAATGTACGTAACAGGCAGAAAGAGGCGTGGCAGACCCCATAAAGTAGATATATTCTTTATCAGGATGACAAGCCGAGTCGATCCGAGCCCAGTCCGTCCGTCTGTCCGTCCGCCTGTCCGTCTGTCCGTATGTGTGAACGCGAGGGTCACTGCATCTATAAGAGCTGGAGACTTGAATATTTTTTGTAGGTCTGTGTATAGCACGCGCATATCAAGTTTATTTCATAAATTCGATAACTATTTTCATTTAATTCTTATCGAATAAAAACATGATCGAATTGCACTTTACAAATTATATCTCGTACGACGTAGTTTCGAGCTAAAGCCTCAAAATTTTGTATTAAGTATTGTGTATATTTTATGCAATTTTTATTTTTGTTGGATTTTGGATACCGCCTCCAAATTTCCCCACTCTTAAAATTTAAGTTCAGTGGGAAATAGTACTATTACGTGAAGGCGTTTACATCTTTACCAACGGTCATGAACTATTTCGGTACCATTAGCTTAAGGAAGCCTTGACAATTTGCCAAGAATGGAAAAATGTATGTCCGTTGTTTAGGACTACATAATTTTTCTAGTTGCACACGATCATAAATATATCAGCTTTGCGACACTCGTCTACATGAAGAACCACAAGATAGAAAAAATTAACTTTATGCATAATAAACAGAAAAGTCAGACTATGGCAATTGGTGTCTGAAGAAGCTAGACAATTCTTAAGACTTGCTCTATAATAAGGCTTATTACAAATTGAGCAGCATCTGCATTGACTTGACTCGACACGCAAAACGCTTTCAAGCATTGCTGATACATAAGAAAAAAAAATTGCCAAGCAACTTGTTCAATGTCAAAACGGAAGAGAAACAGGAGAAATACTTGCTTGCCAATCGCAATTTAAACAAAGCCAGTCGGAATGATTTGATTGTCGATGCAAATGGTTTCCCATCTATTTTCGAAAGTTATACAATGGTTATTGATGGACTATTTAGCAAAAAGTCAAAGTTTTTTGGATTATCTCTGAGATTCTTTGCAGGAAAATAACTAATAAAGTAATTCCGGTAATTGCCACAATTAATTGGAGATTTTGGGAGTTCAAGGACGAGGACTAACACAACGTCATTGAGGACGAGCGGTGCGTGTAGCTTTTAACACACTACAACTTTAGACAGCGATGGAGGATTTATTGGAATTAATGAGTACCATTTTTAAATAGATCACTAAAGTGGTTACAAGTAAAACCCCGACTATTAATGAGGTGCCCTAGGAATGTACAACTGTGAAGGTGTATTTGTATTTTTAAGGCCTTGAGACTGAATTAGTATAAAATTTGCCACGTATTTCTTGTTGTTTTATTATTCAAGATGAATCGGTAACTTTAAGCTCGTTAGTTTTAAAATTGCTTGTTGCGATAACAACCTCACTCTTAAAAGAGCAACAGCATAAAAAAAGTTAGTATTTCAGAAACATACTTTAATACGCAACATGGGCAATAAGTGAGAGAGGGTCAACAATAATTTAATTCTTACATTTTTATTTTCTAATTATGTATAGGATACAGTTTTGCTCAATTTTTCAAGCCCCTAGTCTTTAATAACATTAAATGGTACATCGATAGAGGCAATCGATAGTAACTCACTATTTCTATTTTCTAGATTTACAACTTTAGAAGAAGGAACTAGTATAAAATAAAAAAAAGATTTTATATATATTCTTAAGTAAGACGACGAGTTGAATCGATCTAGCCACGAGCTAGAAACTTAAATTTTTTGTAGTTCCAGCGTTTCTTACTTATTATTTTTATTTATTTTATTATTACTTATAATGACACTTAAAAGTTTTGCAGATATGGTCATGAACACGTTTAAATAGTATTATAGTTAAATAATATCAGTCTTTATTTACCTGTGAATTCGGAAATATCTGTTGTTGTTGATATTATTGAGCCACATTTTCTATAGTTTTTAAGACTATATAATATTTATGTTTTAGTTTAAACATTTTCTTGACATATCGTTCCGTCAATATGATAAATAAATAATTAGATCATGAAAATGAGAATTGGATAACGTTTAAATCAACATCTAATGCGTTTAAGTTCAATTTAACGGAATGTTGAACAAACCATAAACGGTTGGGTATATTTGAGTTTTGATCGCAAATTATGAGCATTCCGTTAAGACCTACCAAGCTGAGATAAGCACATAAATATAAGTCATACTAGCAGACAAAACCATAAGCATTATTATTTAATAACAATTTCGTGTTGGTTTTTGCTTTACTGTCTATAAAGCAAAATATAGCTTACACAAAAGTAATCAGTTTTATTTAACCAAGAACTTTTTTCTGCAATACTCTACTTAATTAATTAATGAACCATTAAACGTAACTCATTAGCAAACGCTTTTTTATCCATTGCGGAATTATAATCTCAACTACATTTATATACATCCATGTTTTATTATTTTGGGTAGGGGTAAGTAAATTTTATTACGCGATTATATATTAGTCGGGTCGTCATTCTGGCCGGTGTCTTTCATGTGGCGGTCCCTCCCTTTTTCTTGGGCTGCGTAAC
>JAWNOT010000023.1:2072500-2230000 GCA_035045825.1 Drosophila eohydei | reverse complement strand
TTTAATACATATTCTTCATCTTTTTTTTTTGCTTGTGTACTATTTAGCGTCTGCTCCGTAGTCCGGCTTTGAGTGGGCGTAGCTACAATTGGCCAACGTCAGTGTCTGAGGCAATTAATTCATAAATATATCGTATGCTCACTTGCCCCAGCACACAAAACAAGACAAATATTTGAAGTGAAATAAAAGCATGCAGCTAAGAGAAAAAACCAAAATCAGCGGTAAAAAGTGCTCGCTAGTGACATTGACGCACAGCGTTGCCACACGCCGCAACATAACGCACGCAAGCAACATCGAGCAGCGAGTAACGGGACCTAATTTCCAACGAGCTTTTCGTGTTCTTTGATTTCTTTTCGTTTTCATTTTTCATCCTTTTTTTGCCCTTTTGCGCTCACTAATTTGTGCTGCTCGCTCGCTCTCGTTGAGTTGCCAGCGTTAACGCCAACGTCAACGTCGACGGCGCAGTGTGTGTGTTTGCATGTGTGTATTTCTGTATTTCTGCTGTGCGCGGGTGTAGATAAAGCGACATTCTGCATAATATTTTTTCTTTGTATCTTATAAAAACAGGCTACTAGCTACAATTGCAACAGCAGGAATAACAACAACAACAATAATAACAAGAATATTAATAATAATAATAACATAAGCAATAACAGTGCAAGCAATGCAACAGCAACATCAACAGCAGCATCAACATCAACGACAGCAACAGCGAGTGTAGTGTGTGCGTGTGTGTGTGTGTGTGTGTGTGTGTGTGTGTGTGTGTGTGGGTGGGTGTGTGTGTGTGTGTGTGAGTGCGTGTGCGCGTGATAGTGTGTGTGGCTGTGTGTGTGTGTGTGCGCGCTTGTGCGTGTGTGTGCAGCTCGCACGCGACTTCTGTTTGTGAATAATGAAGAAGAAGCAGAAGCAAAAACAGCAGCAGAGGCAAAGAGAGGCGCCAAGAGAAGCATCGCCAGCAGCAACGGTGGTAGCGGCAGCGACAGCGAAGGTAGCAGAGGCCGAGAGAGGCGTCGTTAGCAGCAGCAGTAGTACTTCACGACGCAGCAGCAGCAGCAACAACAACAAATAGCAAAAACTGTGCAGCGTTCGGCAAAGCGCAATACTAACAACAACAACAGCAGCAGCAACGATATCATCAGTAGCTACAACAACAACTTTAAAACGCTGCCATACCGCAACGCCACTTAGCGTCGGCGGCAGTAGCAGTCGCAGCAGCACTAGCAGCACATGCAGCAGCAGCAGCAATAACAACAACAGCCAAAAAAGCAGCAAGATAAATACAGATGCAAATATGTCGAAAGCAACAACAGCATCGTCAGCAACATCAGCAGCAGCAGCAGCAGCTGTAGCAGCAGCCAGCAGCAGCAATGCAGCCGATTTTAGCGCATTTGATTTTAATGATAGCTCTGATAATTCCGATACGCCTTTAGTGCCACGCGCGCCATTTCTCAGCCGCGCTGCCGCTGCGGCAGCGGCAGCAGCAGCACTCAGCGCCAACAGTAATAGCAGCAGTACCAGCAGCAGCAGCAGTAATAACACGGGCAACAACAACATTACCACTAGCAACAACAACAACAACAACATCAATAACAACATCAACAACAACAACAACAATGGCAATGGTAATGGCAACGGCAATGACAATGGCAATGTGAATGATAATGCAAATGACTTGCAGCACAACACTAACATCAAAAGCATCAGAAGAAGCAGCAGCAGCAGCTCACAAAGCAGCGACGACAGCAACAGCGACGCAACAGCAGCGCAGGCAGCAGCCACAACGGCGGCTGTCGCTGCCGCTGTCAATGCATTGCACAATGGCAAACAGCAACAGCAGCAACATCATTACAATAACAACAATAACAATAATAATAACAATAATAATATTAATAGTACTAATAATAACAATAACAACAGTAACAACAACAACAACAACAAACAACGCGATCGTGCAATGGCTGATGAGGAGGAAGATGAGGAGCAGCTTCTGGACGAGGACGACGATGATTACGATGATGACGACGACGATGATGATGATGATGATGATGCTATAGATCAGCAACTGTCCAGCAATAACATGAGCAACAGCATTAATAGCAACAATAACAACAACAACATGAACAATATGCATAGCGTAGCCGCCGCCCCAGCACCACTCACGTTGCCTGCCGATTTGCGTCATGGACTCCACTCTCATGATCACAACCAAGCGGAGCAGCCGGAATATGATGACGAGGATGAGGACGAGGATGAAGACGACGATGAAGATGAGGATGTGGATAGCCGCACAGCGTTGACATCGGCGCATACCGAGAACAGCGGTTTGCATATGAGCGCAGTGGCTGCTGCTGCTGCAGCGGCAGCAGCAGCCGCCGCTGCCGCAGCAACTGCAGCTAAGCTGAATGCAGCAAATGTGACGTCGGCACAGCTGGAGAATGCCACGGTGCTGGATATGGTTAATAATGCAGCTAATCTCGGCATGGGCAGCGGCGGCGGCAGCAACAGTATACCAGCGCCGAGCAGCAGCCTCATAGGCGGCAACAGCAATACCAGCTTCTCTACCAACAACAACAGCAGCCACGCGCTCAGCTCAACACTAAGCAGTGCCATCAACGAACAGCAGCAACAGCAGTTATTGCGGCGCAGCAGCAATTCGCATCATCATCACCAGCAGCAACATCAACAGCAACTGCACCACAACCACCAACACCACTTGCAGCAGCAACACCAGCAACAGTTGCAGCAGCAGCCATCAAGCAGCGGCAGCGGTAGCGGCAGCGGCAGCGCTGCCAGCGAAAGACGCAAATATCGTCATCAGAATTACAGCAAAAACATTTACATTGGCACGAAAAACGCCGAGAAGTGGGAGCACATGCGCACACGACTGCACTTCAAGAATGACGTCGAGTTCGTGGCCTATCTCCTCAACCTGGCCGACAACGATACCGATCGCCTGAATAAGTGAGTTCAACTCAAATCAAACACAAGCATTTCCCAAAACTTGAGAGCAGGCACATCTAGACTATAGACATCCTATGTATTATCTGGTACGAGTGCACGAATAGCCGCCCATACACAGTTGAAGTTGAATATAACTAATTTTATACTTAATACCCCAATAGGTGGAACTCATAATTTATAGATCTACCTGTGGAGTAGCTCAATAAATGAGCTTTTGTGCAGATATACCTGCTGATACTATTCCTATTCCTTATTTGCATTTCTATCCTTACCCAATTTCAATCCATTTGTATTGTATAGGCTTATAGACTATAAAGCTTCGTTTACATGAGCAGAATATAGCTGTCTAATCTATGTGAATAGCTTCTGGAAACCGGGATGATCAGACTTTGATTCAGCCCTAAGATAGTTGGGAATTTCAAGACGATCCTATCGAAATTCCACGTCCTCAAGAATCTAAGACCCAAGCCTAATATATACTGAACATTTTCAAATTGCAATATTAATGAAAACGATCACTATCTAAGCTGGTGCAAGTTGAAATTGAAGCCCAATTTCAAATCACTTCAGCAGACTAAACGTTATTTATTTGATAGAGCCACCAGATTTACCTGAAAAAGGATCTGTGCCCCATAGATAAAGAATTGTAATATCAACAGAGAGAGAGTGGCAGAATATAATAAAGCGGCACATCTTGGACAATAAATTTGTTGGATGGATCGTGTTTGCTTAGGCTCCTATTGAAAAAGAAAACCAAAAACAAAGAAATGAAAACGCTTTTGAAGCTAATCTGAATTCATCTCGCTCGAACATGCGATACACGATGCGAGCGACTCTGTTGACTCCAGGGTCCTATCCTCATTACTTGTTAGCGAATCGGTTATTGAAGTCGAAGGCTGACCCCAATTTTCGGATGTGCTGACGAGGAGCCGTACTTTCGCTATGATTTTATCGTAGAGTTCGATGGGCACCGCCACTTTCAATTTGCATAACAATATATGCGGATCTGCACAGATCATGATCGCGTTAGCGAAATAGTGCACAGCTCTGTCCCAGTCCTTGCTGCGCACACAAGTCTCGCCTAGGTACACGTGCCGCAAAAAGTATTCGACTACTTCAGCGTTTAGCGGGGGCTTGCGTAGGGCGCATTGTGACAGCTCACGCTGCCGCCGCTCGTGCACCCGCCGCTTGTATTGGGGATCTCTGCGCCGTTTGTGATCAAAGTAAATGCAATAGCTCACAAGTGCAAGGGCTGCCAGACCAACAAAAACTACCGTCTGGCCACTTAATTCAAACATTTTTTTCTACACACTTTACTTCAAATTTCGTCCTACACAACTTTAAGCTGTACCAAAACTGAATAAAAATATGTTCTCAATTATATTTTTTGAATGAAAAATACAGTCAAGGCTTGCCAAGTTCGAGCAGCCAACTATTGTCCATAGATTTATAGGACATGTTAGAAACAAAACCTTTTAAATAGCCCATTAGATATAGAGCCCTTATCAAATATATTGTTTAATGGTATTTAAATTTGTGATCTATATACATTGGAAAAGTATGAAGCGACATGCTTTTATAAATAAAGAAAGCCTGATACATCCAGTTTTTGACAAAAACAAATATTTATTATTTTAAATTTAGATGAAAGCTGTTAATCTAAAGAATATTAATATATTGTATTATTGTATCTGTCAAACCAACAACAACGCTTGGATCACAGACAATTTATATCTATTATTTCAAATAGATATCGATTAACGATTAACTATTTCAATTTCATTCCAATTGTAAATCTAAATATGTAGCTCCTGACGGTAGGTTTGCGAGTTACGTTAAGGCGAAAGGAGTTGAATATCGTTCAACACCGCATATCAAACACCGCAATAGACGAGAAAAGATATGGCGATGCTTTGTTGTTCAAGATTGTTGATAGGTGCAACGGCACAAACTTACACACAGAGATACAAATGTGAAAAGGGAGACAGCGGGAGATAGAGAATGAAACAAGTTTTTGGGCACAACTTGGCAGCACTGTTGCAAATTTGGTTATTTTTTCGCCAGTTGTAGCTGGCGTGAATTATAGCTTTATTTTAATACCTCTACTATCAAAGATCCTCAGTGCTTTTCAGATTACCTGACAACTTTCCAATGCAAATTTTCAAACATATAATATTCTGCATATTCTTGAGTACTTTTAATGTCAGTTTCTAAAAGTAAAGAAGTGTTAAGTCTGAATACACCATCCTATATGTTAAGGAGGAACATTAAGCTTGATTTGCTCCGTCTCTTATTAAGTCGAAATTTAGAAATGAGCACCTTCACACTTTTAATTCAATTTCGCAATTAAGGCTTATAAATATTTATTATTATGTTTAAAAAAAAAAACGCTGAAATTGCTATAATTATAAAATACTTGACAATTACGTAACACACGTACGTACAAAACCGTTTTATAGTACGGACTAGGAAATTTCATAGCATTACCTGATTAGTAATAAAAATGGTCTTGATATCATATAAACATTTTACCAACGGTCTTAAAAGTTTGGCTTGCCTTTTCCTACATTCTTTAACTAGTTGATTTGGCGTGTGCAAGCCCTGAAGAGTGGCAACACTGCTTGTGACCACGTTAGCAATGTACTGCGAACTGTGTTGATGGGATGGCTAAGTGCTGGGAGGTGTGCGTCGCGGCACAAATGGAAGCGATGTTAAAGCGATTCATGCCCGACTGCATCAGACTGCAACACAACCAAACCACCATCAACCCTTCCCCTCCTTCGCCTCAGTTTCACTGAAATCCACAATTCACTGCGCTGCACCCAGTGTGCGCGGCAGCTACAAAGGCGCAAATGCAGCATCCATGCGGTTGCATGCAACGGCGCTTTCATGTTGCCTGTGTCGCTAACCGAGATGCAGACGGAGTCGGAGCCGGAGCCGGAGCCTGATCCTGAGCCTTAGCCGGTTGCAACAACCGCTGTGTTTTGCGTAGTGTGCTTTCATACTTCGAAATCATTGAAAATGTGAATTAAGGGTATAATAGTTTTGTTAAAATGTATGTAACCGGTTGAAGGAGACGTGGTAAACCCCATATATATTATAATATTCCTGATCAGGACGACAAGCCAAATCGATTAAGCCCCCCATCCTTCTGTCTGTTCGTCTGTCTGTCCGTATGTACCTATGAGAGCTAAAAACTTTAATTTTCTTGTGGGTCTGCCTATAGCAAGCGCATATCAAGTCCGATTCAAATAATCGATATATATTTCCGTTTTATTGTTATCGAGTAAAAATATTATTGAATTGAAATTTTAAAATTATATCATGAGTCTTTTTGAAGTGGCCGTCTTAATAGAGTCCTGATGACCTAATGTCAGTTTCTCTTCTTCTTTTTATGCTATATACAAGCTATGGAAGATATTTACAACACGCACGTGTCTCAGGGCATCTTCTACACTGGACTAGACTACAGTAGACTAGACTAGAGTTTCATACTGGTTTTTATAGTTTTAAATATACATTTTTAGCAATAAATATAAGTCACTATATTAAAACCTATAATTACAAGTGCGGTATGCTTGCGATACAGCTGTAAAGCTATGCATCGCTAATGCCTTCTGCTCTGCTCAACTTTACGGAGTCATGACAATTTCATCATGGTTAAACCAAGAGAATATGCGAAAGATAAAAATTAATCTCGATATGCTTACGATTCATCTAAGTTTTTAGTGCAGAGATAAGTGTGTGAGTGCAGCGTTCTTTCGTCGAGCCTTCCGCCATCCTTCTTTGCCACTGTGCAATACTGTTCGATCGGCGGAAAAAGTAATGTGTGTTACTACACGCAAGCACACTGACAGAAACTCAAGCAATATCGTTGTTGTAGCTTCTGCGGTTGTTGCAACAGCATTTTGCATGCATTTGCATGCCACGCAGCCCTGCATGTGTGGTTGTGTTTGTGTAAGCGTGTCTGCGTTTCATGGCGTTGCCATCAGCTGCGCTGTTCCCATCCCCAATACTCACTTAAACAAACATCCAATAAAAAGGCGCGGTATGGTTTTCTGTTACCTCTGCAGTTGCGGAGTTGCAGTTGCCTTACCCCGCCTTAGCTTTTTCTTGATGTTGGTGCTATTGTTAGTCCGCCATTTGGCATCCAAAATATTCCCCCAGACACTCAATCGGCAAGGATATGCTATTAGATGCTTTCAGATTCTCAGTAAATTTCTAATATTTTCCAATCATACTTGTGGATTTTGAATAAGCTTAACTAAATACATTAAATTCTAATATGTATTGTCACGGTCCAAAACGTTTATTAATCCAAAGTTATTTCTGCATTTTCCCAGAATCAAATTTAGCAAACGATAACGAAAACTGATCATGTATTGTATTTTCGAAAATGGAGCCTTGTAACTACATCTGGATGTCTATTTAAAAGTTAATTTGTACATGCGCTGGTGGAGCTTTTTGAAAAGCTCGCTGAACATTGCCTAGCTTTTGGCTACGATAAATTCTCAAAAAGTTTTTATTAAGTGAACTGTTATTATACCTGAACTCATTGTAATGAAATATTTTGTTATATATGTAACAGGCAGAAGAAAGCGTCTCAGACTACCTAAAGTATATATTTTTTTGAACAGGACGACGGGCTAGCCCTTTTTAACTCATCCCTCTGTCTTTCCGACCGTCTGTCCATATGTATAAACGCGTTGATATCAGAACCTATGTGAGCTAGAGACGCGCATATCAATTTTGTTTCAAATAATCGATAATTATCCTCCATTTATTGTTACCAACTGGTAAAAGCACGACAAGCGTACGTATTTTTCCAATACACATTCAAAAACACGTACATTCAAATGCGTGCAAACTTTGCTATTTGTTTATGATTCGATTTGCAACCTTTTATTGAAACAGTGAAGTGGGCCAGTCCAGGTGTCTTGATGTCGGGTTTTGTTCATTTTTTTTATGGAGTATACTCAAAATCTTAGATCGGACGACACTCAATGTATCTCCTAGTCGGGCGCAACCGACGTGTTTTGGTCATATGTCCTCGGGGTTCCATTGCAAAATTACCATAGCTAATATAAACACACACATTCACACACACAGCTTTAATAAATGTGTACGAATGTCCGCGCATTGCTTGGCCTAGCCTTTCATTCATTTCGTGCTCATTTAGTTTCGCCCATGTCGCCAATTTGTGCGCATTTTCGAAATTTCGCCAAAAAGCACAAACAATACTGTGTGTAAGTGTATTTGTGCGTGTATGTGTGTATGTGTTAGTGTTGATATATGTGCAGTGATGAGTGTACTTAATGCGCCAACGAGTAACGCACACGAAACAAAACGCCAGAAACTGAATCAGTTTCCGAATCAGCCCCCAGTGAAACGCATCATCCCACCAGCCCCTAGCCAACGCAATGGGCCAACCCTCTGCTACATCTTCAAGCAGCACATTAATACCAAAGTAGCAACGGCAGCACATACACATACATACACACACATACATGCATGTACATACACACACACACACACACACACGAAAGCTGACAAATAGAAAAAGAACCGAGCAATGCAGAAACAGCTAACTGTAAATTCAGTGGAGGCCGAGGCAGCTTGCGAATGCGGAATATGGACATAGAAGGGGAAAGGGAGACGTGAGCAAATATGTTAGCTTGTGTTCGGGGTGTTTGGTCTGTGAGTCACAAAGTGGAGCAGGATAAGTTGTGCGAGTGATGGCTAGAGATGGCTGTTTTGCGAGTGTGGTGGTGCATGTGTGTGAACTACTGTAGATAGGTGAGGCAGGTGGCTGACTGCCGCTTGTTTCTGTGGCGGTGCCGCTGTTTTCGATATTGTTGTTAAGGTCCGAAAGTGGGGGATTTAATGAAGGAAACTCTAAGCACACACACTCACAGGACAGAGTGAACGAGAGAAAAACAGAGAGAGAGAGAGAGAGAGAGAGGCATAATATAAGCATTGCTGTGGACCATGTGACATTTCCAGCGATAGCAACAACAATTGAACATAACAACAACAGTGCTATATACACTTAACGGTCGGCGCTCTGCTGATGAATTTCTTGTGCACAAACGCGACTGAGAATAGGTTAATGCTTACAAAATAAAGTAAAGTAGGAAGATGGGCGTTTTAAGGGAAAGTATCGTAGTTACATGTGGGTAGATAGATATACCTATATATCTATATATGAAAGTCAATATATGAGCATGCCTTGAATCTGGTAATTATAGCCACCATATGTCGGATTGCATGGCAGCTGTCACCTACCGTATCAAGAATGGAAAGGAATTGAAGAATAGAATAAGCGAATTATAGGACGATAGAAAGCTTGCCGCAGCAAGGATGAGCTATAAGTTTTCAGCATGCAACAAGTTGCTGCGTCAAGAGACTACATATTTAAAACTAAAACGGTCGATTAAAAGTTAATCTACTCAAATAAAAAGTAAACTCAATTCGACGTCGGCTTGAGTAGCTTAACATTGAAAGGTGACAATGGAACCGAACTTATTGAAATCAAGCAAGATTACTCCAGTCGAGAGCGCTCGACTTGGAGGTACCCTGATACCCTGTCCTGATTTTTAAATTCTCTTCCCTCATAAGAGTAAAATGGAACCACTTCTTGCACAAATTTCAATTAGTGCTGCTTCGGGAGACCAGAGAGCAGATAGTGGGTTGATCACCCGAAGCGCACAGATGATGTCCCATATTTTTGTTCCACGACAAAGAAACACGAACAAATATGAACTTGTGTGGGACATAGTGATCAAATTATATTCAACTAAATACAGTTAGTAGACATTAGAATTGGTGAATATTACCCAAATTTATATTATTATTAAGATATGCCTATTTTGGAAACAATTCCAAGGAGAATGGAAGTGAGCGCTATATTTTTGCTTTACACAATTCAGCGACACTGCTCTATGCAACACTGCGCAGTCGATTCAAGCTACGCTGGGCTATCGATGCTACTTCATGGCGATAGTTATTGTTACTGATGATCAGATATCCTTTTGTGTGGCAAGATAATGAACGCCAGTTGGCGTTGGATGGCGCTAAAAGCTTGTACTAAATGTGTTGCATCTACATGTTGTATGATTACTGTCAATAAAGCAAACATAAAAACAACAGATTCCACTTATTTTCCAGACTTGCTAGCTTGCTTTCTAACTGTTCCGTTGACCACCAGTCAAATAAACAGTCAAACCGTCTGTCAACTATCTTATCCTTAATTTAGTCAAGCAGTATATAATTTTTTTTATAAGTGGATTAGTTAGTCAATCAATCTATCTATCAATCAATAAGGCAGCCAATACATCAATCAATCAGGCATACCACTATACCATTAGGTCAATTAATTAATCGGTCATTCCAGTCAAAACAAAAATACTTTCATGTACAAAATGGGATAATCAAAATGGGATAATATATCATGATAATGAACCTTGAAAGGTTTGCATCGAAGCATCTCTGCCATAAGCAGATATTGTGGTGGTGTGGCCTATTCAGCAAAGGCTAATTCCAATTGGAATTGTATGCGTTGCAATCCTTTGAAGCTCGCAATTCTGGCCCTGATTCTTGGCCTCTGTGGCACCCACAAGAAGCCAGTCACAGCGAGCCTTAGTAAAATTAATTAAACGTTGCAGGAGCGAGACTTGGACACAAGCACAAAGCAGCTCATCGAGAAGAGCGCGGCCGCTGCTGGCGTTGAGAACAGGATTAGATGGGCAGGCATGAAAATTACGTCATGCATGGAAAATACCGAATTTTCCACCTTAATTCGCTTGCACGTCAATTCAACATATTCTCAAACTCTTTCTCTCTTTTTGCAGTTTGCCTCCAACATCGCCAGCGCACACTCCCACCAAGGGATTCGATGGCAACTTCAAACTGGAACCGAATCTGAGCGTTAAGGACTTTGCAACACCACCAGAAAATGGTAATGGTAATGGCAGCCTGGAGTCGGTTACTAGCGTTGCTGCTGCCATGGCCACGCCAACGCCGCCACAGCGCAAGCGCTACAAGAAACGCGTCCAATTCACGACCGACGCTCTCAATGGCTATGCGGGGGCAAAGAATAAAGCCGGTCCAGCTGCTGGTTACAACAACAGCAATAATAATAATAACAACAATAACAACTTTGCTAGCCAAGCCAAAACGAAGAAGCAAGAAGCGAAAGCAACAGCAGCTGCTCTGAAAGCGGGCGCCGCAGTAGCAGCAGCAGCTGCTGCGGCGGCAGCCGCCTCATCTGCGCTGCCCGAGGTGCTGGATTGTCGCATAGCAGAGAAGATCAAGAGTGAGCTGGAAGCGTGCAGCAAAGAGTCGCTGCCAAATGCACTTTGTCTCAAAAAGGCGGCAGCCGCAGCAGCCGCTGCTGCAGCGGCGACACAACACAGTGATGAAGACGAAGACGAGAACGAAGAGTTTCAGCACCAGCAACAGCAGCTAGCAGCAGTCACAGCAGCAGCAGCTGCAGCAGCCACTGCTCATCCAACCACAACGACAGGGACGCTGCTGGCCAATGCGGAGACTGTGGATGCAAGCAGTGCCAGCAACGGTCAGCTGGGCAGCTTTCATGTGCGTTCCAAGAACCAAAACAGCAGCAAGAAGTCGCAGACCGCAAAAGCAGTTGCTGCAGCTGCGGCGGCGGCAGCGGCAGCAGCTATGATGCCACCGAATAGCTATGACGAACCGGAAGATGATTCAGCTGCTGGGCAAGTCGATGACGAAGACGAAGACGATGAGGAGCTGGATGAAGAGGCGCTGGCACGTGAAATGAAAATGGAGCAAAATTTTGTGGAGGAGGAGGATGAGCATGATATTGCATTCAGATCGCAACAGTCATGTCGCGAATGCTCCATTTCACATGATCACAAGCTCTGCCCACTGCGCAATGCCTGCGGTAATGTAACGGATGCTGTGGATCTGGCCGAATGGATTGAGCGTCGCAATTTGGAAGCACTAGCCAAACTGAAGGCAGATGCCCAGCGACAGGCAAAAGTTGGCAGGCCGCGACATGTTGACGACGAGGATGATATGGAGGACATGGACATGGACGAATCATCGCAATTGTCCGAACTGGAGACCAAGCCGTTAATTACCTTTGCTGAGGCATCGGTTCCCGCCGAATTTGAGCTGCATAACGTCGAGCCAAATGTCACCGGCGTCTTTGCCCGCACCGAGGTCCGAGCCTACACCAAGCTGGGGCCGCTTATCGGACAGCCGGTTCAGACTGGAGAGGTACGCGAAGGTAGCGACATGAAATGGATATTCGAGATGTGCGAGGCCGGTGCCGAGAAATCCTATCTGCTCTGCTGCGATAATCCCAATGCCTCCAACTGGCTGCGTTTCATCCGGCCAGCGCCCAGCTACGAGGAACGCAACGTAAACCTCGTCTCGATTAATCGTCAAGCTTACTTTGTGAGCTGTCGTGATCTACGCAATGGCATGGAACTCCTCTATTGGAGTGACGACTGCAACACCATGTGGCGCAAAAAGCATACCGAGAAGATAAGTAAGGCCCTTACTTAGCTAAGAAGCAAATGCCTAGTAGTTAGTCATCCAATTAGTGGAGATTTTTCTTTTCGAAACTACTTCTTATTCATGAAAGCTTTGACTCTGGTGGATCAATTTATAGTCCAATAAGAGTTACTGCAACTGAGTTTCCAATTTGACAGTCACTTAAACATATTGGCAAATCAGTATGAAGAACAACTTGTCGCTTGCAACAGCAAACTCCATACGTATCTTCTGTAAGCTAAAGGCGTTAGTAAACACATTGTCTGCTAAGTTAATGCCATTTGGTTACATTATTAATTGTGTTGACTCAACATTCAACTCATCAATATATCGATTTTTTCTCTTCCTAAAAAACAGACTGCGGCGGCTGCAATTTAAAGTTTGAGCATCCGCTCTACTATCGTACGCATTGTTCAGTTTTTCACGATCCGTCGATGAGCCTTACCATACGGAAATATCACTGCAAGGTATGCAGCGAGGTGGTTCTGGGCAAAGACAACATTATGAAGCATGCGGCCGAGAAACACGACGGCAAGGGGGCATACCAATGTCAGTTCTGCAACAAGTTCTTTCTACGGCTCAACTATCTAGAGATGCATCGCACCTATGGCTGTGCCTCGAATCCGAATCGTTCGAGGCCCGTTTGCGATTTCTGTGGTCGCAAATTCTGCCAACCGCAGAAGCTGAAAGCGCATATTAAACGTGTCCACAGTGGTAAGTCGGGCAAGCCACGCCCCCAATCCCAAACCTACCTATTCCCCCAACCCCACCTTGGCTCTAAATAGATCGTAAATACCTGCGTAGATGTCTGTATATTCTAAGCGTATGCAAGATTAGCAGCGCATATCGTTAATCGCATATCGTATATCCGTCGTTGTACCTCTTCCCACACGCCTATAAATAAGCTCTCACACTATCAAATGTCATATGTCATATGTACTAATATCGTAAAAATAACGTAACCCGCATAGCCGCAACTACTAACTGACCTTTCACGCACACACACACTCATCGGTATCAGACATAACTTAACTTATGTTCGTATGCATATACACCTAAGCCAACATCTCCAGCACACACCGACATACGCATCTATGATCGCTCATACTCATGCTTTTTATTTGAATGCCGAATTGGTCAAAACCATTTTATGAGCTTAGTTCTTTTGGTTTAACTTCTTTAGTTGATACATATTACGAAAGTTCATGCTATGTACATGATACATTTATTCTAGTTATAGACATTTATTTACCCAATAGTTCTATAGATTAGGCTTATTGTTTTAAATGAGATGCGTAATTTGTCATTACGTCAAATGGTAAATACTGGTTATTTTTACCATAAATATAGATACTATGAAACTGTCATACATATTAATTAGCACTCAATTTAATAAATGCTAAGTATTTAGTTGCCAGATAATAATATTGAAATTAAAATCTTATATAGAGATCTTTTTTATATTAGAGATATGCAAAATTTTTAGCAGCATATCATTTCTGGAACAATATTGAGAAGCATATGTTGAGCTCGTACTTTTTCAAAGGAAAGTGTAGAATCTTTTCGCACAAACGATTTTGAATTGATATTAATTCACTTTTAGGTGCAGATTATACAACATGTAAAAACTTTGCAGCCAGGCGGTACCGACTGCATAATACTCATTAACGGGCCAGCTGCTAAACTTTATTGGTAGATCAAAATCTGACAAGGATACCCATACAGACGGACAGACAGAATGATAATAAAAATAACTTGTTCATAAGCTCTATCAAGTTTATAAGACTCAAAATTGATTTTGTCATCATGAAAAGGGAATACTTGACAGCTACAAAGAATATTTTGCAATTGTACGTAGCCGAGTACTAGTATTATATCTAAATGTGCTACAAGTGAACATCTAAGAAACATTTAGATTAACTTAAAGTAAGAAAGCATAAAGAGAAACATAGATCCACATTAATAGAAAAACATTCGTAACATTCACAAAACATTCGTAAACATTATATAGTTGCCTTTAGTGAATGATTTGCTTTGTGTTCTGATTTGTGTTTGATATTTGGTCTTTGATCTTAAGTTTATAGCAGTGATTGGACAAATCCATTGATATTGTTAAACAAGATTTGGTTTGTTCGATCTAGTGACTTATGCTTTTTGTGTGTTTATATAAATGGCTTACGTTTCGTAATTTGTGATTTGTGTTTTGGTTAGTTGGGTTTGTCGATTTTCCTATAAATTCTATTTCTGTACTCACTAATTTTCTTTCAAAATCACCACAATCCGAAAATTTCATTTTCTTCATACAATTTCATTTTAGATATGGCTGAAGTTTTACGAGATTTTCAGTGTAAATTATGTTCAAAACTTCTAGGATCGCGTGCGGCACTGCAGCGCCATTCGAAGGAGGTGCACAGCCGCAACTCAACAGTGGTCAGTTGTCCGCGCTGCCAGAAACTCTTCCAGAATCGCAGCAACTTAAAGATACACATGCTCACGCACTCGGGCGTGCGGCCTTTCAAGTGAGTATCTCTTCCACCTATGTTATTTTTAACATACTTCAGACAGCTTTAAAGTCATTCAATTTGGTTTCTTGTATTTTGAGGTATTTTATATTTCATAACAATGAATTATCAAAATTCATATAAATATGGCTAGTGGACAATTATACGTTCGGAAATTTTATCTGGATCCGATGTCGGCCAGAAGCTATTCAATTAAACGTGCTTCAATTGACTGAAGCACCGAACCCATTGAAAGTGGGAGTTCAGGGTATAATGGATTTGTGAAAATGTATATCACAGACAGAAGAAGGCGTGGCAGAAACCAGAGTCATCATTTCGTTAATCATAAAAACTACATTTTAAATGTGTTCTCGTACAAACCATATGTCGTACGAGCGTATCAGTTTCGATAGATCATTCCATTTAATGAGAATCGATAAAATCCAAAATTTTGAACTTGTTTTTAAGCGTTGCATGACTAGCACAAATATGTTGTATATTTTGGATTTAGCATTTCTCCCCCTTCCCAAATTCACCAAAAACCAAATACTAGATATATATACACATAGATGAATCTCATTATCACGCTCTGAAAATGCAATCCCCTGTACACTGGTGGTGACTGGGGTGACGAATAGTTGTAGACATTATTTCAAAAGGATATTTGCTTTCACGTTTATCAATTATTATTAGGTATCTGCGTATAACTAGAATAAAATAACTAGAATAAGTGAAGAAGCGGGACATATGTGAGTTCTAGTACTCTCTTATAGCATTGTGTGTTTAGGTAAGGTTAGATAGATATTGTCAACGAAAAAGAATAAGAAAAGAATAAGATATAGCTAAAGTAATCAAAAAAGGCATATGTTTCCATAGACTTGATAAATAAATAATTTAACTATTTGGTTGATATATTATACAACTGTTTGTCACTTGCAGGTGCGCGGAACCAGAGTGCAATGCCGCCTTCACCACAAAGCAGTGCCTACAGTTCCATTATAAGAAGGTACATAACTACACGCAGGAGCAGATGCCGAAGATAGAGCGGAGTGTGGCCTATACCTTTGATGCCTATTCGGGCGGTATGAAGGTGGACTTTTTGGGTAAGCCAGTGGGGCAGACGCTGTTGGGTGCACCGCAAGCGCCACGCCCTAACGCTGCCGTCTCCTTCACAGAGCAAGCACCGCGTCGGCGACGTAAAAGCCTTGAGGATCAGAACCAAAACTCAATGCTCAGTAGCTCTATGCAGAGCGACACCGAATACAGTGATGACAACATCTTCGAGGCCATCAAAAAGAGCGGCAAATCGATTAAGGATCTATGTCGTAACGAGCCAAATCTGTCGCTGCTCAGCTCCAAGATCTCTAGCATATTTGCCGAGAAGGGGCCGCCTGTTCAGCAGGCGACCCTGATGGGAGGCGCAAATGTTGGCGCCGTGACTGGCAGCGGACGTAAGCGTAAGAGAAAGAAGGATCCGGCCACATCGCATGTCGGCCAGCAGCAACAGCAGCAGCAGCAACAACAGCAGCAGCAGCATCAACAGCAGCAACAGCTTCAGCACCAGCAACACGCACAGCAATGCCATCAACAGCAGCAGCAGCAACAACAGCAGCATAGCAGCCATTTGGATCAGTCGCCTTCGCATTTAGCGCACCAGCAGCAGCATCAGCAGCAACAGCCGCACTATCATGGCCATAGCCACGCCCACGCTCACTCTCATGCTCACACACACACCCATCCACAACAGCAACAACAGCAGCAGGCGGTCACGCTTCACCAGCAGCAGCAGCAGCAACTACACGAAAACGACGTGGAGGAGGAGAGCGCACGGCTCGAGCAAGTGCGTCGTAAGCAAAACGCTCAGCTTAGCCTTGTCGAATCGTTCCTGACCACCACCGCACAACGTCTGAGCGCCCAGCAGCAGGTGCAACAAGTGGTAGCTGCAGCAGCTGCCGTTTCCGCAATGGCCGGCGCAGGCGAAGATCCCGCTAAACTTGGGCACATGATGGGCCACATGGGTGGCGTGAGTGTCGGCGTGGGCCTTGATGAGGATGATGACGATGATGAGGACGATGAGGATGCAACAGCACATCACTTGCACCATCAACAGCAGCACCAACAACAGCAACAGCATCAGCAACAGCATCATTCCCACCACCATGCCCACACACATTCGCACCAGCAAGCACAGCAAGCGACACAGCAAACACACGATTCCGGCTATCGACATGCGGCCGCTATGAATGCGGCTCTCGGCCAGAATCTTGTCGTAAGCAAAGGCAGCAAGAAATGGATCGGCGCTGACGATCGCCACTTGAGCGATAGCGGTGATGTGGCAAGCGATACAGTTGTTGGCAATGGTACAAGTGGGGGCGGTGGTGGTGTCTGTGGACAATTATCAGGCGGCGCCGGCGCTAGCCAAGATCTTGGGTTCGCAGTGCCGCCCAGTGCCGTGGACGAGCATAATAAATTGCTGGGTCAGAATCGGGACTTTTTGGCCCGACTCATGAGTAGTGCCTCGGCCAGCCATGCCACTCACCAGCATCAGCATAGCGCGCACATCCGCGAAGAGGACGAAAACAGCTCCTTTCTGGATGTCGTTGAGTCGAATAATAATGCGGCTGCAGCTGCAGCTGCTGCCGCCGCCATGTCCCAATACCATCACAGTGCAACTACGAACGGTGGAGCAGCAGGTGCTGCCAGCAGCGCCGGTAGCGGTGGTGGTGGTGGGGTTACAACTGCTGCTACTGGCGGTCATACGCCCACTGGCGCGTCTACAGCACCCAGCAGTGTGGAGCCGCCGCAAATGCAAATGAACTCGCTTAGCCACTCACAGTCGTTCATGAGCTCCTTTTACAACAATGCCAACGCAAGACTCACCGGAGCCGGCGCTGGCGTAGGTGTTGGCGCCAACTCCTCTTCGGCCAGCATGCTTGTGGAGGCAGCACTCAACTCCGTTGGCAATATGATTGACAACGAGAGCAGTGATCTAAAGGTGCGTGAAATAGTTTGGTAACCCCAAAAAATTAAACAGGCATAAAACGTTTTTACTTTTCTAAAGGAACACCCCCAATGCATGTAGGGGAGTACCCCTATTAATGGTATCACAGTTTACCGGAATAAAGAAAATTATGTAATTGAGCAATGAACAAGAAAACGCATGCCTACGTATACGTGGGATTTTTTCGGAATTATAATTTCCCAAGTTCAGAAGACTAAATTTGTGCATTCCTTTCATTGCTTAATTTACTTCACATCTTAAACTTGCCTGCAGACCACTTTACTTGGGTTTGTAGCTGAGCTATTGAGGTGCTACTCGTGTTTTAAGAGTAACTGGATTTCAGCTATAATAAGTTATTTTGTTACTGCGTGACAAGAACTAAAGATACACTATGCATAGGATTAACTTTGAATATATTTGGAAAGATTACAATCGGCCTCAACGGATTTGGAAACAATCAAATTTGTGTTCAATCTATAGGAAAAGCCAACTGTAACAATAGATGTGTTTTTAGCTGGATGTGTTTTATGGACTGATTTATTCATTAATTGATTTTGATATAAATAATATAAACATATATATAAACATAGTACTTGTGCTTAATCCAATGGATCACGTGTCTTTTTCTACTTTAACAGGTACCCACCGAGAACCATCTAAATAGCGATAGTCCGATGAGCGCACATGTTGATGCAGATGCTCAACGTTTCGGCAGTGGTGGTGGTGGAGGCGGCGTCAGTGGGTCAAATGGTGCAGGCATTGGCGCAACCATGGACAACTTAGAGAACGAATTAAAGATGATGAAGAACCTGGGCAGCTTTCCCATGCAGATACCACCATTGCCTATGTTCCAAGGCACGTGCAATATATCGCCGAACGCCTCGACGCCCACCAACCCGCAGAGCAATCAAAACCAGAACGATGTAGATGTGGATGCCAGCAGCACGCCGCGTCCCCAACATCCAGATTCAGATGGCTTCTCTTCGTCGCACCACCGGACGCCGCCCTCGCCGCCGCCCATATCACCGGGTCGCGACTATGGCGGCATGTTTGGTGCCGGCAATGGTGCAGGTGGACCCGGCTCAAATAGCACGCCGGCAGGCAGCTCTAGCGGTGGTGGTGGGGCTCCAACGGCAGGCAACAATTTGTCCGCATCGTCTCCTCTGCCGGCAGCGCTGCAGCCGCAGCGACGTAACGCCTCCAGCGTGGGCAGCACATATCCCGAGCACGAGCTCATTTCGCCCGCCTCCTCGCCAAGCATACCACGCTACAACTTCAACGGCGACATGATGCGTCACAAGCGCGCCATCCAAGAACACGAGCAACAGGAGCGGCGCCACAATATCTCGCGCCACAATCAAATGTCCAGCGACGAAGAGAACAGCATTATGCCACAGAACAGGTAAGTCTGGTAATCCAAGTGATCCATTCCATCCTCCAACTAATCACACTTATCGAACAGCACTGGACAGGATATGCGTATGAAGTTCCCGCAATCACAGATCGATCTCATGTACTCCAAATATGAAAGCATGGCCAGCAATCTCAAGTACAATAGCCAGGAGCTTGACTCTCCGGCTGAGTATCGGCAGAGCAGCAATAGCAATGTGGCAAGTGCGGCAGCTGCCGCCGCAGCTGCTGCAAGCGCTGCAAATGATATGTCCGATCTGCAGGGCCTGGACATGAGCTCGCGCTCGAATGCGTCGAGCAACTATCATCATAACTTCCAGCTGCCTAGCAGCCGTTACCATCACCACATCTACGATATACTCTCTGATCGGGAGCAGAATCAGCAGGCGCAAGTGCAGCAACAGACGCCGGCATCGGTAGTGCATCAACAAGAGCATGGTAGCCATGGTGGTCACAGCAGTCAGCTGACCATGCAGCAGCATCAGTCGGCGGCTATGCACAACATGCTCAGCGAACAGTTGGGCGAGCAGGAGCACGACCAAACCACATCGGTGGATCTAAGTCGCACTGCCAACTATGTGGTGTCGTCGCCGCCGCAGCTGCCCTACAATCATCCCCATCATGATATGCTGCGCATGGCCTCCCTGGATCTAACACCCAATACGAGCAATATGGCGGTGGGAAATAATCGCTCGTTTCTGTCTTCGCAGATGCAGCATCAGAGTCGTGAGAGCCTTGAGCATCATCGTTTGCTCTCGACGGTCGAACAGCATCGCATATTGGCTGCCTCGAATGCTGCTGCCGATCAGCATAGGTTACTCGTCGATCCCACGGCTCATCTACTAATGGAGCAAAACAATCGATTGCTGGGCACCACAGACCAGTCACGTCTTCTGGGCGAATCAGCGGCGGCAGCTGCACAGAATCGGCACATGGCCAGGAGCTTTGGTGCGTATCATCAGGTGGCATCCAGCAACTATCATCCGGGCGTACGGCCTCCACCGGTATTACCAACGGCCAATCACCATGCTTCCAATCCTTCTAATTATCATCCTTTCCCCGCTTACTACTAATTGGTGGCATCTATTGGCCGCCACAGACGAACCCAAAAAGCAGGCACAGATACACAATACTATGCTAGATACACAATACTTTGAATAATTTATTGCGAAATGACAGATGATATGCTAGGAACTAGATTATATATATATATATATATATATATATATATATATATATATATATATATATATATATATATATATATATATATATAATCTTGCAGAAAGGCCTACATATAGCTAACCGGGACAATGTGCAATTCAAATATATGATGTATAGAGCTATATATATAAACATAATTATCATAAATATACATATATACATATATGTCCCAGTAGAATCGTCTGGCAGCTATCTGTGCGCTTACTATCCACAAATCCTTGATTCTATAGTTCAATTTCAAGCGCAAATATATATATGTATATTTCGAACATAACAATTTTTGGTTCCTCGGTTCTATTCTATTTCTACTACTAAATCACAAGTAATCCATATAAGCTATACAAAAAAACAATTAAAATATGTTGCATAACTTTCAGTTTTCTTAACTACTACTTAAATTATATGCAAACACTTTTTTCATTAAAATAAAATAAAATTATGGCAAAATATAAATAAACAAAAATCAACCATAAAGTGTGCCAATATGTTTAAGTGTACATTATTTTTTTCTCGCTAAAACTGGCAATATATATATATATATATATATATATATATATATATATATATATATATATAAATATATAAATATATATAACGAATATATGATATATGATATATGATTTTGTAACAATAATAACAATATGTATAGTTGTATATGTAAAAAAATTAAAAAATTAAAATTAATAAAAACAGTGCTAATTATAAAAATTATGATTTTTACGATTTGCCGTTGAGTTTGTATATAATAAAATTACATGAAATAAACATGCATTGCTATTTTTACACCATGAAAACCGAGAAAGAAAAATTTTAAACGAGTACAAACTGTTGAGCAAAAGTTGAGTGAAGGGGAAATTCAATAATAACAAATAAATATACGAATTAAGGAATCTATTAAGAAACTTTTTTGGTAGCAAACCCCAACTAGTCTCCAAAAACAAACTCAGAGATGAAACCAAATGGAAATGGAAATAAAGATGAAAATTGGACATGTAATGAATAATGAACAATGAGTAATGAATAATGAATACAAGTTAAAATATTATTAGGTAAAACACTTTATAATTGACATATGCATTAATGTTATAATAACTAACAATAATAATACATATATATACTTTGACAGGAACTTAGCTCAAGCAACTTTTTACATTTAGCCATTTTTATTTTTTCTGTATTGAAATATTTGGCAAACCATATATATATATATATATATATATATATATATATATATATATATATATATATATATATATATATATATGTTTATATATATTATTTAATAACATAATAAAATGAAAAAATAAAATGAAATTTAAGATGAAAATAAATATATAAAAATATATATATTTTATATATATATATATTTCTATATACATATATATATATATATATATATATATATATATATATATATATATATATATATATATATATATATATATATATATATATAAATGCTGATAAAAACAAATGATATTTACATGTGAAGTAATTAAATTATCGATTATTAATAAAAATGAAAATGATTTCAATGACAACTTCGTTCATCTTAATCCATTAAAACACGAATAACTCCGACAGAACTACCAAAAAACGTCGGTAGGTTTTAAAGTTAAAGATGCTTACACTTCCTCAAAGCGATATAAAAGTGGCTTCTTCACCAACTGCAGAAACTTTCCTTGTTTTATGCAAAATGAAAAACCAGTTAATTATTAATTTAAAACATCTACAGCTACAAGAACTACTTATTATTGTTTAGATATTTTCTAAGTAAATTATACTACTATTCAAATTATACTACAATGACATATGTATTCTTATTTGTAGGTCATATACATATGTCTACATTTGAAATTTCTGTATATGTATATTTTTATTATATATATATATATATATATATTTTAAATAATATGATGTTCATAGCTTTGGCATTTCCTTCCAAATTTTGTTGAACAAAATGCACAAGTTTTGTTTCCATATGCAGTGCACAGTTAACAGAGAGGCAACATCGCGAATTAACGAAACCATACGAAACGACATTATCAGCAAGCAAGCAACGCATTCTACTGACAAGAACGATAAAAGCTGGAGTCAAAAACGATTGCGATAACCAAGAACGATAGACCGCAAGCGAACGACATTTTTAAGATACCATTTGGGGGAGAGAGAAAGAGTGTGTGTGCGAGAGCGACATAGAGAGTGTGTGAGAAAGAGAAAGTGAGTGGGAAAGAGCCACTGCGAGAGAGCACGTGCGAGAGCACTATCATGACGGAATTGCTATCCAATGAATGAGATAGCAAATAGACAATTGTTGAGAGCACACCAAGCAAATACATATGACGCCGACCCCGGTGGAGATTGCAGCAGCGACGTCAACGCCGCTAAGAGAGCACAATAATAATGAACATAATGGGGCGGCGACGACAGCGCAGTCGTCGCTGTCACCGCCCGATATTGGCAGCGCGACAGTAGGCAGCGAAATGCTGATAATGACGCCAGAGCAAATTGCCGAGGCTTATGAAAAAACTGTTCAAGAAGAAGAGAGAAAGAGAGCAAAAGCCGAAGAGCGCCATTCGTTATTTCATACACCAAATATTTGGAATGCGCCTACCGCCTTTCATGATGGACTCTTGCTGATATTCGGAACAATTTTGAGATTCATTTTACATTTAGACATGCATGGGGGCACGACCGGTAACAATATCAATTTCGTCGGGGGTCTCATTGACTTTTTGGCCGGTTCATTGGGTGAGTTCTCAATCCTCGCGGAAATTTTACTTATACGTAATAATATATTATTGAATTAAATTCTTTTAGGTGGCGCCGCTCAGGTCTATGTCTCGCAACCATTAGATACTGTCAAGGTAAAGCTGCAAACATTTCCAGAGACCTACAAAGGCATGCTGGATTGCTTTTTGAGTACCTACCGAAAAGATGGAGTTATGCGGGGTCTGTATGCCGGCTCTGTGCCGGCGGTATTTGCAAATGTGGCAGAAAACTCGGTACTCTTTGCTGCCTACGGTGGCTGCCAGAAATTTGTTACCTATGTCGTTGACAAAGAATTGACAAGCGAATTGACCACTACGGAGAACGCATGTGCCGGTTCATTGGCAGCATGCTTCTCCACGCTCACCCTCTGCCCCACCGAACTGATCAAGTGCAAGCTACAGGCGCTGCGCGAAATGAAACACTTTGTGGAACCCACTCAGGCGGCGGACATTCGTACACCATGGACATTAACACGTTACATTTGGCGCACCGAAGGTGAGTGCTAAGAATTTTGATTATTTTTTAAGCTATGTTGATTAGATTAAACATATATCGCTGTTTTTACTCTCCATTGCTTCATAATTCACATTTAATCGCGAATACTGTGGACCCGCTGTCAAAAAAAAAATCAAAATAGCAAAAAAATCAGCTGCACGCTTAGCTCGTTCGCCGTTTCGACGTTGCCAGATTGCTTCAATTATTTCGAATAATTTTGCTCTGCTCAATGAAATGAAATTATATATAATAATAATGTGTACTGCAGCACAGATTGTCAACATTTAGCTTTACTATCTTTTTTTGCTGCTTTTTTTACCGGACTGTCTAGTCCGTATTTTAAAATATATATGCATAATCAACATTTATTGAATGGAAAGAAATGAAAAATATAACTCAAGGTTCGAAGTACTTTTGTATACGGCTCAACCGATTTGTTGATAGCATATATACATATATGTATTAATATACTACCATAAAAGTGTTACATTCATTTGCATGCACATATTTATTGATTGGGTTCATGAAAGACAAATATAATTTATGAATGAATACTCCTCTATGATCCATATCATCAAGCAGATATAAAGATATCTATAAATAAATAGCAAAGTAAATCAAATATTTTAGAATAATATTACTATAATAATACCAAAATCCGCAATAGTTGGTATGTCCACTTCTGGATAATGCTGCAATATAATGCTATTCGACTTATAAATATATAACATATGTATAATTAGTGCTTGTTATCAGTCAAGTGGAAATTTACAAATTCTTTTTGATTGATTGACAGAATGAGGCATAGTATACCAAAGAGTGAATTCTCAGTTTGGAATCTGTTTCTTGTTTCCCATTGAAAATGGGAAATCAGGGTATAATGATTTTGTGAAAATGTTTGTAACAGTTAGTAGGACGTGACCCCACAAAGTAAATATATTCTAGATCAGGACGACGCGCCCTTATCTTTTATTTCACATCATTTATTTCGATAAATAGGTTCGTGTAATGAATGCCGAACATTGATTTTGGATACCTTCCTCCTTTCTGGAAAATGATCAGAAAACATTTGCACGTACTAGAGACTTGTGCTAGAAGAAAAGTTATTCAACAATTTATTTCCCATAGTGAAGTCCCTTCGAAGTCGCTGCATAAACTAACGGAATAAGCAGAGTACGTGCGCAGGCATTTTAGAGAATCGTAGAATGATGAGAATATTACCTTCTGTCGGAGTTCAGGATATTTTCTAGTTAAGTAATCCCGACTATTGCGCTCTTACCTGTTTTGCATATACATTCATTCG
Organism: Drosophila eohydei; assembly: GCA_035045825.1. NCBI lineage: Eukaryota > Metazoa > Arthropoda > Insecta > Diptera > Drosophilidae > Drosophila > Drosophila eohydei. Next base: position 2,204,796 of record JAWNOT010000023.1, on the reverse strand, counting down.
CAGTTGGTACGCTAGCAGGTATAGATAAGAAACATCACGACCAGGGATACTCCACATGGAGGTTAATATAAGTTTAGCTTATTAGCTTATTAATAGAGCAGTGACCTCACGTGCGTGACACTGTTTGGCTGGCTACATCTCTTTTATTTTGTGTAATGTTCATTCTCTATCTCTCTCTCTCTCTCTCTCTGCCCACAGGCATACGCGGCTTTTACCGGGGCTTGGGATCCACATTTGTGCGCGAAATGCCTGGATATTTCTTTTTCTTCGGCAGCTATGAAGGTACACGTGAGCTGCTGCGTAGGTGAGTACCGCATTAATGCATAGCACATTATATACAAAAAATATATATTTAAATTGATTTATAACTGACAGTAAGGATCAGACAAAAGATGAGATTGGTCCAGTTCGAACAATGGTTGCTGGGGCCATTGGCGGTGTATGTCTATGGACATCAACATTCCCAGCTGATGTCATTAAGAGTCGTATTCAGGTAAAAAACCTAAATGAGGGCATGTTCAGTGTCGGTGCAGATATTGTCAGACGCGAAGGTGTATTGGCATTATATCGTGGACTGTTGCCATCTATTCTGCGAACCATTCCGGCTACTGCCACCCTGTTCGTTGTCTACGAATATACTAAAAAGGCTCTACATGGGACAATAGCTCAATAACTTGCTGCAATTGTGACAGGCGTGGGCGTGACCGCGGGCGGTTATTACAAATTAGCCCATGTTTCTGTATTTCTATTATAAATATATCCACTACAATTTTTTTGTCTTTTTTTATTACTACTTACAATTACTATAGTTATTCCTATGATTAGCATAGCATAAATGATTTTCGATTATCAGCCCAGTCACATGTTGGCTGCCTGGCGAAGACGTCGTTTCAAGAAGTCTTGCTGATCCGCTGGTGTTTCCAGAGCGTTCCACTCGTGCCAAAGAATCTGTGAGTGAAGAAGTAAAGAAGACTTTTTGCTGAGAGTTTGGAATTTTAGTATGTTAAGAGCGTGTTAGATGTGTATCCATCTTTACATATTTTCTATTAAAAAATTATTAATTAAAAATTAAGGGTTGTATTTGAATTATTTTACTTTACTTGAATATAATCCTAATGAATACGATCATATTTGGATGGACCTAGCCTAACGATTTTTAAAGAGCTTTTCCTTGTAGTCAAAAAATCGGTTGCAATTAAAGAAAAGCCCTTTTAGCACCTATAAATTACTTTAATAGCAGATGATAGTACTTACCACAACTGTCTTGTGCCCAAGCTGCTTCAGCTGTTTTAGCTTCATAGCAAACTGTCCCGTGTATCGTTCCTTTTCACGTATAACATTATTCCAGCCAGCGACCGTAATTATCAGTGTATCTATGTATGGTGCCTCCATGGAGCCAAGCAAATGCTGCCGTGTGAGTATGACTCCACTGTAGTCTTCCGGACAGTTGTCGACATTCAATGGCACAGGGCGCTGCTGTTGTCGATTATAGCACACGATCATATCGCTGCGATCGTAGTGGGGCAGAATATGCTTTAGACTAACCGTGGTGCGCAGCAGACTGCCTAGAGCATCGCGAATCTCCAACAGAACTCGATCTGTGCTATTGAGTTTAAAGCGGCCATCTGTGCGATCCGGTATATATTGCGTATACAGTTTACCCATTTGCTGACGTTGCCGTTCGGTAAGCCGTGGTCCATCATACTCTGAGCCCAGTAGGTGGGCATAACTATCCAGGTGGAAGTATTCGCGACCTGGCAGACCATCACGGTAGGCGTGGCGTAGAAAGCGCGGCTCCAATACTACACCCAATTGCTCAATATCGTAAATGCCGCGCATGCTGAGAAACTGCAGGCAGTTGGTGTAGCAGCGTGGGTAGCGCAAGATCTCATCAATGCGCCCACGCAGCATTTCCGGTAAACGTGTAGCTAGACGGCGTTCAACGCCGCTAGCTGTGTTTATATTAAATAAAGCTATGACCAAACAAATGCGCTCCAAATCCTTAAGACGGGCCGCATCTAGTTCGCGTTCGAAACGTAGCAGAATGCGCTCCACAAGCTCATCATTGCATGTCTGCAGTTCGCAGCCGAGTAGTGCCATGTGCAAGCAAGTCAGCAACGAGACGCGTTCTACTTGCGGCTGCAGCGCCACAAGTAGCTGAGAGAGTGCCGCTACATGTGGCAATTTACTGCTGTAGCGCAATATCTTGAGCAGAGCAACTAGCGTAATGTTTTCGACGGTATCCAGCTCCGCTTCTAGACGAGTGTACAACTGCTGCAACAACTCGGTGCTGCGTATGGGCGTCTGTGTCTTGAAGAAGCCCATGGACATGACTCCCAACTCCTTGAGTGTCATTTGATGTATGCACTGCGTCAAATTTAGTTCAAAATCAAACATCTCGAATACGGGGCGACGCAGAAGATTGCACAAAAACATGGACTGCACCAATTGCTCTGGCGGCATTTTGCGTATCTTGCGGCCAAGTCTGCGTAGCGCGAGCCACACAAATTCACCAATACGTGCAAGTCCGAGCTGGTACCAGGCATCGCTTACCAGCAATAATTGGGCACTGGGCCAACGATCGATACGGCGACAACACTCGATGTCCAATGTGTTCCACAGCTCCATGTAGTTGGCCACCTTTGTGGACACCGGCGTCGGTAACTGTTGTAGGCAAAGCAGCGTACCCAGCAGTTGATCGTCGCTCAGCTTATGTAGCTCTGCGCAATAGATGGCTACAAAGTCAGAAAAACGATCCTCGCTAATTTGTATACACGTGTGCGCACAGTATTGGACCAGAGCTTGGAAGTCCATATACAATTCAACTGGTTGTGCATTCTTTGCGGGTTCTAACACACGCATAGGCGCATCATTATGAGTATCAGTTGAAGTTGTCTTTAACCAATCGCTAGAGCGCACAATCTGATATGGCTTTAGAGAATCCGATAAAATGCTGTGTGCGTGCTGATTCTCAAAGTCAACAAAAACCTTAGCATGCAGCACGGGCATGCTGCGTATGTCACGATGTAGCAACAGGCGTGGCGATCTCTGTGCTACGACAAAGCTACGCAGCATGTGTCTTGCTATAAACAAGAACATATTATCTACTGTTTAATTCATCAATGCGGTATTTTTAATTATATTTTGTCCTTATATCAGAAAAATTAACAAGCCCATCCCATTACAGAAACATCAGCTGACTTTGTTGATGCCAGACAATCATGCGGCCTCTGGCTCAATACTGCCACTTCTTATCGATATTTTGACAACGCTAACTATCGGCGATTCATTAGCGATTATTCTTTTTATTGCGCTCAATTTATAACTGATCCGATTTGAATTTGATTTGAATTAACTTTCATTTTTCTTATGAATCCTTAAAGTTAATTAAGATGCGATATTTTTGTAGGAATTTTCATTGAAATAAATCTCAATATATTAATACAACTAAGTTTAAATATTTATGTATGGAGAGTGTTAAATGAGATGGTATAATGATAATTATTATAATGATGATGGTGAAGAGTTAAATTTCTTGCCAACTTTCTCAGTGCTCGTATTTAGCATTTGCATAACAATCAAATGTTTGCTTTTAACAAATCTGTGGAATGAAACACAGCAAACACAAAATGGCCTAAAAATGAAACCAGATTTGATTATACAACTCTAATTAGAATATGCATAGGGACGTTTAATTAGAATCAACATGGGTATTTTCCAGTTAGCAATGTTTTCTGTCACAACATCATAAAACGGGTTCGCATTCGAGCTTCTAAAGTTTCGATATCGAATTTGTATCGAAAAACACTTTCATCGTAAACTTTCGTTTGACTAAAATTTTTGTTGCTTGCGGCTAGAAAAATATGTGAGTATGTATGTGTGCGCCCGCTTGCGGCACATTTCAATAATAATAAAAGCAAAAGTTTAAAAACAAACGACGAATATGTAAAACAAAATATATATATAAAAAATAGACAACAAATTTTGAAAAATTAACCGCTAAACGTAAACGAGGTTGGGCCGAGGCAGGGATAGAGAGGGGAACAGTTTGTGGCAGTTAGAAAGAGACGGCGTGAGGCAGGGGCCGATTACGAAAAGAGGCTAACAAACTCCCCGCACCATGATGCTGGTAATGACATCGGTTTACAGTTTTTTTAATACCCTTTTAAAATATAATGATGTCAAACGAATTTGAATGAATAATTTTTAGATATGAATTATTAAACAATAACAATAATATTGTTCTTCCCTTAATATCTTATATATATATATATATATATATATATATATATATATATATATATATATATATATATATATATATATATATATATATATATATATATATATACATATCTTAATAATAATAATAATATATATAAAAAAAAAATATATATATATATATAGATATATATATATATACATATACATATTTTTATATATATATTATTATTATTATTAAGATAAGATATTAAGGGAAAAACAATATTATTGTTATTGTTTAATAATTCATATATATATAACATATTAGCTTATAGAACGTGATATTAAAAAAAATGGTACATTATTTTAAAACCTTTCTCATTTTAATTTTTTAATAATTAATTTTATTGATATGTATGTAGAAAAGAGCGCATTTCATAGTCGACTCTTCGGAGTCGTTTTTAAAATTTTCCCGTTTGAGGTGAGCAGTCGCAGATGGTATATAAATTTTGACAATGGAAAGACCACGGTTTAAACCAATTTTGGCAATGCGCGCGGCAAACAGGTGACAGCGCGAAAGCAGAGTAGAACAGATCACACTAGACCTGACCAGACCAGACAGTAAAAGCAGATGTCCAAACGTAGTCTCATGTATTTCACGACGGGGCCAAATGAGATGTCAGCTTTACTGCTGCTTTTACTGGCGTTGCTACTGACGCCTCTGGTGGCCGCCTTTGGTAACGAGTATGTCCACATTAAGGTCCATGTGCCAAAGGATCAGGCACCGACCATTGCTATCGATGCTGAGCAGGGACCCCAACACAACGTCATCCATCACTTTCACCACCATTCGCCATCACATCAAAGATTGCGTGGACGCGCTACTTTAAAGCCGAAAAGCAGCCCGCTGCTAGAGAGTGTCATATTGTCCGATCTGGATAAGCCCCTGCACATGAGCGAGCATGCGGATTATCTGAACCATGCAAAAGAACTAGCCGAGCATCTCAGCGAATCCTATTCGATTAAGAAGACGCCGACACCGCCGAAGAAGAAGGTTAACACCTATACGATCATCGAGGAAAAGTATCGACCCAACAGCTACGACTACGAGCGACCAGACCATGTCGTGGATACGTATCGCGTAATTGACAACCGACCGCCAAAGTATCATAAACATCAGCATTACAAGCACTCACAACATCAGCCGGAGCACAACGCTGACGATGTGGGCTATCAGTATGCACCGCCAGCGCGCCAACATCGCCACAAGCCATATGCGGAGCCGTCACTGGTCGACGAGCCATTGGATTTGGAACACGGCTACAGCTATGCGCCACCTAACTATGCCCACGTCAAATCGGCTCGAGCGCCTGCCCACACACTTGAGGCGCCCGAGGAGTCCTCCCTGGACAGTCCATACCCATACGACTTTAGCAGCAGTAGCGACCTCAGCAGCACCAACTTCCGGCCATCGCCTCAACTGTCTGCACAGGCGGATGCCTACGATGATGACATAGATGCATATGCTGCTCCAATCCAATCGCGTCGCCGTCGTCCCGGCTTGGTGGATTGGCCAAGTCGCACAGCCTATAACAACGTTGCCGCTGAGACATACAGCGGCACCGATAGCTACAATGTTGGACACGTCCAGGGCGTGGGTATCAACGAATACCAATATCCCGGGCCCTACCTCTAATCAGAATTACTTTTAATCCTAATTTAATGGTAATTTAATGGATTTTTTATTTTGTTTTACCTAGTATTAAGTTTGATTAAAAATTACATTGAAATAAAGTATGTATGTATTAAAAATATAAAATATTCAAAATATCACAGGAGCCTCAACTTGCAATTTAAAACCTCCTACTTTTGTGATATTCAAGTTACGTTTCAAAACCAAATCGAATAATCGATTTATGCATTCTCTCCGAGTTCCATTTACATTGGGTTCATGGTAAATTGTATTTTGACCAAAGGGCTTTAGGAATAATTTGTCCGACTACGATTTCAATTTATCTCTAGCCTATTCTATATTTGATATATTATTCAGATGTTTTAAAGTTTCAAGGTTTGCTGGAAAACAGAAAATTATATAAAACTTCATTTGAATTACAGGCTCCCGTCGGGATTTTGCGAGTAAATGGGGAAAAATGATAGCATGATGGAAAACTTTGCTATGCTATTTCCATTTGAGTCCGATTAAGGGATATATATTTAATGTCAAAAATGCTTTATTCTATGTCATTAATTATCATCATTGTATCATTGTATATATAGGAATATTCAATTGATTTATTTGCAGATTAGGGTTCTAGTAAATAAGCTAGCTATATTAAAATTTAATCATTCATAATTTATATGATTATTTGAAAGTATTATTAAATTACTGTTGACCACAATTCGAAATAAATTTAAATAAATATAAAGCTATTAAAGATTCCTATCCGCATCTCCTCTAGAGACGAACCTAAAAACGTATTGCCCTCTCATCGTAATGCCGAAAGTATAGGTATATTTCTAAAATGAAAAGTTTTTATTGGAACAAGTATTATGCAGTCGGTAGCAACCGAGACCAATGGCTTACTTGTCTCTTACTATTAAATGGTTTCAAATGCATTTTCGTTGTCGTTGTATCAGACAAAAAATATATATATTTCTATATATGTATACGTATACATATTTTTGTCAACCACTCTTCATTAAGTTATCTGCATAATTGAAAACGGCTATGAATATGAAAACGGCTATGAGTCTCCCTAGTCCTAACACATTGTCAAAGAGCAGTGAAGCATGAGGTTTGCTCGTTCTTACGCCACGTGTCCACGGCTGTTTAGAGATGTCCCGATGATAGGGTGGTCGCTGGTGGAGCTGAGGTTAAACGATGATAGGCTACCACATCGATCAGGTACTGCGCTTTCACCTGCGCTGTTATCAGCTGATAGGGATGCACGGGCTACCGCTGTCAAGCGATGTGTATCCGAGGCAAAAGTCAAAGCTACTGAATCTCTGGGCCGGATGCTTATTAACGGGGTTCAGCGGAGTGGTGTACATGTGCTTAACCAGCGACGATGACTTCCTCTACCAGGGCGACAATTTTAGCTACTTCAACGATGCCATGAAGTTTGGTTTTGCCGAAATGGCCATATTGAGTATCTACTGGGAGACACTTTCGTCGCAACGAGTTCACCTGGCGTGCTTTTGGCAGCTGTATGAAGCTCTGGCAGCAACGTTCAAGGCAACACCATCAGTTCGAACGCTGCGGCAGCAGCTCCTGCAACACTGGCGCTTCCTTCTCATATTCTATGGCACGCTATTGTTGGAGCTGGCGCTGTTGTGCGTGTATGTGCTAATGCAGGAGATTTCCCGTCATCTTTTGCTCTTCTGGATCACCTTTCAACCGTTCGTCTTAGTGGTGCACCTGCGCAACACACAGTTCGTGCTGCATCTAGATCTATTGCGCCAGGAACTGCTGCAGCTGGAGTGCGAGCTGATACTACTTGTCGAATATTCAGGCTTTGCCAAAGACTCAGCCAGCTTTGCTGGCTTCGACGAATACCTCAGACGTCGTGTGCGTGAGAAGCAGATGATTTATGAGCGCATCAATGAGCAGTGCGCCTGCTTCACAAGGGGGTTTAGTTACTCTGTGCTTACCGTGCTGCTTATGATATACATTCGCATTACAGTCGATTGCTATTTTTTCTTGTATACCACATTTAATAACATTATCAACTTGGGTAAGTCTCTTCTTTCTCCCTCTTTTTTATGTTTTTACTCTCTCTCTCTCTTTCGCTCTATCTTATAGATTATTACCTATTGTTTCCCGCAATCCTTCAGATACCCATATTTCTCTATGCTTCACAGAACTGCATGCAAATAGTGCCCCGGATTGCATACCAGCTACACAATATTGTAACCGGCTGTTCGCCAGTTTCCTTGCAGGTGGTGGACTTATTTCTATATTAAGTCCTAGCATCCTAATTGTTAATTACTTTCACAGATCCAAAACTTTTCGCTACAAATCCTACATGAACCTGTGCGCATTGATTGTGTGGGTATAGTTATTCTAGACAATCATCTGCTAACACAGGTAAGAGGAACAGCAGCAACAGCCGAAACTTACAGCTAATCCAAACACAACGATTTCAGATTGCTTACGCCGTGTGCACCTATATGATCTTTACCGTGCAGCTGATGCCCAAGTTGAATGGGGCCTATTTATAGTTCTTTTGTATATCATAATAAAGCTTTATGTATATATTGTATATTCCATAAAATTATATCATTAATATCTTAAAACGAATGGGTATAAGCATTGTTCTGTGTATGTGTGTGTGTGGATATTTGTATGTTTCGAGCATTGTATGTTACGCGAAGCGTCGTTTTGTATATACACGTGCAATGGTGTTGGGCGGGCACTTAACTTTATCTTAGAAGAGAAGAGAGAGAAAGAGGAGGGGGCTGTTGTTGCAAGACTATGAAACTAAACATCACTTATCCCATCTTTACCAAACTCTTAGCAGGAGTTAGAATTCGCCTTGCCTAACCTACGATTGCAATTAAGTTGGTATCTTATATATGCTATATATGTCCAAATATATACATATATTTGTATGCTTGTGTCTGTATATGCGTGTGTAGCTTTACCGAAGGATCTAATCGTATTCATGGCTTGATTCCCGCTTCGCAATCAGATTTTCGCGCTCATCATCGTTGCCTTCGATAATGGTTATGGTATTGGAATGAGCCGAGCGGCTGAGCGGTTTAACACGATGTAACGATGCAGTGATACCGGATTCGGTAACTACCTCCACATCGTCGTCTTCTTCGTCGTCTGGCACCGTGAAATATGGATGTGATGAGACTGGGCGGAACTTATAGCCCGTAAGCACAAAGAACACATATGTAGCCATCTCTCGAAACATCTCATCGAGCCAGGCGTATTGAAAGACGACCGTCATCTGCAGCAAGTCCACAATAATGCGCGTAAAGTAAATATAGCAGACGATCATAATGTAGAATTGCCGAAAGAGTTTTAGCTTGCGCAGATTGATTGCCGCCTTGCCGTCTGTTGCGGACGCCTCATGCAAATGACGGATGGACCACACAATAGGAAACAGTATAGCGCCACAGCAGAGCAAGTCCACAAAGAAGAAAATATTGTGCCAAGTACGAAATTCGGCATCGCTTTGATCAGATTCGTCCGTTATTATTTGTGCCACATTTGCAAGCACCTTTAGAAGAATTAATAACAAATTTGTGAAATTATAAAGTCACACAACAATTATTAACCAACCTGGAGCGGAATGACAATCATGAAGATCTTCTTATCCTTGTCGGAGAGTATGTGCTTAATGAATGTCCAGCCGGTACCAATGAGCACAATAGTTATGAACAAAACGGCACCCTTGAGTAGATGCGCAATATAGTAAAGTATGGCCCACGTTTCGACATGCTCACCACGTTTCTCAATAAAATGATAATTAATGGAATGGAACATAAGGGATAGCGACTTTAAGAATACAAGGACAGCCATCAGGTAGTGTATCTTGTAGACGGTGTGCCTGAAATGCAATAAAACATTATGAATAAAATAAATATCTTATATTCAATGCACACCTACTTGCTCTTTTTTAATATGAACACCCAGAATAGGCCGGACAAAAAGAATAACAGACTCATCATAAAGTACAAAGCCGGCAACGGCATTTCTCCAGCCGACAAATAGTTGCCATTGTTGTTCTCCTCTATGTCCACCTACAAAAAGTACCAATTAATTTGCTTATTGCGGCTGGACATGTAGTAAAAGTACTTACATTAAACGATAGCATCTTAGGGCGATGATAGTTAGGGCAGGCATGGAAGTACAAATTATACAATCCCTCATCATGCTGTGTAGCTACAAACATGGAGAACGTAAAGTTGTAATAGTTGGTACCGTCTATTGTTAGTTTTTTGACGGGTAGAGTGAAATTTCTACATAGCTCCTCTTGTGATTGTCTGTAAAAGTTGAAATCGTAAAAGTCTAATACCGAGCCATGGGAACGTTCACCAGGCATTGGTGGCTGCACTTCAGCATCAGCATCATTGGAAACTTGCTTGTTGCTGCTACCAGTTGAAGTAGATAGGGCAGCCACGGCACCATGCCCATCGATATGGATATCGCCATTCGTACCGGCTTCAGATTGTAGTTCACTGTTTCCATTGGCTATGACGGCCTTAGGAATAGCGGGCGGAACACCTACAATGGATGATGCATTTGCCACTTCCTCTACCTTTGGTTTTGAAACAGAAATCTTTTTGGGCTCAAGCTTTGCAGGCCCTGCTTTTAGCTTTATTACGTCAGCCACGTCCACTTTAGGTGCTCCTTCAATTTTACCAGTCACAAGGGGCGACGACAACTTTGGCTGTTCGATAATTTCATTTGCTTTAGCGTCTGCTGCATCCGTCTCTGGTTGCATGGGCTTCTCAACCGAATGATCATCCATGCTATCAACAGCTTCCTCAGAATCTATTGGCATTACACCCCGACGTCGACGCTTCTGCATGAACAATGCAGAGTCGCTGACCTTAGCCATATGTGAATTGCGCTTGTGACGGGACATCACATCCTTGTAGACGTGTTTGTTTACCCATTCCGGGGAGCAATGTACATGTACTCTGAAAGAATGTAACTATAAATATAAGGTCATTCGATAGACTCAATTAGAAAGTTACTTAAGCTCTTTTATATCAAGCAAAAAAAAAAGTATTGGGCCCCTTTTTTGTTTGGACGGCGGCTCTTCTAGTATGCAGTTATTCTGATGCGAATCCAAGTATGGATTAAGTTGATCAATAGTTGTTTTATCCAGCGTTAGACCAAACTATAATTTAAAAAAAATACATATATGTGCGTTAGAAAATATTGTCCTATACAAGCAATTATTTCATTATTGCGCACCAAATCAGTTGACTGCTCATCATCCACGGTTAGCTGACTTAGCTGGACGTTTAAATGTCCGTTTGTGTAAAAGCCAAAGGTGCTCAAAGCAATATACGGACGCATATCGTTCTGCAAAGACAAGGAAACATATATAGATACATGCACATATTTACGCAGATATATCAAATGAAGGATCCTATCAGTTAATAGGATACCGATTTCAATTACTTACGCGAACTTCCAAGTGATGTTTACGCGATATAACCACATTTGGTGCAATGAGTAACACCGCGATTAGTGTAAAAAATATTGATTTAATATTTAATATGTGCCCTGACGATATCGCATGCATTTTCTTGCTCTTGTTTATTTTGTAGCCGTGTGGGCTTTTTTGCACTAATCGAAACCGATATGGGTATGCAATGAGCAGTTGGAAAAAGATTTTGCGTTAATTTAAATTAATTAGCTTCAATTTGCTAAGCTTTGTGGCCGTTGCTATTACAATCCCAATTGTCCACAAGTAAACGATATCTTTAATTCCGTGTTTGTCGTCTTGTTGCGTACATTAAAAACTTACAGGTAGTACATTAGATATGCTAGTGATGCGAAAAGTATTTCTCGATTAATCGATATTATTTTTTGAACGTAACTATCACAAATTATTATTTGACTTGGTTGAATAAAATACATCGATAATAATTTCTTTTACGTAACGAATATATATTTAAGACATGAATCAAACGAGAATGTCAGATAAATGATTTCCTTTCATGCCTATTTTAAATACAAATGACAAAAAAGTTAGTAACTGAATTAACTTGAAATTTGAAGCATATTTAATGGGCAGTTATTTAAGAGAGTTCAATCCTGGTTTTGAAATCAATGCCAATTAAAACGACTGAAATATATAGCAGCTAAAATAAGTCATTAGACATATTGGAAAATGTGAACTACTTTTTTGTTTTTGACATAGAAAGGACAGAAAAATATATGTTTTTCCCCTGAAATGCAATGAAACATTATGAATACAATAAAAAACGTATATTCAATGTGTGCTCACTTGCTCTTTTTCAGTAACATCCAGAATAGACCGGACAAAAAGAATAACAGTCATCATAAAGAACAAAGCTGGCAGCGGCATTTCTCCAGCCGACAAATAGTTGCCATTGTTGTTCTCCTCTACCTACAAAAAGTACCAATTAATTTGCTTATTGCGGCTGGACATGTCGCAACAGTACTTACATTAAATAATAGCATCTTGGGGCGAAAATTATAAATCCCTCATCATGCTGTGTAGCTACAAACACGGAGAACGTAAAGTTGTAATAGTTTTTACCGTCTATTGTTAGTTTATTTAGAGGTAGAGTGAAATTTATACATAGCTCCTCTTGTAATTTTCTATAAAACTTGAAACCGCAAAAGTCTGATACCGAGCCGTGGGAACGATCACCAGGCATTGGTGGCTGCACTTCAGCATCAGCATCATTGGAAATTTGCTTGTCACTGCTACTAGTTGAAGTAGATACGGCAGCCACGGCATCATGCCCTTCGATATTAACATCGCCATTTGCACTGGATTCAGATTGTAGTTTACTGTTGCCACTAGTTACGACCGACTTAGGAATAGCGGAGGGAACACCTACAATGGATGATACACTTGTCACTTTCTCTACCTTTGGTTTCGAAACAGAAATCTTTTTTAGCTCAAACTTGCAAGCCCTACTTTAAGCTTTATTAATCAGCCACGTCCAACTTTGGCTGTTCGATATTTTCATTTACTTTAGCTTCTACTGTATCCATCTCTGATTACATAGGCTCTTCAACCGAATAATCATCCATGTTATCAACAGTTTTCTCAGAATCTATTGGCATTACACATGACCCGACGTCGACGCTTCTGAATGAACAATGCAGAGCCGCTGACTATAGCCATAAGTGAATTGATTTGTGACGGGATATCACATCCTTGTAGACGTGGGGAACAATGTACATGTACTCTGAAAGAATGTATCAATAAATATAAGGTTATTAGATAGACTCAATTAAGAAGTTACTTAAGCTCTTTTATATCAAGCAGAAAAAAGTATTGGGCCACTTCTTTGTTTGGATGGCGGCTCTTCTAGTATGCAGATACTTTGATCCGATTCCAAGTATTGATTAAGTTGATCAATAGTTGTTTTACCAAACTGTAAGCCCTCAAAATATATTGTAGTATTCAAGCAATTATTTTATTATGCCTACCAAATCAGTTGACTGTTCATCATCCACGGTTAGCTGACTTAGCTGGACGTTTAAATGTCCGTTTGTGTAAAAGCCAAAGGTGCTCAAAGCAATATTCGGACGCATATCGTTCTGCAAAGACACGGAAACATATATAAATACATGCATATATTTACGCTGATATATCAAATGAAGGATCCTGTCAGTTTATAGGATACCGATTTCAATTACTTACGCGAGCTTCCAAGTGATGTTTACGCGATATAACCACATTTGGAGCAATGAGTAACACCGCGATTAGTGTAAATAATATTGATTTAATCTTTGGTATCCATGTAGGACGTTTTGCACCTATCTTTTAGATAAGCTTTTGGCCGTTGCAGTTGCTGTTGCCATCACAATTGTCCACGGGTAAACGAAATGTTAAATTCCGCGTTCGTCATCTTAAGCGCAACTTACAGGTAGTATATTAGAATGCTTGTGATATGTATATTAGAAATGCTTGTGATGCGAAACATATTTGTCGATAGTCAATAGTCGATATTATTTTTGAACGTAATATCACAAATTCTTATTTGACTTAGTCGATATATTGTATATCGATAATAATTTCTTTTATGTAATGAAAATATATTTGACATTACAAGAATTTCAGATAAATGATTTATTTAACGAATATTTCAAAATAAAAATGACAAAAAGCTTAGTAACAGAAATCAACTTGAAACTTGAAGCATATTTAATGGGCAGTTATTCAAGGGAGAGATCAATCCTGATTTTAAAAAAGACAAAAATAAGGCAGCTAAATTAAGTCAATATACAAAATGGGGAAATCTGAATAACTTATTTTTTGTTTTTGACGTAGAAAAGACTTTCAGATATGTTAAATAAGTCTAATATTACAATTCTAATATACGCATTCATGTATTTTTTTTTTTTTAATTAAAAAAAAAAGAAAAAAGACAATCACAAATAAGAACTCTAGTAGCTACAGCTAATAATAGTCACGATAATTATAGAATATTTATTCCATATAACACATGTGCGACTGTGCTTCGGCCGGGTCACAACGAAAATGTAGCCCATGGTCGCGAACGCTGGGCTTAAGCTTCGCAGTGGCAAGTGTTGCTGTTGCCCCTATCTTCTTGCCTCTAAATGTGGCAGTCTCAAATGAAGGTGGCGGTGTCACTTTAGTTGGATTCTTGGGTTTGACTTTCACTGTCTTATGCACTTCTTTATTTTTGATATTTGTGCTAAGCCAGGCAAATTTTGTAGGCTCGGTCACGTCCAGAGGCTTGACATTTGTAACCAGCGCCAAAGATTTTTGCTTCTTCTTATAGTACACTATCTCAATGGCGAGCGTAATCATTGCTAGAATAAGGCCAAACAAGGTGGCAATGAAAACACCGCCCAAGCTTTGTAGAGTGATGCCTTCCTGATCATCAGAAAGTGGACATTGGCGTAAATTTGATTGATTCCAGTATTTGCCTTTGAGATCTTCGAAAAAGCGTTCCTTCTGCAGCTCCAAAATCGCATAGCTCAGCTCATCCTGCTCAAGAAATTGAGAAAAGAAAAACTAATGTGAAAATGTTTTAATACTTACGCCCAGATGGCTGCCCTGTTGCACGGCAACAGCATAGGGTTGTTCGGCAAAGACCTCGCCCACTTCTGTCAGATTGCAGTTTCTGGTCACCTCATACTTGATCTCTGCAGAATCATGTATGAATGCATAATCCGCATTGCCATGTGAATCAACATTTTTAAATCCCTCGGTCGCATTTGCAACCGGCAACGAGCTATTGATGGCCAGCAAAATATGACCGAACTGCTCCTTAATGGGATAGTCCCAAATCCGGAACTTTCGAAAATCTTTGGATGCATTTAGAGCCAGCTCTTTCCACATGCGATATAATGTATCCTCAGCGAACTTCATATTCACAAAATACTGATGCGTGTCCGAGTCCTTCACCACCGTATAATTGATGCGTGATTGTCGCGCCAGCTGCTCTAGTGACTGTACAGGAGTCTGCATGCGTTCCACCGTGAGGAACGCAGCCAAATTAGCCGTAAAAGTGGCCAGCATGAGTACAACGAACAACCAATATGCAGCGACCAATAGGCGTCCTGAAACGGCTTTGGGTGCCTCGCCGCCGCCTTGTGGCGTGAATGAAGTCAAAGCGAACCAGAAACTTTCGCGAAGCGTAAATTCTCGGCACTCGTATGGATAGGCAACGCGATTGTTTCGCGAACTATACGGTGAATACTTATCCATGAACCAGATCATCAACGCTGTGCCAACCAGGGCAGCAACGATGCTTAGCCACACTTCGAGCCGCAGCACCGTCATGAACTTGAACAGTGAGGTACGGCGCATCGGTTTTCGCATCACTATGGATATACCAGTTTGCTCGTAGTATGGGGGCAGAAAGTCAACAACTTCCTCGCGTTCCGAGTACATCTTGAGCGCAGCAATGGCTAAATCTGTCTCGCCACTTACCAAATCGCCAATTACGCCATCCCACTCGCCCCGCGCATTGCGCTCACCCATATGTCCCCGCTTGGGAGCCACAATTTCGTAATCGAAGTTGAGCTTCTCCGCCAACCGGCTTATAAAATCGATGCAGTACCCTTCCCAGATCGGAGCACCGCTTTTGGTGCGAATCAGCTCACCAGTGTTCGGATTGCGGCGATAGTAGCTCCACGGCACGCTTTCAGCGGTGCCGATTCGAAAAAACCGTTTAGTTGGACTAATTGTCTCATTGAGCAGCCTCAAACCGCCTGATGCCCACATGGCCAGATCCGTTTTGGCCTCATGTTCGCTGGAATAGTAACCTGCCGAAATGTTAGCCACAAAGCTCAAATACGGCACCGACTCCTCATCGGTCCTCTCAGTCAGCGATTCGGTGTTATCCTCGCTGGCCTGCATATACTCCACAAAGTTGCTCCAGTGTACGTTCTCCAGCCACATGCTTTTGCCCGCATCTGCGCTATTTGCCTCAGCACTTCTGTTGCAATCCAGGTAGACAGGCTCTGGAAACTCTGGACTCAGCTGCGCTGAATCAATTAGACTCTTTAGCACACTTAAAATCAAAGCGCGATGTAACTGCAAAGATGTAATTGATAATAAGTGTTCAAGTCCAACTAGAACCAATAAGAAATTAACATTAGACTGTGGTAAATATTCGCTCCTTCTCTCTCTCTCTCTCTCTCTCTCTCTCTCTCTTTTGCTCAAGAAAATGTATATAAAAAAGCAATTTCTACACTTCTATTTTAAGAAAAATCCCTTACACAATTTATATATTTTAGATATTATATATGTGTAGATTAAATATTTACAAATATTTCTATATTTAATTTATATTTCAATTATATGTGAAAAAATTGGATTGGTAGTAGTCTACTAATACTACTAGTCATACATACAGTTACTTAGGTTTTTCAAGTAACAATAAAATGGAATTACTTGAATTAATGCTTACCGTGAATCCGCTGCCACAATATAGATCTCGCATCTGCATTGATCGACAGATGGCGCGTGCGTTCAAGGTGAAGCGAGTAGCAAACTCTACTTGTTGCTTGTACTTGAAAACACGATCTCTGGTATCGAGAAAAACCAAATGCCATTCGGTGGGTCGCTGAAAAAGCTTGCCCTTATTTACCTGTAACGATTTTTAGCACTTGCGAACTGTTTGCACACTGCCTTCGATTTTACTCACGCGCTCAAAGATGCCATTCATGGCAGAGCCGCGTGCAAATATGGCATAGTAATTAGGCACGGGTCGTAGCCGATAAAGACGCTCAACAAAATCCTCCGATTGTTTATCATTAGCATCCAGAATCAGAGTGCGAAATGGATAGCCAGTCATTAGTTGTTTCATTGCCTCAGTAGTGTCGCGAGCACTTTGAAAGATCATGGCCACATTATTGGCCCGTTTCTGGCGCATAAAGTCGGCAAACATGTTTAGAAAGGGACGCATTATCCTGTCGAGGCGCACATAAGCAATGCCATGCGTACGAGCTACTTCGTAGCCCCACGACCAGCGACTGTAGCTAAGATCGACGATAACCGAGCTGCCCACGCTGCCGAGAATCTCGCAAACTACGCTAGTCCCAATGGGGATAACATGGTTGAAAAGTGGAATTTAGGTAGCCGTTCACTTACAGCTATCTATGTCCTGCTGTTCGTCGGTGCGAACTAATTGGAGCATCGCATCACTGATCCTCGTGTTCAATTGCAATCCTTCCAACTCCTTTAAGACAGCAGCAATATCCGTTTCAAACTCTGTTCGCTGCACTGGGTCGATCCAGAAGGCTGCCAAGAGACGAGATAAGAATTGTTAGGTTCGCCCAAATTAAAATATTCAAATATCCATTCAAGAAGCTTGCATACTTATCTTAAGCTCTTTAGCACTGGCCAGGCTTATGCTAATGCACAGCCAGAGTCTTAGAATATTCGAGCGATCCATTCCAACCGTCAACTGTAAATGCTAACTGCAAATTGACTGACTGCCAGAAAGCCAGAGTTCTATCCAATTGACTTGTAACAAATTTGTGGCCCCCATATAATTGTGCATAATTTGCGCACATCAATTGGACAACCGTCATGGCAATATACATTTTCAAATAGCTCTCACTCCAGTTGTCCAGTTGTCAATTCACAAAATCGAATTAAATTTAAATGCTTTCGCCCAGGACAAGTTTGTCTTATTGTACAATATAAAATTATATAACATACTTAAAGCTAACGATTAAATGAGCTTTTAGGTTAAATTTATGCTACTTAAATATACTCTGGATCCCAATCCTCTTTATCCTATTATCTCCGTCGGATAATTTAACAAATCCCTTCAATCTCAATTGGATAACTATAAACAGTTTACAACCAACCATCCAAGAGGAAACTTACAGTAGTCGAAGACTGAAAGTTGCATATATGTATATGCTTCATTTGAATTTGGCATGTATATACTCGTTATCTTGTCCGAACCAACTGCGTGTTCCTATGAGCACAAGCCATATTGCCGCTATTTAAGCCAGATGTGTCAAATTGGGAATTTTTGCTCGTGTTACACTCGTCATATAAATCTGCTTTTTATTTGTAATGTCATGTCAGGTCACGTCCGTATATGTTTCCATCAGGATAAAAGCATATACCCCATAAGTCACAAAAGGTAGAACGATTAAAATATCACAGCCTCAACTAAAGCGGTCTTTCTTCTTTATTATGTAATATATAGCTAACAAAAAGCAAATACAAACCATTCTATTCTGATTTCCCATTTTCAATGGGATCAGGGATCAGGCTATAAAGAGCCGTGCGTCGTCTGGAGGTGAACTCACAACTCCTCGCGCATCACCTCTACCAACATTGCTACTTCAATTAAAGCTAAAGTAGTGGCAGACTATTCAAACACAACATATGTATGTGTACATATGTAAGTGCAAAAATGAATACGCTTGTCGCTGAATGCAAATCTAGTCTTCCTGTTGCCTAATCAAGACCATATGCCTCCTTCAATCTGTTGTATAAATTTTAATAAAATCCTTATACACTGATTTCCCATTTTCAATGTATTCAGGATATAAAAACAAAAGGTATGCATTAATTTCAAGCTATACATTTTCCCATAATTTTTAGCTATTACCAAGTTGCTATTGGAAATTTCACTGTATAAAATTAAAAATGAGGGCTGCTTAATTAGTAGAGCCGATAATTTATTACACTTAAGCTTCAACGAGCATACGCTCCGAACAATACGTGAGTACAACATACATAAATCTTGGTTATTAATAAGCAAGATCATTTAAGTATTATCTAATGCGAACGTTAATAAAAAGAAAAAAAAAATGTAATTGATATATTTATTTTTTATATATATTCCATATAGAAGCCGCTCGTATTATGTTCCATGTAGATGCGATAGTATAGATTCAATATCCTCGATCTGAACACCACCATCGTGCCCCTCCATCTGCTGTTCCTCACTTGAATTAGTTTTCAATGGCGTGTTACTGCATAAGTTATGAAAGAAGAGTATAATTAAAGCTGGGATAGAACATACTAGCAATATAAGCCTTATGGATTAATCTATTGATCAGAATGAATGAGTATTGCATACGAATGCCCTTCAACACAGTTGCTATCTCGCTTTATACACTGTTACGATCTTGCATACATTAGAACTCATTATAAATAATAAAATAGATATATTTGCATATATAATATATAAACCTACCACAAGATTTTCAAGTGAAGAAAAGGAACAAATTCCAAATATAAATTAATTTTCCTTCGATTCTACACATTGAGTAGTACGATGCTAATAAGATTTTTGTCATATGTTAAGAGATATCTTAGAACTAAAAAACCAATATGAATATAAACAGAGATGTTAATGGGCTAAACTAGCGTGACATAACTTTGTATGTATAAATAGTTTATGCAAAAAGTTGCATTGCTCTTTAATGTTTTAGAATTGAAAACCAAATTGTTATTCTTTGATTTCCATAACTTTATCGTAATTGAAACCAATAACGATGAATTAATTATAAGCAATACTCGTATCCTTGACCTAAACTATGCCATGGGTCGGTCCTACAGTGCAGATAATCGATTCGATTTGCAGTTATTTGTAGAGGTATCGCGATTATCATATTAGATTAAGATTGGACTTACATGGAGGCCACTTCCATGTCGTTTTCATCGTGCTCCTCGTTCTGTGTATTTCTTGCTAATGGTGTAGATGACGCCATGGGCATGTCTTGAGTCGCTGCCAGCGCATGGCTGCTACCTCCGCTGGTGAAACGAATGATGCGTTTCTTGGGTATGTTTCGTATGCCAGTGGGATTCGCACTGTCCTCGGCACTGGCGCCCAGTGACTGATGAAGCAACATTGGACTCGTTATGCGAACATTATGTAATTCACTGTCCACCATGATGCGCATTTGAAAATTCTTGAAGAACGCGGGCGGCTGGCGGAGCACACGATGTACTGCTTTGCTACCGCTGTCGGCATAGGCAAAGCTAAATGTGTTGATCACATGACTGGTGCTCAGGCACATGTCTAGATCGTAGTCGCCACTGGTAACTGGACCTGTGTTCGATATTGGCGGGTGCTCCCGGGGCTGCAGTTGTTCCGGTGACTGATGCGTTGTCTGCGCCTCGGCCAGCATGGTCAATGCCGTCGCTGCAGTCTCAATTCGCGCCTCAGCCCGTTTCTTAGCTGGTTTTTTTGTTATTTTGGTATTGCTTGATAGCTTGACTGGTTTAGCTACCTCACCACCGCTCGACTGTGGTTCTTCAAGCGCGGGAGCTACGCAACAAAATGTATATTATCAATATTCGGTATTCTTCGGCAAAAATGTAAATAAGCTACTTACTTTTATTGTCAATTAGTCGGGAGGAGCGTCGCATGCAGCCGCGCGATGGCTCAATATTTGGTGGCTTCTTAGGCCGACCACGTCGTTGACGTGTGGTCAACGAGGGAGCAGGCTGAGCTGCAATATGTACAGCGGCACGTCCAAATTTGTTCTGCTGCTGGTGCTGCTTTTTGGCGCTAAGATTCAATGCGGACAACAGGGCCGGGTCAAGATTACTGCTAGATGGCTCTGGCTTTTCCAAATTGGTTCGGATTGCTTCACAGGACGCTTGCTTCGGTTTCACTGGTTTGCTTGGTGGCGCGCCCTGATTCTTTACCGATGTAATTGCACTGGTAACTTTTGTTTTTTTCTCCGTTTTTACACTTACACACTCCTTTTTAGGTGATTTGCTTGCATGATTGATATTGGGATTCGCTTGCTTGGCAGTTTCGCGCATTGCTGTCAGTTTTTGGTTGACTTTTTTGGGTCGCCCTTTTGGCGTTGTTTCCTGTTTAAACTTCGCCTTCACGCGCTCACGCACCTCGGCTAGATCCACTATACGCTGCTCAATGTTCTCCACTCGTGTGCTAACTATTTCTACCGCTTTTACATTTTGCACTAATTTTATAGGTACTAAAGCAGGAGGAGCCATTTCGCCACTTGTGTCGGCATCCGCAGCAACAGCAGATGTCGTAGCAGCTTCTTTGCTTGGTGTCAACCAGCTACGTAGGGGATAACGCACCTCGCCATCCTGGCTAACAAGTTGCGCTGGTTCGCTGTCAATCGTGAGCGGTGGAGCATCCAGTGAGCCACATGCAGCAGCCACCTTTAGCCACTCCTCGTCCTCAGTGCTGCTAATATCAGAGAGATTGTCCAATTCCAATAGTTTTATCCTTTGCGCAGGCATCACAGCGTTAGTCAAGTGGCCGGATTTTGCTGAAGAGGCGGATGTATTGTTGGTGCTGCTGTTACTACTGCTGCCACTGCTGGATGAGCTAGAGCTGCTGGAGGACGTAGAGCTGCTGCCACTTGAACTGCTGCTGGAATGATCCATGATGGTATCAGGCAGTCCTGCCACCAATTTATAATGTGGGGTCTCCACCAACAACAGCGACGATTCCCCATTACCAGTCAAAGCTGCGGCACCCTCGACGCTGTCCACTGCTTCGCTGCCAAATGAGCGGACGCGACGTAGCATCATCGGCTCGACGGGCAACCGCTCAGCGTACAGCTCAAAGCAAGTTGTGGTCTGCTTGGGTATCTGCTCGACAAGGTCTCTGGGGGACGTGGATGGCAGGGCGCACTGTGCATTTGTGTCCGTATGTTCGGCCTCATCTGGACGATAATAGGAACTGCCGCCGGAGTAGTCCGTTTTTGCCGCACTGCTGTGCGGCGTGCTCAGTGGATGACCAAAAGGTGTCGTTAGGCGCATGCCTGGTGTAAGGGCCGTTAGCATGGGCGTATCCAGTATGCTCTTTGTATCGCTGCCAAACAGAAACGAAGTAGACGGCACCAGTTTAGCATAGGGCGTATCCATCAATGTCGGCCCTGGCGTGGGCGGTACATCTCTATCGGCTTCTGTTAGTGTCACTTTAAATGGTGTCTCCAAAAGAGCCGCCATGTTGGCCATATTACGATCAACTGGTTTGTCTTTTATATCCATTTTTTCATCCTCAGCTTGCTGCGTGGTATGTTGTACCTGCTTCACAGGCTCGTGCTTATGTTCCTGATCTGACTTGATAATTTCATTAAATGGCTTATTATCTTTCATCTTCTTGGACTCCTTGGGCTTCTTGATTTCATTCGCTTCTTTAACATCCTGTCTTACAACTTTCGCTTTTAATGGTGACTTCTGTGGCGTTGTTATCTTTATAATTAACTCGCCTTCGACATTATTACTCCTCAACTGCTGCTGTTTCTTCTGCTTTCGGCTTCTCTTCTTCGCGGTGAGCGGTGCAAATGGCGAGGATAGGGAGAGAGCTTTCTTTTTGTTGGCCGCTACAGGTCTAATTCGACGCACACGCGTTTTATTTAAGAACACCTCTTGGCGCTTGGCGTTGATCTCGCGTAAACGCAACTCTAAGTCCGTGCTAGTGCTATTCATCTGACGCTGCCAGGCGGCCAACAGATCCTCCTTCTCTTCATTCAGTTCGGCCTTCTGTTCAGTCACCTTTGGCTGCTGTGTTATTGGCAACTTTTGATTCTCTTTGCTGTCATCTAATGAACTAGAAGCCCCCTTCTCCCCATGGTGCTGCTCACTCGGATCGTCCTGCACTGCTACCTGCGAAATGATGCGTTTACAGGCGTTGGCCGCAGCTCGACGCTTTTGCATACGCTTGGGCGTGGCCACCATTGGGACAGAAGACTTAATAGCCTGCTTGAAGTGCTTGGCTGCTGTGACTGCTTTAATTACCGTCTGGTTGCTGCATTCCTCCATGGCAAAGAGCGGCGGTACGCAACCATTGCTTTCATTGCCACTCATATCGGCAGGTGTTGTTTCAGATGTAGCAGCATTTGCCGATGCAACTGCGTCTGCAGCAGTTGCGGCTGTAGTTAGTGTGGCAGAGGGCGTACTACCAAAACTTGGTAGAATCTCAACATTTTTTATGATTACTATCTTCTCTGGCTGTACGACATTTTCATCTAACTCATCAGCCTTTTTCTCCTTGAGTGTTTTGAGCACCGTTCGCCTCTGAGTTTGTTGCTTTTGCTGTAGACGCCGCATGGATAGTGGCGTACCATGCATATTTGTGATTCCTTTTGGCGAGAAATTAAGAGTTCGTACATGTGAGGTGCGCTTGCGAGGTGTCGAAAGACTGCGAAACGCCTTATCATTCACAATGCCTGACGTGGAAGGCGTCATGCGTTCCTGCACCAGACGCGACGAATCTAGCGAGGCGGGTACAGCACTGGCGTTGGATACTTTACTGGCAGAGCGCTCGAGCAGCGACGTATTGCCTGTCATTGTCTTTGAAAGATCCGCAATTAGTTGCGCTGGTGGCTCTGCTGATGGCCCCTCCACTGTCGTCTGTAGCTGTTTGGCAGCGCTGTTAATGATTATCGAATTGGGTGGGAGCTGATTGGCTGCAACCGTAATTGGTTCAGGCAGTGGTATTTCAATATGAGAGACGTCCATGTTGGTGAAAGCATCGGAACGTAACTGCTGCGCCAACCACTCATTATTCACCAAAAATGGCAAATGTGAGAGCAGCCCCTCATTAGATAGAAACATAGGAAAAGTTAGCTGGCCATTGGTTGCGTCCACGCACACCTGGCCGCCGCCAACAGTAGCGACATTGGCAACAGCATCTGCATCTGCCAAAGTTGAACCATTATCGGTTAAATTGATGAGATTTTCGCTGCCAAAGCTTAGATTTGCAGTCGACTGCTGCTGCTGCTTCAGTGCGCTCTCATTCGAGTTGAGCACTATAAGCTTGGATATGCTGAAATTGGGATCAATCAGCGTACCAATCGAGCTATTCCCGTTCAACTGAATGATGGCATTGCCATTGCCGCCATTCACCATATTGATATCTCCATTAGCGCTGACAGATGCCGCAGCCGCATTGGCCGACGCCACCGCTGTGCGAATTATGAGTGGTGTTTGAGGCGGTGCAGGCTCCACTTCAGTCGTTGCAGGTGCCATCGCTGCTCCTACTGTTGCTGGCATGGGCTCATTTGATGTTGTATTCATTCCTACCACTTCTTGAACAATGCGATCAAATGATGGATCCTTCTCAGTTGCCTCTAATATATTTCTTACTAGACCATCTAGCACCGCCTCAGAGTTTACAGACTCTGCCGTTGGTGCATGCACCGTTAGTGATTGCAGAGCCATGTTAATATTGTTCAGTAGCTTATTCTGAAATTCGCGATTGGTCATGATGGCGTGCGTTATTTCCTAAAATTTTTAAAATGAGTTATTATTTATATTCTTTTATATAGATGTTTCTTGACAATTATCCTTAGTTTCTACACCGTTTTACAGAAGATCTGGAAGCTTGCTTACCGGCATTGTTTGTGGCGTTGGCATCATTACCTCAGCTTCTTCACTGGTGGCTGTGCGAGGAGTGGAATTATTTTTGGGTCCATGCCCATGTCCATGACTAAAATATATCGTATCGTCTACATGTTCACTTGTAATATCACTACCGGTGCTGCTATCCAGCGATTCATTCTCCTCTTCCACGTGATCGCTGGGTCCAATGCTGCAGTACAGATGCGGATCCAATAGACGTCGACGTTTGCAGCTAACACGCTCTGAAGGTGAAGGTGAGGCTGAGTTCGCTTGCTTCCCATCTAATGGCAGTGTATGAACGCGTCTATTGATACAAGCAGTGAGTACTTATTGAAGATATGCTAATGTAGTTACTTACACGCGTCGTCTCTTACGTTGCATATTTGAATTAGCATTTTGTATGCCAGCGGTATCTTTGCTGCATTCTGTTGTTGTTTTTGTTGGTTGTTCCAGCTTTAATAGCTCGTGAACTCGCTCGGATAGTTTTAGCTGCTGCAGGCGTTGGCGAGTGTCGATTGGTAGCTTCTTCAACGCATTGGCCACTACCAAATTGAGCTCAGTTAAATGGCATATATATATTTAATGTTTTGTTTTTATTTACCCAGGCTTGTGATCTTGACGTGCTCCCGAATGATGTCCTCCAGGCCGCCATTAAGAAAGTTGTGCGGCTGCAGGCCCTGTCGCAAGGCAATAAACTCCTGATGTAGATGAGGCGAGGTGCGGCAGAGCGTGAGTGCCACACGCCACAAATTGTTATTTACAAAATAGCCTGGAAATGTGACCACCATAATTGAGTAAAGTATTCGAATTCAACAGGACAGAAGTCGCATACTCACCCAAAACTAGACGCGCGATATCCGAATGCAGCACTATTGATTCCATATTAATAGATTATTAAATATTACATTTATTTTGTTTAGAACTACAATTATCCCACATATTTATAACAACAAAAATATTAATTTTATTTATTTGTTTGCGTTGATTTCTCCCTTTCCTTTTTTGCTTATTTCTCTATTCTGTTTGCTTTTTTTGCCGATCCCACTGTTGATGCCGATAGTGTTGATGAGCTTTGTTGGGTATTTTCTGTTTTTTTTTTTCTATTTATTGTGATTAGATTTGAGTGCAAGCCAAATTTATTTCGCATATTTATTTTCCATTCATTGTCGCGCACTGTACAACATACCCAAACAATAGCATCTGTTTGCCGCCAAAATGGTAATGTTGAGGTACAATCCAACATATACTATCGATATTAGTTTTAAAGATATCGATGTTATTATATTTTATAAAAAATAAGAACCAATACAAAATTGCGATGCATGCTAATGTGAGTGCGACGAGCTAAATTGTATATACTGATAAATATTTTATAAAAATACCATATAGGGATTTGCTATAAATATCGAAGTATTGCACATCTGAATAGTTTGAAAACAAATAAATCTGGCAACGCTTAATACCTCAACTCTTGCTTTAAATAGGATTATTATTTTACATCAATTCAAATGGCTGCTATAGAATCTATTACCGAGAAAAATGATGGCCATGAGCCTGAAAAGTCAACCACAAGCGTTGCCGACGCTGAAGTTGGCGCAGTTGTTGGCTGCACAGAACCCACTGCATCTCATATACAGGCGAAAACTGAAGGTGGAGGACGCAAACGTAAACGCCACATTTTTAATGCAATTCGCGGACAAATGGAGTTTTACTTTGGCGATGCTAATCTCAGCAAGGACCGCTTTCTACGTCGATACGTGGAACAGGATCCTTGTAAGTATACATACATACCATTAGATAACTTTGTTATTGTTGTTGTTTGTAGACGTGCCGCTGGAAATATTTCTAACGTTCAACAAAATCAAGACACTCACACAGGATGTGCAGCAAATATCGACATCGCTGTCCAATTCACAGATGCTGGAATTAGACGAGACTGGACTCAAGGTTCGTCGCAAGACTACGCTGCCCGAGCACCGGGACGTCAACAACAAAACCCTATATGTTGAGGCGTTGCCGGCAACTGCAACCCACGATTGGCTAAAGGAAGTTTTTGGGCGCTATGGCGCGGTTAGCTATGTATCGCTTCCGCATTATCCGGGAACGCGAAAGATCAAGGAATTTGCGTTTATTGAATTTGAAAAGAGCAGCTCCGTGGAAAAGGCTCTGAAGGCCTATTCATTGGTTCAGGGCGTTTTATCTGTGGAGCACACAGACCCCAGTGATTTGGCCAGTATACGGTCCTTCCAACACCAGCAGCAAAAGATAAACCAAGAAGGTGCAACAGAGACAAATGTTGTAGTCAAGCAGCCAAGCAAGCGTGAAGCTGATAAAGAGTGTGTACAGATGGCCGTGACAGCCAAACGTGCGAAACTTGAGTCGGTGCCGGAGCAATTCGAAGCATCAGCTGCAGAAACAACTGAAACTGAAACCTCACAGCAAAGTGAAAGCGACAATAACAACGAGGAAAAGAACGTGATTACGAATCAGAAGCGTCGTCGTAAGCAAAAGAAGCGAATTCTCGCAGACAAACTTAAGCCCAACATTGAGCCCAGTGCACTGGAACTAAAGGTATTGCCCAAGACCAGTTGGTGCAGCCTTCGCAATAAGTATCTCAATTTGCAGCGTCGCCTAATCAGTGAAGCTAAGAGCAAGCTCTGGCGCAGCTCGCAGGCTCAGCAATCCATGCACAAGTGCACATCTATGCAATTGCAATTACAAGCACATCAACAATTGGTAGAGTCGAAGGGTATCTGCAAAAGCGGTGTCAGCAGTGGACACGAAGAGCCTGAACCTCTTAGCGATTCTGTGGATGTGGCAGAAGTCCCGATGCCGCCCAAGCGCAGAAAGCGCAACAGAAACGCTGGCGTTCACAAAATGAATATGAATTTCTATGGTGCGGGTGGCAATGAGGCGGACGACACAAAAGGAGCATCTAAGACTGAGGATGCGGCGCAGGAACGCTCGCCGCTCTTCAAATACGAGCCAGGTCTCATTGTTGAATGTACGCTCCACGAGCCATGCGTCAACGTAAAGGATTTTAAGGCCGACATGCGTCAATACGCAGACATAAAGTATGTGGATATCAAAGAAGGCGATCAGGTGGCTCATCTGCGCATGGTCACACCGAATGCCGCCGAAGAACTGACGCACCAGCTCAGCTGCGCCGAGATGCAACTCAAGGTATTGCGAGGTCAGCCAGAAACGCAATACTGGCGTAAGATCGAGCAGGATCGTGAGGCTAAGTTGAGTAAAAAGGTCCGTGTGCAGCAGAAACGCGGACGTGAAAAGGTTACTAAGATGTTGGCTAAGCACATCAAATTTGAAGATGCGGACGACGAGGTAATCAACGATCTGGCTACAAGCGTCAGCATTCCATCTGATAATTAATGCTACTCTTAGAATTTACTCTATGTTATATGAACTGAATTCTATAAATGTGTATCTGAATGCATAGAAATGAACAATATGAAGTCCTAGTTTTTTTTTTATAAGTACTTAACAGACAAGTTAAATCTATATATATATATATATATATATATATATATATATATATATATATATATATATATATATATATATATATATATATATATATATATATATATATATATATATATATATATATTATTGTTTTTATATTTAAATATTTACATTTAGTTATAAACAGTCTTCTCTTATACATTAGTAAAATGCTTCTGAACATTATATGAAGATATTTTTATACCTATTTGAAATGTTGAGCATATTTCATCGTACTTAGAGATTTAGAGATATATATTATCTCATGTTAGTTTAACACTTAATATTAATTTTTATACATTTTACATTAGCTTTTTTATCTTATTCAGTTAAAATGTTTGTCAATTGTCTTATTAATCATGCGTTATAAACTAAAAATGTTGAAAATTGCAAACTGAATTTATATGATACGCATCTTAGGTAATTACCCCATAACCTCTTCCACTGTCCATTACATATGGACATTGACAAAAGCGGGGTTGCTCGCCGGATTAAATATAGAGCGAACCGTCGGCAGGGCCCAAATAATGCATAGATATAAGCAGCACATCGATGATTGTCCAGACGCCGAGGCCACCAAAGCTGAACAGCTTGCCAATGCCTTCTTGCCAGTGGCCCAAATAGAAACGGTCGGCGCCAAAGCCGCCTAAAGTGAGGCTGATGAGCAGCGCGGTGCTCCAGCGATAGCCCTGTGTCCAGTTACAACGCAAATTGCGAGTAAACGAGCGGCTGCCCAGACAGAGCACATCCTGGTGCACAGTGCAATTGGTGCGATAGTATTTCTCTGCTGCCGAATTGCAATTAGCATGCTGTTCACAGTTCTGTTGCCACATTTCAGTTTGGTAGCAATAGCGACAATTCATTTGACGTTGAAACGAGCGCTCTCCGCTGCATTGAACATTGTTGGCTGCCTCGCACGTGATGTTTATATCGCGGCCGTACATGCAATTAAAGTTGTATGTGCAGCGAATGCATGGGAATTGCAACCGTTCACAGGGTGTTTCCTTATCCAAGGGGCATAGCATGTTCGTGGTGTTGCTGCCGTTATTGTTGTCGCCAGCAACTGGTAACTTACTGCCCATGTTAGCTAATGCTGGCACAAATACCACGTTATCGTTGTTGTTGTTGTTGTTGGTGCCTGCATTGTTGTTGTCCTTTCGCTGCTCACTCTTTATGTCCGTTAGATCCATTTGGTTGTCCCCGCTGGCAGTTTCGCTATTTCTTATGCCAGTCAGCACGAATATGATTATCAGCGCTACCGCCGAACGCATGTTGACGACAATACACTCTCGCTGCTGTCCCATTTTTGCTAAAGGCCTCTATTCTGGAATATCTTTAAGCTGAAGTTTCTTGATTGTTTTGGCACCCATAGGCACTATTATCGATACAATGATACGCAATATCATCGATAGTGTTGAAAATGCTCCGAGTGCGTTTGACTGGAAAGCTACAAAAATGGTTTTAAATGAATTATAGAAAAAATCATTTATTGATTATTGTGTAAACCGACATATTTGAATTTCATTTAAATTTCTTTAAATAAAAGCAATTTAATTGAATTTATTGTCATATTCTTACCGTACTGAAAATGACTATTCAAAACTGAATATATCGATATATCGCTGAGAACTCAACAGCCGAAGTGTCTGGAACAACTAGGTAATTGTTTCATATTTTGGTTGTCTTGCAATTCTATAATCAAAATGTCTTATCACGGTAGCAATGACAATCATACATTCCGTGTAAACGTGCGTCTACACAGATTCGGAACAAACTTTTCGGGCTCCTTTCCGGACTTAAGTCGCCCTGAGCCAATTGGATTTTATAGTATTAACGAATCACGAGAGTTCCAGGACAATGCCCAAAATTCGAGTTTCCTTCGCTTGCCACATCCGAGCAAAATGCCACTAGATCTCAATGCTGGCATTGAGAATGTGCAACGTAAAAGTGTTGACCCTGACTTCCTCGACATATACCACATCTGCCAATATATATACAACCATCAAGAGCACCTGCGCACCTCGTCCACAGGGCAAATGGAGCTGCTAGCTGATTTCGTCACTTTACGCGGCGTACTTCGTCAGATTATGTGTACGCCATACCAAAGGAATCGGGACTATCGCCTTATGGCAACGTGCCTAAACGGTACCACTTACATATCCAAGGTAGAAACTATTGAGCAGCGCATCGAATCCCAACAGATGACACGCCATCAACAGGACATGTGCTCTTGGGGCTTTAAATTCGAGCAATACTGCACAACGCCACAACCTGACAGATCACCTGTTACATGTACTCCCGTAAATGAATCCAAAGAGTTTGCCTGTGTCTATCGCACCAAACTAAATGGACTGTATCTAATCTACGGCGCCGAGATGGACTGCATCAAAAGTGATGTCTATGTGTAAGTTATGTTCTTTGTGTAAAATAAACTAATCATAATAAGGACTGTTTTATTAGCGACCTGAACGATCCGGAACAACTTCGCTTAGCAGAGTTCATAGAGCTTAAAACATCTGCCTACAAAATGACACAGAGGCAACAGCATACCTTTGATAATTACAAGAGTCTGAACTGGTGGAGTCAGTCGTTTTTGGTTGGCATTGACACAATTATAGCTGGATTACGGGATGACAATGGGCTCGTTCATGATATTAAAGAATATAGTGTGCGGGAACTGTACCGCCATAAGCCCTGGAGTCCAGCAGCCATGACCACATTCCTGTCAAATTTTCTGCATGAGCTCAAGACACTGATGCATCGTATTAAGGACAGTAACGCTGTTGTCATAATTGACTATAAAGCGGGCCGAAATAAGATACATTACTCCGTGCGACGCGGTCCAGATGTGAAGCCTATATTACCTGAATGGTATCGCCAAATGATGCAAGATAGCCAGGTTAGCGGTACGGGTTCAATGTAAAAGTATATATAAGGTTATATATAATATAGTTTCTTAAATGTTAAATTCTATGCTCTAATCGTTTTTGATTACTTATTTTAGATCGTTGGTTTCCAGCAGTGGTACGAGAGTCTCTGTTGATGACTTGCTCACATATATCGGAAACTCTGGGCTGGTGGGTTGTGAGTTAGCGGCTCGACGTCTGTCTGTGGAATTAGGGCTTACCAGATGAGCGCTTGAGCAGCCATTGTTTACGCGCTTCTCGATGACACAATCGAAGAAACGGGACAATTTAACCGCATCAGTTGTACCAGCAGCTAAGCTCCGTATGTCCCGGCAGTTTAGCCAAATTTCCTCGGCACCACATTTATCGGCTACAAAGTAGATATACAGATCACACGATATAACAACGGCAAGAGATGGCCAATTAGCAATACTGACCAATGCCACCGGCTTTTTTAACAGTTGTTTTGGGTTGACGTTTTTCATCGATCAAATCAAGCTTGGTGCCCATAACTAGAATAGGTATTTGTGTAGCGCCTAAAAACTCCTCTAAATCAAAACGCATGTTAGCATCTGTCCCATAGCTGTGCAATGGCGTTGGCGATGGCGGCGATGAGCTGCTGCGACATTTGTACGTATCTTTGCCATCCTTGTTAACAATCTCGCAGAGCCAGTCAAGCAGTTGTTCCTGCGACTTGCCATTGGTTAGATCATGCACCAAGATAACACCATGTATGCCAGAGTAGAAAACGCTGCGCGTATTTTTGTGACTCAGTGAACCACCAATGTCGAACAATTCAATAAAATAGGGACACTGACGGGAGGTACCTTCTTTGAACTCATGAATTTTGACTTGAATATTGCAGCCAACTGTCCAGCCCGGCCGAATTAACGACTCATTGTGGGCAACCAAGTGGGTTAGACAGGTTTTACCCACACCTAGAAGTATTGTAATCAATTGATATTAAAAGAGCATCAGCACAATCAATAATTACCTGAATCACCCAGTACGACTATGCGTACACGATTATTCATTGCCAAGTTGTCGTGTCATAAGCTCAATTCACCCAAATTATTGCTTCATTGCGCTTAATTTTGGCATTGCGTATATAAGTTATCGATATTTGCGATATAAGTATGTAGGTTCTCTGAAATGTTAACATGTTCACGAAACAGCTATCGATAACATTGTTTCGATATCTTATTGCAACAGGTTGTTTTGCCGCCCTGTCAGCCACTTGCATAGCTTCCCAATTTCATTTTGATGCTGTATTTAGTAGTACACGTACATACGTACGACTTGATACTTAAAGTAATTATAAACACATACGCCAGTTTAAGTCAGACGATAAATTCGCTTTTCTTTACAAGTTACCAACGAATTAAAAAGTGTCAGTCAATACATAATGTGCCGTTATTTGGAAAAATGTACCATTACATATCTCAAGCCCAAAGATACGCAAATACACATACATTTGTGTATTGAGATGTACATAACACATCCTTATGTATATTGAAAATAAGACATACATATGTATTACATTTGAAACGTTCATTTAATTTCAGACATTTTTAAATTGTGTATGCTTACAAATATGTTCATCTGATGATATATTCAGTGTTTATATATATGTATATATGAGCAACATGCAACCAACTGTTGATTTCACAGCCTTGCATTACAAAAATAATTACTTCAAAGTGACTATCAGAAATTGAAATACATATACAGTGCTATATATATATATATATACGGGTATGAGCAAGCATTGAATTATTTAGGTGGGTCGTAAGATGAATCAGATATTTAGTAAATGTGAACTAAATCTACCCTTTGACATTAGCATATATTTTAAGTCAATTTCTTGATTTCTTCTGTGGTGTATTTCGTAAATATTTGGCAATGCGAAATTAAGAACAGTAATAAACCGGACACAACATTTTGCTTTCTACGTCTATGTCGTCATAAGAAACGCAACACGAAATAGTCAAGGGGTCAATTACAACGTGTCTGCGTGACTCATTCATAACCCAGACTCTTAATAGACACACATACACGAACATATGTATATATAGTTAGCTGTTAGAGGAAGCTAATTATATTAAAATATAAATATGGCTAATACTTACGGTTGCCGAACATGAATAGGCTACGAGTATTGTGAAGCATTAAATTGTTAACTCAAATTTATATTTGTTTGTGTACAAAGATGTGACAACCAAATAAATAAGCAAGCATATGAGTGCTACGTATAAGTAGGTCGTTTAATAGATACCCAATATAATAACTATGTAGAGAGAGGTTTTAATATCTGAATTTTGTACGTTTTTGGATTTTTACTTACTTTAAAATTAACTTTAATATTTTTACTCTCTTCTAGTATTGAATCTCGCAGGAATATCCTTACCCAGTAATCTCATTAAATCCCAACATGTATCCATACGTAAGTAGCCTTTTATTTATACTTTACGGTAGTCACGCACTTTAAACTATTTTTAGCGTCCAAAGGGGGGAAAATACAAAAATATTAGAAAGCGAATAGGAAAACGTCAGTGAAATTTCAACAAATTTTGTAATAGACCCTTGCAATACGGTTTAAAATTTTTCAAAATGAGCCTGCGTTATATCTAAAATTATATATCACCGTCCAAAAGTTATCTATCCGAAGGGGCAAAGAGAGACTGATTAAACATGTGTTTAAGTGTATGTGTTGTAAATGTATTTTAATGTTTAAAGATATCAAATCTACTTTATAACAAGTAAGAAAGCTCTAGTCGGGGTGCCCGACTAGGAGATACCCTGATCTCAGTCCTATCTGCGTATTTTAATATTTTCATCTCCACCGGTCTCCAATCCTGGTCCAAGCTGCATAAGAGCGCCGCCTCTACCAACGCAGCCACTGCACCGCTTTCAAGAAAAGTTGCAAATTTGAACTAAAGTAGTAGCTGATAATTCAAGCAATATTCAATAGCAAATTCGATTCTTGGAATAGAAAATAATACACGCATTTAAATGTATGTCTAGGAAAAATGCGTGCTCTGGGCGCTGCTGACACGTGATTTTACAAATTGTCAAAACGTTTTGTTTAATAATATCTGTTTTATTTAATGGATTTTAATGAAATTTTCATTATATGATCTACATATTCTATTGGCTTGCTTTAAATGCAAACGCCTTCACATAATGGCCCTGTTTATAACTGAACTTAAATTTTAAGAATTTGTGGAAATTTGGAGCCGGTATTCAAAATCAAACAATCAAAATTGCATAAAATATAAGGTTAAGGTTTGTAAAATTTCCCAGACGTCGTCATGATGATCTTGATGAGGTAATCTCCTAAGTCTTCTTAGGATGTTTACGGTGGAGGCTTGACTTCACCTCAATCACTGGCCTTGTGGCTCAGCAATATGTTTAATATATGAAAACGATTATTTTACGGCTGTCGCCGGAGTAGTATGGTTTATTTTGGACCTTGTCCGTAAACATCAAATACAAAACTGAATTCAGACAAAAGTAGAATCTTCTGCTAAACCTAAAGTTGAATCCATACGCTACAAAACTACAGAGCTACAGCCGGCAAGCCGACTCAGCAAAAATGATAACGCAAACACTTGCAACATAGTCAAGTATCATGTTACCATAATCGGTCAGGCCACTGAACTCATGCATCAGCGGAATGTATTTAGAGCGAATGGATTCGTATGAGTAATATTACATAGTTATACAAAATTGCTATAAGTTATTGTGTTTATGTGTTAACTTATACGCTAAATCCAAAATTGGGAGGCTCTAGCTCCTAAGACGTCCGATATATATTTTATTAACTGCATCAATTATGTTTTTATTCGATACCAATTAAATGCGAATAGTTATAGAATATTTGAAATAAACTAGGTATGCGCGTGCTATACATGAACCTTCGAAGAATATTTCAATTTCTCTAGATCTTATAGACGCGTTCACACATACGGACAGACAGTCATACGGACAGGGCTCAATCGACTCGGCATGTCGTAATGATCAAGAATATATGTATATATTTTATGGGGTCTGCCACGCCTCCTTCTGCCTGTTACATACATTTGCGCAAAACCATTATACCCTGATTTCCAATTATCAATGGGATCAGGGTATAAAAAAAAACAAGTCCTAACTAATTTATTTATTGGCTCTATTTCCAACTGACTTAAATTATAAGAATATTGAGAAATTTGGAGCCGATATCCAAAATCCGACAAAAATCAAAATTGCATAACATATACATAAAACTAAATACAATTTGGATGTTCTATCTTTTAAGCCGTATGATGTATAATTCAATAACTGCATTTCGATCATGTTTTTATTCGATGCCCATAAAATGGTAATAGTTTTCGAACATTTGCCATCTGCCTATTACATACATTTGCACTAAACCATTATACCCTGGTTTTCTATTTTTAATAAGATAAGGGTATCAATAAGTTTCGCCAAAATTTTTGGTTAACGCATTTTGAAATCTGTCGGTTGATAAGGGTCACATTATTTTCAAATTCGAATTAAGCATGGAGTACTATTTAAAAAGTTATGGTCTTAACTATGGTTACCAAATCCTGCTAGCTAGTGTTATATAATTCGTGGAAACATTTATTATTCCGTCATTATATTGATTTTTAATTTTAATTAAAAATAGAAGCGCCATAAACAGAAACATGTAATTTTCTTGTTATATGTACATATATTCTGTTAATATAACATGCATATCCCGCGACAATATCAAAAAATGTATTTATATGACGTATATTTTCCATATTTAAATCATGTAAAGTTTTTTTAAAATATATATATATTTTTTTCGTAAAATTATTGTTCAAAATTATTAAGTCCCTAACCCAAGAATAACTTCTGTGATAAAGCTCATTCTGTTCCATATTGTGTCCATTCCGCCCATTGCTTTAAGTTTTGGAGCAATGTTTACGCATGTTTAGTCTAACCGATGCACAATGAATGTGTGTATTTTACTTTTATAGGATTCTGGAATGGCAAACTCATCCTATCCATCCGCTAATGAGCAACCTAAGGTGCCGTTTGGAGTTGGTTGGGTCTCTGCACCAGTGCAGCAGAACGGTCCACATTCCGAACTATACCCACCGCCCGCCGCACAACCTTATCAGCATCAACAGCAACAGTTTCAACAATATCCAAATTACCAGCATGGCGGGGGAGATGCTAGCTGCCCTTATCCTTCCAAATCAGCACCATACCCTTTTAACGCACCATATTTGACCAATCATCCACAGAATGTGACACCCTATCAGCATAACCAAAGCCAATTTAATCAGCATCCTTATGCAACTAATCCAGCTGGATACACGTCAGCCATGACGACATCATATAATTATGATTCTTCCAATTACCATGTCCAGCAGCATGGTCATGGACAAAGTTTTGGGCATGGATTTGGGCATGGGCATGGGCATGGGCCTGGGCAGGGACAGGGTCTTGGGTATGGGTATGGTCATGAGCACATGCAGCAGTCACTCAATCAACACTTTACGGCCCACAAAGAGGTTTGTTCCTGCATGTCTCAAATCTCTCATTGATCAATCTAGACTAAGTCCTAAGATAGAATCATATTTAGTGCATTGGCATTCCATTATTACCTTTGATTTTTATATTTTAGGGAACTCCCACTTTGCTGCCGGCTCAAGGCTTTGATCCGGTTAAAGATGCGCACGACTTGCGTAAAGCTATGAAGGGATTTGGCACAGATGAGGATAAGCTCATCGAGATCATATGTCGTCGTAACAACGAACAGCGCCAGGAGATCCAGCGCCAATATAAAACTCACTTTGGCAAGGATCTAATTGAAGACATTAAATCGGAGACTAGCGGCAATTTTCAAAAGCTTCTCGTTGGCCTATTACGCCCAATCGTGGACTACTATTGTGCTGAGTTGAACGATGCCATGGCCGGCCTGGGCACCGATGAGGAGGTGCTCATTGAAATTCTGTGCACGTTGTCCAATGTTGAAATTCATACTATTAAAAATCAATATTTACGCTGTAAGTTTTGCTTGATTTTAAATGTCCTTAAGAGTATTTTTTAATTCAGTATGTATATCTGTTTAGTGTATGGCGCACATTTAGAGTCAGAGCTTAAATCGGAGACTTCCGGCAATTTTAAGCGTTTGCTCACTTCGCTTTGCGCTGCGGCGCGGGATGAGAGCGGTCGTGTGGACCCCAACAAGGCAAAAGAAGATGCCCGGGAGCTTCTTAAGGCAGGTGAACTGCGTGTAGGCACCGATGAGAGCATGTTCAACATGATACTTTGCCAAAGGAACTATCAGCAATTGAAATTTGTGAGCTATTATACACAGTATCTTCTGAAACAATCATCATTGCGTACGCACTCATTTCAGATATTTCAAGAATACGAGAGCGTAACTGGACACTCTCTGGAGAAAGCGATCAAAAAAGAATTCTCTGGCGATATTATGGAGGGCCTAATCGCCATCTACAAGTGTGTGACAAACAAGGCAGAATATTTTGCTTCGCGCTTACATAAGTCAATGGCTGGTATTGGCACCAACGACAAACAGTTGATACGCGTCATCATAACACGCTGCGAGGTAAATATAGAGTATATTTGATGAAACAAATTAAAATACGTAATATTTTGCATAATTTATCTTGTAGATTGATTTGGCTGACATTAAAGTGGCCTTTGAGCGTTTGTATGGTAAATCGTTAAAGAGTTGGATAAAGGTTTGCATATATTCGTTTATAATTTACTTTAAATGTGACTCAGGGTAATAAGCCATATTTTATTTACTTGTTTCATAGGGTGACACGTCTGGACATTACAAGCACGCTCTTTATGCATTGGTGGGAGAACAGCGCTCATCTTAAATTAATAAATAATTCTATATAACTTTACATATTATGTATTCTCTTTCTTATATATATATAGATATATATGTATATTTGTATTATTGACTACGAAGTAACTATTTTTATTCAAATAAGACAATGGAATTTCCCATCCAAAAATATCAGTGCAAAATATATCTAATTGTTAAACACTGTGCCTCAACAAACAATAGCCCTTAAGGATATGCATTTACATTTATATTTACACTTGAGGAAACAACGAACAAAGTTCACATATTGTCTCATTTTTATTTAAAAAATTTAATTTTACGATCCTTTTATCTAATGTCAATGCCACGAATATGTTTCTATTTCTTCTTTTTCCAGACACTGTTTAAATATACCTATATATGCATAGATATTCTATTTTATTTAAGGTGCTAGGCTTTTCAATTACAGCTGTAATAATCATTTGATGGGCGGGGCAGAGAAATATTTCGATTGATCATTATTCACAATATTTGCTTTTATTATTATTATTCTAAACATATTTAATAGCCTAAAGTTGGTTTTTATTAATGAACTCTTTTTGGTTTACGTTTCTCAATCTTTAAACTAAACATTATTCCATATTCATTTGAGAACTCGCACTTCGACAAACAGTGAATCGTTACGTAAATAATTACGACTGGTAATTACCTTGTGGGGTATATGGAAATACTGATTAGTTTGTATATAATCATCGCTCTTCTTTCGCACATAGATCGTCTTGACATAGTCCTGTGACTCCAGCGTTATTTCGCTTTGATCCCGAATAATTATCTCGGCTTGCAGACGACATGGCCATTTTAGAAGTGGATCATATTCGCCAGATAGCACATTTAAACAAGCAATCAAATTGCGTCCTTTCCAAGTGCCCTTGCCATTTAAATAGATATCCAGCTGAAATCGGATTGTATTTATCGAACTTGTTGTCCACATAACACACACATATGTCCACATAAAATAAAACTTACCCGCAAGGCATATCCAAATGCTTTATTGGAGAACATAGTACTATGCAGAATAGTATCGTACTGCTTGGCCTCCTCTAATTTCTTTGAATAATCCTTGATGCGCCAAATTAAATGACCTGAAATTGTCCATGAATGAAACTTATTTCTATCTACTGCAACTGTTCTACTTCTATCTCGTCTACATGAATTTTATTAAAACCTGAATTTGAATCTGAAAATCGTTTATTCCGAGTTGACGAAGACAAGAAGATAGTAGAGCGAAAGCTGTAGTTGTAGCAATAAAGATTGATAAATAAATCAAATGTAGTGCCAATTATGATCACCATATTATTACTTATTTTCCATCTCTATGCATGTTTGTTACCCTTAAACCATTGAAAATGGGTACAATCGTTTTATTAAAATGTATTTAAAATGTGTGTGAGAGATCGGAGGAGGCTCCGGGTGTCTCCTAGAATTGTATTATTATTAGTACTGTTATTGAATATAGAATCTTCTCTGTTCTTTCACCTCTTATATTCTTGATGATATGACTCTTCAATTGAACACTGCCAATATTTTTAATAATATCTGAGTGTTTTCCTTATAGTTGAAGTCTTCTTTGTTTTTTGAGAATCTTATATTATAAATTATCAAATAAAATATGCTATGCGCTGCCCATTTCTTATATTAATATTTTCATCTCTTTTACTCTCTAAATTATCGAAGTATTTTATATTTTCACCTCTTATATTTTTTAAAGTCCATTCTTTATTTCATATTTAGACCCTCATATTTGATGCAAAAAAAATATTAGTCACATCTCACCTCTTATATTCTGAACACTGGCGATGCGCTGTTGCATGGCCAGCTGGTTTTCGATGTCCGCGATGCTTTGCATTGTTTGATGGAGTGCCTTATCGAGGTTTTGGACAATGCTTTGTAGCTTATCGCAGCGCTCCTCGGTTTCGCACATAACGCTCTTAACATTCTTAACTTCATAGTCTAGTGTGGCTTGCTTCGTGGTGGAAAAATCCGTAGATCCCAATTTAGTTTTAATATCCTCATTTATCTCCTGCAGAAACTGCTCGATCTGCATAAACTTATCCCTAATAAATTATGTACAATCGAGCTCAGATTGCAACGATTATTTGAAAAAGTTTATTACTTACCGATTGGTTCGCTCATTTTCAAAAACAATTTCCTCCAATTTCATAATATTATCATTCAGCTGATTCTGATGGAAGCTCACATCCGAAGACAGCTGATTAATATGCTGTTGCAAGTCAGTCATTTTCATTTCCACTTGTTCCTTCAATGACTTTACGGGATATTGGCCATATTTGTTATATTATTTTTTGGTATCTAATGTTCCGAATTACCTGCGTTATGCTGCAACAATATTGAAAGTCCACTTGGTTTTGCTCTGTGGCAAAGCCGCGCTGGACCCTTTCGTCGTCGAGCTGTTGCCGTAATTCCGTGATACACTCATCCGTCTCCCGGGTCCAATCCTCGACCACCTGATTGTGTTTCCGTATGTTGCCTACATCCGTGATAAGATGCAGACGCTGTCGTATTTCCTCATTGAGCACTGAACGTATAGTCGCTATGTCTTGTTCCAGAACCTGGACACGGTGATCGGTATGTTGATCCAAACGTTCCATGCTGACACTGAGACGCTGCATATTATGCTGGTGCTTTCCACGCGGACACTCCTTCAAATGGGATCGCATACGGATGCGTGGTATGAACACATTGCAATTATTCGGGCACTCCTCTAGCACCTGTCCACAGTGTATGAGGTGTTCCTATATAATTGTTAAGCGAGAATTCTCATGAATTGAATTTATTGACATTATTTTAAAGAGCTTTTAACACACCGTAAAAGTTTGGGCGTCGAACCACTCATTACAAAACAGACACGATGATTTCTCATATTTGACGATGGTCGTCGATTTGGGCTGCTGGATTGATCGATCGTCCGCAGACTTATTAAATGACATCATTCAAAAGATTTCCCACACGTGCTGTTTCCACAAAACAAACCTAATTTGCCGTTACGTGAACCGTCTCAAACATACTAAATTCAGTAAAAAAAGAAATATATGTCCATGTATATATGCACATACATACACATATAGATGATTAAGAATTGCCTTCGACATAGCCAACCCACACATATAACAGCAGATATAGATATGCGTTGCTACATGGCTCTGCTGTGCTGTGTTGTGCAGTGGGAGGTACCCCGATAAAGCTGCGGCAACTGCGAGCCTACGGAGCCTACATATGTATGTATATAATAAATTTACAATATAAACATAATATATAAACTCGATTCAATGAAAGCCACAAACTCAACTCTCTCCATTTATTATACACTGGCTTAGATCGTTTCAACGATTTCTGTCTCATTTGAACTATGAAAAAGGCGAATACATACACCTGTGCTGACTATATAAAAACCAGCACACACACATATAGAATTCGAGATATCATTATCAATGGAAATAACTGTACAATCAAATATTCTGACACTGCAACAGTAAGAACAATGTCACCAGAGAGCCAACACAGCAGAGATAACATTGAAAGCGCAAGTGGGTAAACACGAATCATAGTTACTCTGCACAACTGGTCAGCTTGTATTCTTGGCAGAAAATAAAATTCGAATGAACGTCTTACTTTGAAGTTTGTTTCGTCCACTTTGATTCCTTATAATTTAAGAATTAAGATACTAGTTGCTATTTTTCAAACATAATTAAATACATGGCCAACACACTCCATGTTGCTCTCCATATTTGATTATGTACAAATTTGTCTTTCTAAATATGAGAAACCCCTTTAGGTATGGATTGGGTTGATAATGAAATATTCATTTGGATTTCGGGTCCTCTTACCGTACTAATGTTTTTATTTTGTCTTAAATATTAACTTTGTGTGCTGTTTGCTAACTGTTATTTTAAGGTCAAGCGCCCGACCAATGAACTGTTCCTGATATACCCTATAAATGGCGTGTCGCAAAAAGTTACAAAGTGGACCACATAATTAGGTGAGCCGTCGAATTGTATGGTAATCTTATCATAAGTATGTACTAAATAAACAAATATATAAACGTATAGCCTATTCATGTATCAGAATGTATTTCCAGTGCCGCCCCATGATTGGCTTATAATGTAATTCTGTTTACATTTGGTGTGCTGCCCCAGGCTACTTTTTATCATTTGTGCTCTGACAAGTCATGTAGCTCGTATGAGTATCAAGACTGCCGGCCCACACGTGAAAGTTTTTCCCAAAGAAACAATCAAGAATAGAGAAGATATTTTAACAAACAATCGATTTTACTTAACAAAAAAAGTATATATTTTGTATATATATAGTTTATGTACAAATAAAACCAAATAAATAAATTAAGCGTACAAAAAAAATTTGACTAACTCTAAGTATTATAAGTAAGTCGACTCGAACTTCTTACGCATTTCAATCTTTCGTTGTTTGCCGGGGAATATGCTAAATTTCTCGATCTTAAAAGCTTTCTGGAGCATTCTCAGCGTGAAATCGGGCAACAAAGAGGCGATAACAACCAAAAACATGTACAACCAAATGGGCAGGGAGGCTAGCAGATTGTTATACGCCCAGTAAATATCCGTATCGTAGTCCCTGTGAATTGAGATATGTATATAAATGTCAAATATATCATTTTTGCATTTAAAGTTATAATCATTTAAATTGAAATGGAACTTACAAATTGATAACATTGTAGATGACGGTCGTAACCATAAATGCAAGTATTGATAATACTATTGTCGCAATATACCAAAAGGAGAGATACATGGACTCTAGCCAGAGCTTCAGGTTTACTATGATCACCACAGCCCAGATAAGCAGCGTACCAAAGCAGGAGAA
The DNA here is from genome assembly GCA_035045825.1 of Drosophila eohydei. Classification (NCBI taxonomy): domain Eukaryota; kingdom Metazoa; phylum Arthropoda; class Insecta; order Diptera; family Drosophilidae; genus Drosophila; species Drosophila eohydei. The sequence goes on along the minus strand of JAWNOT010000023.1, from coordinate 2,161,897 downwards.
GGCCGCCGTCTGGCCTTGATTGAGTATGACATTGTTAAAGGAGAAGACACAGTACGCAAAATAGAATATGACCACCGCATGATAAATCGCAAATACGGTCCACATCAAGAAATAGGGCCAATGCAGCGGCTTATTGTCTGTATTTTTCCTATAGAGTTTCGGATTTCTGCGAAAGCGAAAAAAATAAAAATCAAGTACTCAAGGCAAGCAGAAAACTCGAATAAAATACATTCAGTGTTAGGCGGATGATTCTATAGATATATATATGTTAACTTATATTGTATTGAGGTATTTCAAATGTGGAGTACTTGGTGATTGTTGTGATCGATCATTAACAAATAGAAGAATTGCTAACTATATCGCATTGCACCGATTATCTTCGTAAAATAGACGTATGTACTTACTGCATAAGCTGCTCCTCGGTGTATGGCTTCTCCGTTAGGGATATAAAGAGAATGGGCAGGGACGTGTAGATGACATTGTAAAGTGTCAGGAACAGAGAATCGTAAACCGACGATGAGGAGAAGAGCGTGTGAAATTGAAATAGAAACATAATGCCCATAAAAACGATGTTCTTGTAGAAGAAGTAGAGCACCAGAAAAGATAGACGCACACTGTGATAATGGCCATGGACCAGAAGCAGACGCTTCAGCATACAAAACTTGGCAAAAGCGAAGTCAGCGCAGCGCGCCGCTTGCCGGCCTTCACGGCCCATGATACCGATGCCGACATGGGCCTCCTGGATCATGGACACGTCGTTGGCTCCATCGCCAATGGAGGCTGTATTATAGTTCTCATTGGATGACTTGATAAGCGCCACCACCTCGCTTTTCTGCAATGGACTAAGGCGACAGCAGAGCACGGCCGTGCACTTCACGGCTACATTGCGAAATTCCTTGGGAGCCTCAGCTAGAGCAACGCCCAAGCTCTTGCCATCGATAAGCAGGGCGCACTCTTGTCCGATTCCAAACACAATTTCGCGCTCGAGCACGTTCAAGTGAACCAACAGATCTTCACGGCTCTTGCACTCGAGTATGATATACTTCTTAGCGTCAGGCGGAATATGGCCGCAGGACAAGGCAATGTTCAGCGCCGTTTCCACTTTGTCGCCAGTGAGCACCCAAATCTTGATGCCAGCTGCTTGCAGAGATATTAACGTATCTGCCACATCATCCTGAAGTGCATCCTCGACAGCTGTTGCGCCGAGTAAGTCGAGGTCTGTCAAAATATAAACATATATGTAATATTTCGATTACTAAGTGACATTGTCAACTTACTGCTCTCAATCTTTGAATAACACTCCTCGCAAAGCTGCTTACGATTCTCCAGTGAGCTATTAGCCTGAGCCAGGGATGTGATGAATTCTTCGTACTCCGTTTCTGGAATCTCTCGTCTGGCTATGGCCAGGGTGCGTAGACCCAAGCGAGCAAAGTCACTGATATGGTTGTCCGTCTTGGAGACCATGTCCGCCGAGCTGTTTGAGCATAGTGGAAACACATAGCTCTCCGCGCCTTTGGTATAGATCCACTTTTTGCCAGCATCGTCTCGTATAATTACGCTCATGCGTTTGCGATCGGAGGTAAACTCCAACACATGCAGTCGATTGAAGCAATCCTCTTTATTTTTGTTGTTATTGATGGGCCGCTTATAGTCCAGATGTGGTGGAACGATGCGCACACGCAGCACCTCATCATCGTCTCCAGTGTAAACCAGACCCAAGTAAGCGCATGCCTCCACAAGCGCTTTCTCATCCGGACTGGAGGCCTGGTAGTCCAGCAAACTTTTAGATACAAAAAAGGCAACAGATCATTAAGAGCAGGCGCCGGAGCAGAATTAGTTATATATAAATAAATACCATAATGTTTGCTGAATTTCATTTTTGCGGCGCTGGGACTCAGCACGTACGAGTAAAGTCGGCTGGCGTGTGAAGATGGGAGCTGCATAGGACTCGCGCGATGTGGCGCTGGCAGTGCGTAAGAGCCCACCAATCGGTGGCGTCATATTACCAACTGGATTAGAGAGATACGCATTGGGAGCGCCGTATGAGTGCGCGCGTCTGTGACCCAAAGCGGAAGCATTGCTTGCCTCCCCATACTGTGGTAAATCCCGCTCTGAAGTAGACCGTTGGAACTGCAGCGATATGGGACGCATAAGATGAGGACTTTGCACAGGCATACCAGCCAACGAGTGACCATTCTGCTGCTCTATGGTGCCAACGGCAACTTCGCCAGCTGCCACTATGTGCACCTTGTTGGATCGGGCAAAGTTCGGGCTGCGTTTGACCACCTGCGGCCGCTTGCGTCGCTCTACGTGGTAGTTGTCGTCACCAATCAGCAGGGGATTCACATCCGATGAGGTCGTCGGAGCATTACCGCCATTCGGATGAGCTGAAACGGAAGCCTCGATCGTGTTGCTCACATTAAGCTCACTGTGTTGGCTGGAATTGTGACTCTCCTCAGTGATGTCAGTCATGGAGTATAGTTCCGCTGGTCCAGATTTGTTGCTTTCATTCTTATTGGTAACCTGAACCTCCGGCGGCGTGCTCGTTGCCACCTGCACTGTGTGGCATAATGCCAACGCTTGGAAGAATACCTTTTGATCTTTCTGTTAAGAAAATTTTTAAAAGTTTATATATCAATACTGCTTTCATCATTATACTCATTCGCGAAAGGAAAATTATATTTGGTATTTATCTGTTTTAATGTCCATTCTAGCGTCTGGCATTGCAGAAACGCTATTATTAACACTGCAAGAGATTTGATTTTTGCAACGTATGCTCGCGTTGACAACGCAGCATCGACAATAATAGGATGTTCAGGAAAGAACCACATGATTGCTCAAGATGGGATCATGTTTGACGGGGGAGATTCTTTCAGTGAAGTTTAAGAATGAAATGGACTCTTTACAACCATCCCCAACGTAAACATTATCGAGTATAAGTATTTACGAAAAAATACTTGTGCTCTTGCAGTGGACATAAGTTATTAATACTTTAAATTAGTACTGCATAAAGTTAGATGTTGTTACACACATATAAGCTCAATCGCGGTAGCTCACTTATTTGTGTAAATATATCGCTGTAACTCTAATATGTATATTTACGACCGTTGGGAGCGTAGTATATCGGGAAAAACTCTATCTTCAATATAATTCGGTGATAGAATCAAGATTTGACACGTAAGTTACTTATTAGGGCCGTAAGTTCATATGAGCTGGCAGCGATTAGACCTTGAATGAGTTTTATTCAGTCAGAAGCGCCAGACTGCAACACTCTTGTTTTTGAATTATGAAGAAATGAAGAATGGAGAATAAAGAAAGCTTCATTAATTTTATATATATCATAAACCAAGACTGTGGGGCTATAACTCTTGCATACATCTTTGCTTAAATTGAGTAACCCGCAATTGTGCTGCGATTCTTTTCAAAATATGCTTCTTAGCTATATGTTGACTTACGGTGAATTTGTTGATGTCTATTAATGCTTTGGTTTCATCATCTTCCAGTCGCGTCTTTTTGTAGGTAAACTTTTTCCCAGCTATCGAGCACTGTTGGAAGTTCATTTCATTCTTGGTGAGCGTGCCCGTTTTATCAGAGAAAAGTATATTAATCTGCCCAAGCTCCTCGTTCAAGTTCGATGTATTCACAACGCACTGTTGATCGGTCTCCTTCTCATATAGCTCTGTATCCCATTCCATGAAAAAGCCACCAATGACGCGCTGCAGCTCAATGGTTACATAAAGCGAAATGGGTATTAGATAGTTGAACAGTATGAGAAAGGACAGATAGTCCTGCAGAAACTGTTTAACGCTATATCCATCCGCTGCAGGTCCCAGATAGGTCAGCTTTGGTATCACAAAGAGTTCATTGTAACTGCAGGAATAGGCATTAAAAAGTATGAGAGTAGAATTTCTAACAGATACACCTAACCTTGCTATCAAACACCTAGAAGTTCTTTGACATTATCAATATTAACAATTCGAATTGTGTAAAAACAAAAGGAAATGCATGGGCCTAGCTTAGATCTAAAGATTGCTAGTAAATAATACAGTCCATGACCGAGGAAACAAAATCTGAGAATACTCCGTGATTGGGACTGTCGTAGAGTATGTGCTTTAGATTTCCTCTTTTACTACCTTTAAATCCTAGCTCGCTCAGAATTAAAGCTGTGTCTCAACTTTTAAAGCATATGACAGCAAATGCAGCATACGTTTCAGATAAATATAAAGCCCGCAGACAATTGAATATGTGTAGTTGTACTTACCGTTTTAGGAAATACAGCAAAGTTACTATTGCAATTAAAGCCACAAGTATAAATATTAAAAATCTGTTCACATAGGTTTCACTTGAGGCTGTCTTATTGCGAGTCAGTCGACTGTTCAGCTGCAGCTTGGTGGTCATTCCCGTGTAGATGGCACAGCCGATTACACATTCTGTGTTCTTCACACGCGATCCACGGAGCAGCACATTCTCTGCCGAGAGGGGCAATACGCGTCCCTCGCTGCCGGCTATCTCAATTTTTCCATTAAAACTATATAAGTCAGTGCCGGGACTTTCGCACTCGATAACGCCCAACTTGTGCATCTCGTCAATGGGAACTGTTGGCAAATCTCTGGGCACCACCAAAGTCTTCAGATTTGACTCCCCATCCAAATTAGCGGTTGTAATAAAGCATTTGCCATGAGGATCGGTTGATCGTAACAATACCAAATCGCAGGGCACATCACAGTCTCGTTCCACAACAATCAGATCGCCCGGACCCACATTCTGTGACTGTATTATAGCCTCAGCGCCTTCCTTAATGATCGTTACTGTGAATCACACTTTGCACATTAGACACTATCATATATATTTATTGGATCACATTTTGTATACCTACCCGGGGATCGGTTAACGACATTATCAGTTCTATAGCGCAGTATATCTTCATAGCCCTGCTTTGCTGCTGTCACAGCAATCACAAAAACTAAAGGCAGCAACGACGTCATAGGCGAAACTGGACTATCTATATATAACATAAATAATTAATATAACAATGTATAAATTATTGCCTGTATTTAGGCTTACCAATAAGTAGTGATATTATCGTCATAACTAGAAAATAAAAATTTGCTATACGACGAAATTGTTCTAATAGATTCTGCGGCAGAAATGTGAGCAATGTGTATTTCGTGGACTTAATACGATTCTGATTTCTTGGCTTTTTCTTTTTGACATCCTCAGAGCCGCCAATTTGTATTTGTAGCCAGTCATTTATTGTACTAACTCTCGAGCCCTACAAAATATTAAAAAGAAAAAGCTTTTATATATTATTATCAATTATTATTATAAAATACTTGAATAAATTTTGTTAGTATTATTAATATTCTTATTACAAGACAAAGCTACTTGTTGCCCAGTTGATACACAGCGAACAATCAAAAGATTCGGAACTGATGACACCTGGATTGAAATATATTTCATTGTAGCACCTCACTATTGTGTAGTGATATCGAGTGTAAAGGGCTTCTGGGACAATGTTGCATCTGTCCACGTCCCCTTAAGCCCGGGGTATGTTCAAAGCTCATCACCGGTACAGGTTCAATTGAGATACCTCGTTTATCTGTGCTTGATCGAGACTGTGAACTTTGACAATCAAGAGACTTGCTAAGAGCGACTTTACATCCGAGCTAAAATAATGGTTTGTAGTCACCTTTGAGCATGAAGTTTTTAAATAAGCAACCCAATAACGACCCAATATGGTTTAGAACACCACAAGAGGAAATTGATCAATGCTGCAGTCATTATAGATAGGCTTTGACAAAAACTCAGGACTTCAAAGAATCCTGTGAAATGTGGAGAAAACACCACAAGCAACCATGGCTGAAACTGTTGCACGAAACACGCAGCAAGCGCGGAGAATTTCAACGAGGCAAAATATCGGCGCCGAGAAAGAATATGCTATCATTAAAATATAGCCAGGCGCCCATTGTGAGACATATAAACTGCAGTGACGAAGCAGAAAAACATTAGAATATTCAAAGCGGTCTTTCCAACCTAATCGAATTGCTAGCTGTTCTTGGACACTGCATGGACTCCTAGAACAACAGAAACCTACACAAGGAACCGAATCTGTGGCAATAAGTTGCCAGATAAGATGCAAAACAAACAAAATCGAAGAAAACTGTTTTGCTGCACAAAGATAAACCGAAAGCAGCAGCCAAAAACCCAAAAAATTTAATAAAAAGACTTCGCAAACAGAATAGGTTCTCATAAAACATATGTTCGCCGAAACATAGCAGCACAATCCATTAGGACGAGAAGAAGAAATGTAAGAGACATAAGAAAAACCCGATCCGGGACAGTCCTTGTTGAACTCAATAACGGGGAATAACTGCAGCAAGAGCTCGAAGGAAAGCTACGCAGAAGCCTAAAACGGGAGTATAGATAAGAGACCTCGACTCACTCAGAGAGTAGAGACGGAAGTCGCAGAACTAATGCGGAAAGTCTTCGCAAATCCAACAGTGGAATTACACATAAAGATTAGTACTCCAAATAGCCGGAAACATGTTAGACCTTTTGCACCCCTATCGAACCAATTACCAAATATATATTTTCCGAGATGGATTCAATCTGTGCTAAAACATCCGGAGATGCTATCGATGTTTTGGGGTCGGCTACCTACAGAACAAATACGCAGGACCATGGTTGAAATGACAGCGGCTTCTGCATTAAATATTATGAAGCGGGTCATAAAATAAAAAATTTAAAAAGCCTCCCAAATGTAGTATTTGTGCTGATGCGGGGCGTACTCTCGATTATATGATTATGGATGTGGACGCTAAGACCAGGCTAATTATAGCAAACCCAGGGAATAAAGCTACTTTCAATAGGCCTGGATGAAGGTACAATTCTAGCATTAACCTTTTTATCAAAGGACATAGTAAATCAGATAAAGAACTCGAAAATACTTCATGCTTTTCCTGGTAGTCACCATGTAAATATTTCATACACTTTCCAGAATAATAGCCGGCATATATCCCTCTCGTGCCCCGCAAAGACATCCCATAAATCAGTTAATAAACAAACTAGATCCGGAAAACTATCTCTGAAATAGACAGACGAGAACGTCAATTTGGCAGTACACTGCACACTGCACTACACAGCACTGCTCGACTATCTGATTATTTGAAACAATACAAATGATGCTTTCTAAAAGGTTAACGGGGTTAATAAATACACATAAGTATATAACATAAATAACATGTATGTATGCATTCATGTATGTTTGTGCATAGTTTCACAGTAGATATCTCAGTTTTAGTTTTTATATCCTGAAACATTGAAAATGAGATTTCAGGATTTTCTAAAATGCATCTAGCAAGCAGAAGTCGGCGTGACAGGCCCCATAATATATATATATTCTTGATCACGACGATGAGGCGAGCCTAGTCATGTCCGTTTGTCCGTCTTTCCGTCCGTCAATATCGAATACTTGTGCTTTGCAAAATACAAACATCTATACGTCATTATTATGAAGTCCAAGCGTTAACTTCTCAGTGAGCAAAGCGAGTTTGCGGGTGCGTATGTGTATACGTATGTATTATTTGTAATGTATATATAAAATAATGATTTTAATATCAGCTCTTTGCAGGATTAAGGGCATTTCCCAGTCGAGCAGTCACGACTAGAGCACTCTTACTTGTTTTTCTTATTTTTGTGACGCACCTTGCGTTGTTTCCATATAAATGCTTCCTTTAAACAGTATTGCGGTTCTTGGTCAGTCCAAGCTGGTGGATGATATGCACCGATATGATTAATGCGCCGAAATCCGCTTAGATAGTCATGGCCAAAGAAATTCATTGTCTAACAACTGGCTAACATGCATTAGCAGATGAACCGTCTTAATCAAATACAAATTGTGCATGTGCATTTTACTTTACGGAAGCTCTGTGCTCAGTCCAAAGAGAGTTTGAGAGAGAGCTGGACAGCGGATGACAAATAGTTTTCTAAATCAGATCAAATTGGCACGGTGCGAACTTTAATTATGTTTTTGAGCGCATTTCATTTCTATTTCTTTATTTATGTTTTAAAAGTATTTGCTATCGATTTACTTTATCTGCATGCTTGTCAGACTGCATCTATGTCTGTATCTTTTTTTCTCCACACATATTAAAATCTATAACCTTAAAACGATGTTAAGTGGGTAATTTTAACACTTCAATTGAACAGTATATACATATATGTATACGTATATATTGTTATTATATATCTCTTTCTCAGTGCATGTTTATATATATATATATGTGTGTGAGTGTTTGTGTGTGTGTGTTTGTATGTATATCAGTGCGTGGTATTTGTTTTTCACATTTACATGACTTTTAGTTAGATCTTTAAGATTTCAATAGGTATTTTTACACGTTCATGACTTTGAACATCACGTAATAAAATTGGAATTACTCTCCACTCAATATATATATATATATATGAAAAATAAATGGGAAAAAAATTTTATTTTATTTTGTATTTTACATTGTACACTGTCACGATAAATCTGTTTAAATTTTAACGTAAATCAATATATGCCCATGCATATATGTACATATATGTTGAAAAACGAATTTAAATTGATTGCTGACCGAACGCGATGCGCACAACTTAAAAGCCGTTCTCACACTGAGAATTAGATCTGCATTGCCATTGGGCATTTCTCATACCTATGCCCATTTTCCCCATTCGCATTCCGCTTACCAGCTTCCCGCTCGTACAGTTCACGAACCAATATTCGTAAAAATATCAACTTATTGGCGCTAGCTACTGAGAGCTACATTCGAATTCGGACCGCCAGAGACCTACTGTTCGTACTCTACTTAGGAGTTCAAAGTTCATGCTTAATTTGCCAGAGCTCGTCAAATTCGTCGATACTTGATTGAATTGAAATATTTAGATACTCGCGAGCGCAGAAAGAATGCCAGTAAAAACATTGCCTTGTGCTAACATCGAGCATATAATATAATATATACATATATGCAACTAGTCATTGAGTGCTTAGACGGCATGTTTAGAATTCTTGAATATCTTGTATATTCATGCCTGAACATTCTGCGGGGGCCAAATGATACAGCTAGCAATTGCTGCTCTGGTTTCTCCTTCTGTATCTCCTGTATCTGTCTAACATCTCAACTTTTCAAAGCTTATCAGAGTTCTCTGGGACGCCCAGACACGTCGTTGTTGATTCGCTGGTTACCTTGTTGCTTGATAATCCAGCTGTATTGCCGGAGACAATCCATCCAAGTTCAGTCTTTTGTCTCTAGCACATTGTCCAAGGATTGAATTTCTCTAGCCTTCTTTACATGTTGCACGTAAAATTGTAGGATTTCGCAGCAAAATCTCAGCGAATAGAACGTCAACTTCATTACAAAATGTACCATTTTGGCATCGCTTTTAAGGCATGATTTCAGGTAGTTCAGCTTCCTTGCGTCGCTGAATCACCTCGGCAAGTAGTTCAAAAAGCGTTGAGGAAGATCCACTTTCGGTAGCTCTGGAACGTCTTTAAATTTTGCACGTCAACTACGCTTCTGCTTAATTTTCTTGTGAGTATGCTGACATTGCATTCCAGCTCATTAATTTCATCGATGTCAAAGGCAAATTTCTCATAATTTGGCTATATATCCGTGAGTGTTGACTGGACTTTGTTCCAGAGAAAAATAAACTTTTCTGTATAGTCAAGGATTTCTTCCTGGCTGCCGAGCTCTAGATTGGCATACACTTCTTGCATGTGTTTCCTTACATTTAGAGATCTTCTGTCCATACGGTCTACCATCACATCCATTGGGCTCGAGCTTCTTTGAGAAAATATTTTTTGCTGCCTTTGTTGTGCCTTGGTTGGATGGATGCTGTTGTGTCGGTGTCTATGGCATGGTCACCAAATTCGACTTTCATTAAAGACTCTTCATAGCTCCTGATGTTGTCCATTATGCCATCATATATTTTCTCCTTAAAATATTGATGGTCGACTACACCGATTTGGATCAACATTAGATGATTGGAAGTAAATTCTTCTGCCAATTTATCGTCTACTGATAACATCCTAGTTCACGATGCTCTGCCGGATCTTGTCACAAATATCTGATTGCGTTTTGAGAAACTCAAGGGTTTTTGCCGGCAGCATTTTGTTTGCTTTTTTTTTGTGTAAATTTGTTCCTGATTTAATCTTTGGCTTGACCCATTGTTTTTGTTAAACAATTTATCACTGAACTTTTCCACTTACCCCAAAACGCAGACTTGTAGATTAGATCGAAGGACCTTGTAATACACTTTACTGTGATGTTGTTCAATATTGAATTGATTCTTAATTCTTCCGAACAAGTGTTCATATATCCTTACATGCGTATTTCAACCCTTAAATCGAACTTATCTATTTCTGAGTTTGTAAGGTTCATAATTGGTATGTATAAATTTAGATTCTAATCATGTGGCCTTATCTATGCACTACCTGCTAGTAGTTGAGTGCGTAGACGGTATGTTTAGAATCCTCCAAATTCTTATATGTTCAGGCCTGAACATATATAAAAAATCGGGTATTGCGATTGAATTGTGTTTGTGTTGGTAGAGCTGATACGCCTGGCCGAGAAGATGGTAGTTTGAGTCTATTTTATTTTATTTCTTTTGACAAACAGTCCGAAAGTTTGTGTATGTGCTTATGCTAGATATGTACTATATTTAAAAATGCAAATCGGACGGGGTTCAGACTATCAAAAAGGCTGACTTCGCCAACTAGTGCTTACATATTTGTATTATATAGATACAGAAAGATAATATAGATATATAGATATGTATACTTATAAATTTATCGGAACTTTGAAACAAGGTTCGGAAAATCTAAATTAAGATCACTTCACACATTTTATGTTTAGCTTTCTTATATGTTTTTATTCTTCGAAAAGGCATGCAGATATATACCAAAATTCCTCTAAATGTGGAATAGCACACAAAATTCTATACCATATTTAAGTATTATACATAAAAAAAATCGTGTACTTGACAATATATATATTTAAATGAGTCTATTAATAGAAGACGGTCTACAGAAGATCTATTGCCTACATGGAGGTAAAGTCTCTACCATTTGCACCAGACCTACTCATTTGACGATACTGATTAAGTTATATATTTATGTGTAGATATATTTCTTTTGTCTGATATATACATTCATAGCAAAAACTTTATACGTGGAATTCCAATTTTCTATGGTTTCATGTTACTATGAGTTTTTCTTTGAAACACCAATAGAAAAATTATATTCAGCAAAATCTCAATCATACAAATGCTTGTTAAACATAAACAGTCCAAAGCAATTGAGCACCGTTTGTGCCAATGGCTCAGAAATCTATATAAGTGAGAAATCTATATAAGTTAAGAACTAGCTATAGTTAATATATGTTCGACTACATAGCTATTCACCAGTGGACGTTTTGGGTGTGTCACCGTCATATCAATGCGCACATTTAGTGAGAGATAATAGAAAGATAATAGAATAAAGACTTTATGCCTTCTGATGTCGCAACTTCAGCGTAATTTTCGCCGTGTGCACAAAAATCAAATTCAATTGCAGAATAAACAGGATATAATTTATTTAGTTATAAATTAGTTTAGATTTTAGTTAATTGACAGAAAAAGTTTACCTTTGAACGATTAATTATTATTAGATTCAAGTGCATAAACACTTTGGATGTCTAGGTAAATAGATGCAAAGACAACTTACCCGCTTGACAAATATTTTGGAAAACATCTTATCCATTTTTCCGAGTCCAGTCTAAATCTAATAATATTTATTATTGTTTAAGTACAATGTGGCTCGGAGTCGCAACAATCGCATACTACGGAACAGGTTGTATATATCAACCGAAAGCTATTCGAATCGGGGCTTATCGCTAATGTGACTAGTGGATAGTGGGTAGCGGGTAGTTTAGAAACCAAATAGCCGAATGTAGACAGTCGCCGTTAATATTCAATATCAAATCCAGCCAATCGATCTCGGTGAGCGTAAGCCATATGTGTATATACTTTTATATGAGCATGTATTGTCAAATAAGCACATAGATTCCATTTATGAGCGAGCACACATCGAGTGTTAGGGCGATTGAGCGAAACACACGAAGGGCGACAAATTGGTATCGAATGATTACAGGGTGTGCGTATTTGATCAGTTCATAATAAATTGTATCACCTTTGGATTTCTAATTATTGTTTTTATTTCATGCGCCACACTTGACTCACGGACGTTTAATTTATTCGCGTCTCAAAATCGTTGACACTACGGCGGATCTCCACTAATCCAGAAGAGTCAGTTGTGGGCGACACCAAAACTGCTCACGATCTATGCAGCGGGGTTTCTCTTTGGTGTCAAATAGGGCGCTCTTGATTAGAGACTTTCTCATATCAGCACCGTCAAGCCCGATAAGATTAGAACCATGTTTTACCTGCTTGAACTGACTAACACATTTGAGGCATTTGAACAAGAATGTTATTATATATTTATATATAATTCGAGTATATATATATAAACACGTTTCGTTGGAATTTCTGTATTCCATAAACCAATTCTAAGTGCCATGTATTATAGGTACTGCAGCACCCATTATTAAACTGCATATGGTCTATAGGATAAGTACGTCAGTACCCAGGCTATAGCATCTGCATTTATGGATAATTTTTGAAGACTTTGTAGCTTTGAATTACACAATTCGCACATGACGAGAGTCAATCAACTACATATCAATGTAATACAAATTTTCGTATGCTTCTTAATCACCGTAAATGTTCGTAGTTAAAGTTTAGTTTAGTCTTTACTTATTATCATAGCATACTTTATGGAGAAGGCAAAAAGAAAACGATTCATGAGAGTCCGCTTGCTTAAAATGGGAATCGGGGTATATGGGTTCACCTGAAATATGTGTAACTAACAGATGTAACCATGACACAATTTCGTGATCAGAAAGATCAAACGACGAGTCCAGCAAACATTGTACACTTGTCTGTTTATTTGGCCGCTTATCTGTCCATATGAATGCGTCTATTTCTTCATCTATAGGGACTTGAAGACACGTTTTGTGTTATTGATCTGGATTTTTAGCATTTCTCCCACTGTTATTTAGAATTTTAGAATTATCCATGTATACAAATTTTATTTCAGATACAAATAAAAACTATATTTAAGGGAGTTTTTATGGAGCTTATAACTTCATATACATATATTAGGAAACAATACTATTCACTGTTAAAAACTTCGGAGACCAAACCTGCTTCCAATAAACGACTTTTTGTTCCATTTTGAAGATAATGAATAAGACTCATTATATAAAGCAGTTAATTAAGTATATTTCTTTCGCTTTGAAGGCTACACTTAACACATATTTCCTACTTGAATGGATATCTAATGAGTCCCGCAAATAAATACAAAATTAAAAAAATTGATAACGGTAAAAAAAATAGGAAAAACTTTGTTTTTTTGTTATTCATTTTCCACTTGTCACTATTTCACAATAGCCCAGATATTTCCAAATATGAACTTGTATAGTTACATATATATATGTAAGTGTTTGCAGATACCACTTTATCTCTTTTTTTACTCACATAGATTTTACCAATATGTAAACATACCATTCTGGAGATAATGTCGTTAATTGTTGAAATTCTGATTCTTTCACACAGAGTGTGGCGCTGATCCTTAAAAATTATATAAACAAAAGCCGGTTTTGAAAACCAAAATAATGAAGTGTAATATATATATTATATATATATATATATATATATATATATATATATATATATATATATAATATATGTATGAATATGTGTGTACGAGTATACTCAGGAAGGAGAAGCCTTCTACGCGCAAACTGATCTATCGGCAAACTGTCGAAGAATTGTTGATAGCGATATTACTCGCAATGATATGTGGCTTACATATATATATATATGCATATATATACATACAAATGGGCTTACCGAATCACATTTATAAGCATATATAAATATATACATCAAATAAAAAAAAAATATATATATATATATATATATATATTTGTGTGGGGAAGGGGAATATTATCTAAACCATTCATTTTATAGCTCTATAACATTTATTTTTTAAACTTCGATATATCCTTTCGAAAATAAAATAAATTGGCTGCTGTAGCTCCCAACATAATATTTTAAAAATTATTTTCTTAAAAGTTTAGAAAATAATATTAACAATTTAGTTTATATAAATATCCGGTAATATGTACTGGAAAGATGTACCCTTTTTTCAAAAACTCAAATTAAAAAAAAAAACAAGAAGTTTTTGGTCAGAGAGCACACATAGGAAAACAGAAGTTGGAAAATTACGCGCTAACCTGATGACGAGCAGTGTATATAATACATAATATACAATATATATTATATATATTATATATATAGGTATTGCTATATGTGTGCGTATTGAAGAAAATCGTGTAGATAGCCGTAGAAACATTTCAGATACGGGCAGTGTTTGACCAACCCTCTCCTGACTACGCCTATAAAGCACTCTCAAATACCGTTCACTTCGATGTTTTTTCTCTCCAGTCACTGAACCAAAGCTAAAAGGTAAAGTTGATAACAGTATCTTATCTGAAAGCATTGAATCATGCACACACATTTACATATGCGCAAATACACACACATATGTAAGCAACCGAAACGTACGCATAGACTTGACTCACTTCCGTGGGCGTTATCGTCTGAAAGCTCGTACGAGGGGTTAGATTATTTCGGTTGGCTTACACATTACCCGTGCGTTAGCAAAGTTCGCTCAAGGAATCGTAAAATACACATACATATTTAGGTATATATATGCATATATGGTATATAATGCGCACCTATGTAAAAAGTAGTTCGTAGCCTTATCTCACATATTATCGGCTAGAGTACGTAAGATATCGGCCTGTACTCTCTTTGAAAGGTGTCTACAACAACACATGAAATAGACGTGCATTAACATTCTGTATTTGCTGTATAGCTAACATTTATTTTATTACATTTTTACAGAAATAAATAAACTACGCTTACACTAAGTTAGTTGCATAAAAAAAAACAAAAAATTCAAAAAAGTATTCTTGAAACTAGATACTTGAAATTTGAAAAATATATACTCGTGGGTACCCACGCCCACCTGGGGCGTGGCAAATCCGAAAATACTGAATCGAGTATAGTGTAAAAAGTGCTTGAGACTTTAAATTTGGAATATATATTCTCTTGGACAAAAAAATACAGCGGATATATCTACGCCCATTATAGACGTGGAAAATCGGATAAAACTGTATCTTCTACAATTTGGATGTACTGCTAACATTATCTACAAATTGATGATTAAAAGAGATATCTACACCCATAAGGGGCAAATTAATTAACCAAAAAAAATTAAGCACTTTTACAATTATATTAGCACAGTGTAATTCTAAGAAGAACAATATAAGTATAAGAGTATTCACTTTATTAATACATGAAAGCTTTATTCCGACTCTTACATACCTTGATTATATCTCGAAGCTCACACATTCTCATATAGCATATAGAGTCAAGCAACCAGCCAGATTCTATTAAACATTTTTGACTTGTTGAAATCAACTCGAATTTACGATATTCCGTCGAGACATTCGCCCGCCTGGTCGAATATTCATTATATATAGATGATTTACAAACATAGACGATTGATTGTTTACCGCTTCGACGAACATTTACAATGTCGAAACTAAAAGGATTCCTGTTGACAGACTGCTGATTAACCCTTTTGCCCCCAAAATAACTCCTTTTTAAGTACAAGTCAATGTAATGTAAAATTAAAATAAATAAATTCTTTAAAAAACGAATGGGTTCGACTATTTATATATCATATTATCATATAACATATTAGGCACATGCATACATATATACTAATTTAACACTTATGGTATAAAATTCGAAAGTAAGTAATACATGAAAGTGCATTAGAGAGCAATAAAATATTAAAATATTTTCAAAGTTTTTATCGTGCTTGATCCCAATCTGAAACTAGAGTTGCATACGTCGATTTATAGCAACGATAAGCAAAGCTGGTTAGATTACTTGTACGCAATGATATTTGAATAAATATAGTTGTTGTTAGATCGAAAACAGGCCTACAAAAGTCTACTATTTTAGTTTACAATTATTCCTGTTGTTTTGTGATATTTCACACATTCATGTACGACCAGTCGAATACTCTAGATAGATGAGTCAGCAATATTATCTTATGTTGGGCCTTTAGTCAGCGGTATATATCTTACTAAAGCATTAGTAAGATTATTAGAGGGTAAATGCGTCGAACAAGTATGGCAAAGCTTTCAATTAGCTCGAATAAATCAAATTGAGTGCGCGTTTCGAAGCGATAAATAAATAAGGATGGGATTTAAATAAATAAAACATATTTAATAATAAATTATCCAGCTAATGACCACTTAGGTGTTTAATTTTAGGGATGAAATACCTTATATAGGCTAGAAATGGAATTACCTCTGCTGAGGGTCTTATTATTTGTGTGTGAATTGTGTAAATGGGATTTTAAGATATATATATTTTTTAAAGGTGATTGTTTTTGATTAATGATACTTATATTCTTATATATTGATTCTATGATACTTATATGTAGAGCTACCAAGATTGATAAAAAATACGTTTTATGGGATAGGTACTTTCTCCTTTTAATATTTATTTTCTACTTGTATATCTCGACATAGAAAATAAATTGTCAAAAACGATATGAATTAAGTTTGAGCTTCTTCTTATATATATTACCATGGACATGAAATAAATCAACTTCAGACGATATAAAATGCACTTTTAATATTTATCTGAATAGTTTCATAGTGAAACCCGTAAGTGCTAGCTCAAACATCTGTCTATGGGTAACCAAAAACATCTTTCTCTAAAGCTACAAAATATCCTACAATTGTGCTGAGGATGATGTAGATGTTTAAAAGCTTTCGTGCCTTTCTCAAAATACGTATATCATACCATCTATAAACAATATGAAAGTTAGTAAAAAGCACAAAACACTTCGAGTTAAGAAATATACCTTGCTGTTATTGTATTATGTTATTATTAACAAGCTATATCTAATCTAAGCCGATGTTAATCTGAAATAATGAGTACATAACTGGTGCATTGTTCTAACGACAGTTGTTTGTATTGTAACTGCAATAACTATAGTGTGATGGCGGTTAAGGGTATTTAAGCCATGGATCTCTCTTGTCAACGGGATATTTCATTATCGAACTGAAACTAACTAAATAGCTCCTATGTCGGTCATGCCTCTACTTATTTTCAACGGTTCGTATCGCTAAGAAGCGAGAATACGTTATACATTCTGATTAAATAAGAACATTCTTGACTAATTTCAGTCGAAGTTTAGCATTGCAAGATAACACTCGTGTGTTACCCATAATCCATCAAAAACCAATTTCAAGAGTGACCCAAAAACAACGAATATTTCAATAATGTTGCGATCCAGTAGCAGAGAGAAAGAACCGTTACGCATAACAATTGGCACTACGAATCAGCACAAGAGATTGCCCTTCAACCGCGTACGAACGACCAAGTACACCTGGTTAACCTTTATTCCCTTGAACTTTTACGAACAGTTCCGACGAGCCGTCTACTTTTACTTTCTGCTAATTACTATTATATCATTCTTCGTTAGTATGTCAGATAATCATCACTGATATAACTAATATACATAACTTCAATCCTAATGTAGATGATACTATATCTCCCCTAACATCGCTGCTACCGCTATTGTTCGTTATGATAGTGACCGCACTGAAGGAAGGTATCGAGGATTATTGGCGGTCACAAAATGATAAGATTGTTAATACAGCCAAAGGTTCGAATATTTCTTAAGCAACTTCTAGATAAGATTTATACTATATGTTGGTGGCTATATACTATATGTTAGCCATGTCCGTCTGTTTTTTGGTCTGACCGTAAACTACAAAACTTAAAATTTCACTGTTTAAATATATATTTTTGAATTCTAATTGCCGTACAAAAATAATTATTTTTATCGATAACTCATTCCATTTTCTTCTCAGTGATTTTTTGAGTTTAATTCGAAATCATAACGTTTACATTTATATTGCCGGAAAACACACACATTTTGAATAATTTTGATTTTGTTTTTGATTTTGGATACCAGATATCCGACTTAAAAAACATATTCAAATTTCAAGTAGGGATTTCGGCTTTAGCATATGTGTATGTAAGTCCTGGTTAATCTCTGAAATATTCCTTAAATTAGAATTGTACTGATTTACTGCTCGTAAAGCACGTGTGTGCTTGCATATGTATGTATATGTACATATGTACACATATGTAGAAGCTTCTTCTGACTAGAGCTCTTTTACTTTGTTTTTCCATGCTACAGTAGCCGTTATACGCAATGGAAAAGAACAGTGTATAGATTCGGAATACGTTGTACCAGGCGATCTTGTGGTAGTAACTAGTACTACTTATGTTCCATGCGATCTGGTATTGCTTCACTCGTCTTCAGCAGAGAACATGTGCTTTGTTAACACAGCGAACTTGGATGGCGAAACGAATCTGAAGCCGATCTTTGGTCCGACTAACTACACCTGCAATGTGAACGACGATGTTAAGCACTTAGGTTGTATCGTCTGTGAGCCCTCAACACCAGATCTCTACAAGTTCAATGGACGCATAGAAGCGAATGCAGATGGTGAAGATAAGCCTGAATTAATACCATTAACAATCGAAAATATCCTATTGCGTGGTGTACGCATTCGTGGGCCAGAGCGTGTTGTCGGCTGTGCCATTTACACAGGAATGTCCACAAAACTTCAACTGAACAGCCGCTATACTGGCAACAAATCAGCGTCCAGTGAGCTCTACATCAACAAATTCATTATAGCTCTGATTGTAGGAATGGTAGTTGTTGTCTTTATACTCTACCTTTTCGAACGGTAAGCGTATATACAATTTATTGAAAACTTACTCGATCAGATAGAGTAGGTTCTTCTTGTAAGTGTCAATCATATATGATCAATGGTCCATGACATATCAATTTTGACTGTTTGACTAATAGTACTCAGCGCATTTTTAAGAAACTGGTTATTCTTCTAATAGTAACCTTTCTGTTAAAAAAAATTCACTAGGGACAACTAAGACTTTACAATACATTTAATTTTTTATACCCTGAACCCATTCAAAATGAGCAGTCCTTCCCTCAGTCAATAATTCTTTTACCATGATCCGATTAATCAGCTTGCAGCAATTCAAGAGCAAAATTGTTGTGTAAGCATCGATATTATATGTATATTTATTTTTAGGCAAAAATCAGCCGAAGTTTATCCAACTCTATATTATTTGGGACCCCCTATTAACTATAATGCGATCTGGCAAATCTTTGAAGATTTTCTGTCATTTCTGATTTTATTCAACTATATGGTGCCGATTTCAATGTATATGAATATCGAATTATATCGAGTTTTTGGCGCTCTATTTATGAGATCCGATTTGAATTTATACGACGAGGAGACCAATCAACCGTGTGGAGTGAATGCATCCAATCTGAATGAAGATCTGGGTCAGATAAACATATTATTTTCAGATAAAACTGGAACTCTCACCAAAAATCAAATGATTTTTCTCAAGTGCTACGTAAATGGACATAACTACATTCTACAAAACAACCAACTATATTGCCCCAATACAGACGAGAGATACGAACTTTGCGCAACAGATGTAAGTAACACTGAGTCCTAAACTTATTATCAATGTTAATCGAATCTGTTAATCCTCAGACCAATGTGAATAACTTTTTTGAGGCGTTGGCCCTGTGTCATACAGTGGAAGTTATAGCTAGCTCTGATGATGATAACTCAACCGAAACTCCATCGAATCAAGAGAACCTGATAACTTCAGACATTATTGACAGATATCAGGCATCTAGTCCAGATGAAAAGGCCATACTTGAGGGATGCGCTAAATTGGGTTTGATTTTCCAGGGTACCGACTGCAACTCCATGTATCTCACCCGAGTATTCGGCGGTCGAAATTATGGCGTCGCACACTACGAACGCCTTCATGTGCTCGAGTTTAGCTCGGAGAGGAAACGCATGAGCATTATTGTTCGGGATGAGATGGGTATTATCTGGCTATATAGTAAAGGCGCTGAAGCTTCCATACTGCCACGCTGCAAGCCAACATTTTCCACTGCCCTAACGGATGCCCAAATAATGGACTATGCCAAGGAGGGTCTTAGGACCCTAGCCGTTGCCAAACGACGCCTAACAGAAGAGGAATATGCCAGATTCGTTACATCATGCAAAGATATCAACATTCAACTCACAGATCGAAATAAACTTCTTGCAGCATGTTACGAGACAATTGAAGTGGGTAAGTGTAAAAATATATGTTTCGAATCACATATATCAAACGACCGATATCGGAAATTAGCATTTGTATTATTTTCTACTTCAGATTTCGATTTGCTTGGCGCTACAGCATTGGAGGATGCACTTCAGGACGATGTTGACAAAACATTAATTTCCCTGCAAGAAGCAGGCCTGAAGATTTGGGTCCTTACGGGGGATAAGGTGGAAACGGCATTCTCCATTGGCATGGCCTGCAAGCATATACCGCAAATAGCCAATGTACACTTCTTTATCAACATAACCGAGCGTGAAGAGCTACAAAACCGCTTGAATCAGATCGAACTTGACATTGCATCGCTTATATCGAAACCCACGTGTCTAGTCATCGATGGTATAACGGTATCTGTACTATTGATGAAGCTGCCGGAACAATTCGCTGATGTGGCACTCAAATGCAAGGCCGTGCTATGCTGTCGTCTGAGTCCCCTACAGAAGAGCGAAATAGTTTTGCTTATAAAGAAGTCGGGCAAGCATATTACAGCAGCCATTGGCGATGGGGCCAATGATGTGTCCATGATCCAAGAAGCCCACATTGGCATTGGCATATCCGGTGTAGAGGGCAAACAGGCAGCCCGCAGTGCTGATTATGCCATTGCCAAGTTCTTTATGCTGCAGCGTCTGCTGCTAGTGCATGGTCATTACAACAATGAACGATTGGCGTTTATGGTGCTTTTCTACTGCTATAAGAATATAATTATCACTGGTTGCATGGCGCTTTTTCAACTATACGATTTGTATTCGGCGACGTCTGTCTATAACGAACTGTTCTTATGGCTATTTGATATTATTTACATATCCTTCAGCTTTACGTATTTGGCCATTTCCGACAAGCATTACAGTGAGAGTACATTGCTAAGGTGAGTTAAATGCGGTACTACTTAATATATGGAATATTATAATTATATTTGGATATCAGATTCCCGACTTTGTACAAAGGAATTGCCCACAACAAGCTGGCCTCATGGAAAGCATTTGTAATATGGATTCTAAACGGCGTCTTTCAAACTCTCATTATTTTCTTCTTTGCCTATGCTGTTTTATATGACTGTAATGTCGTCTTTAAACAGGGACAAACTGCAGACTTTTCAACTTTTGGAACTATGCTTATAATGGTACTCGTGATTGTTGGTAATTTGAAGGTATTGCTAGTTTCACACTACATGAGTTACCTTAACTTTGCGTTTATTATTGCATCGATTTTTGCATTTATATTAAGCACTTACCTTTACAATCTGGATAGTAGCAGTACCTTATACCATGTGTACAATATGTTTTTGACTTCGCCTTCCATGTGGCTATATATTATTATTTGTACAGTGGCATGCTTGTTGCCTGACTTTGTAATGAGAGCTATTAACGACATGTTCTTAGATCGCTCCGAGTCAAAACAGATTAGTTATTTTTAAATCGTGGTTTCCCAAGACGTCTACGTGCTATTTGCAACGTTTTTATATAATACCGTACAATAAAAAGTATTATTATTCAAATTGAACTGTATTTAATTTTACATTTAAATTGAAGCGGAAAAATAATATCGATATATCGGGGCAATCATTTGAAAAAATCGTATCAGGGCTGCATAGTGTTTGAATAAGTACAGCTGTGCAGTAAAATTAAACACACGATTGCCGTGTGTTGGCAAAGCGTCAGGGCTGCAAATATATTAGTATTTTGTATCGGCAATGTACCTGAAATATGTATTTATTTACTTTTTATTATTATTAAAGTATAACTATTATGTCATTATTACAATTTATTTGTTCTGTTTATTAGAGAACCAAAGAACCTTAAGTACTACCTTTAAAAACGATTGCCTATAAATATATCGAATGGTTATTCATCGGTATCGATATTAACAATGCATCGATTTATTTTGTACATGTATCACGGAAATAAAAGATAATAATAATATAGCTAAAAAATTAAAAATTAGATAAATTGTGTATAGATTAGCAATGGAAGTCGAATACGATGATTCTGGCTGGCAAGGCCGCACAAAACAACAGTCAGGTGCCGAGGTAAACAATTTTGACGTTTATGTCTACACCATGCCAAAGCAATCCAATCAAAACAACATACTTGTTTGCTTTTACACACTTGTTTCTAAATCAAGGAGCTGCACGAAGACAATCCGCAGAAAACAATACAAGAATGTCTCGAAAAATTTCTAACGCCCGACTACATAATGGAACCAGGAATTTTCACACAGCTCAAACGCTACTTCCAATCCGGCGGCTCCCCAGAGGAAGTGATATCGATGTTATCTGAAAACTACAAAGCGGTGGCTCAAATGGCAAATCTACTGGCCGAGTGGCTGATTTTAGCAGGTGTTAAAGTTACTGAAGTCCAGGCAATGGTAGAAAATCATTTAAAGGAGATGATTCTAAAATCCTTTGATCCAAAAAAAGCAGACACTATATTTACTGAGGAGGGCGAGACGCCGGACTGGCTTACAGAAATGATTGATCATTATACGTGGCGATCACTAATATATCGTCTCGCCGAAGAATATCCAGACTGCTTGATGCTTAACTTCACTATAAAGCTGATATCAGATGCTGGGTTCCAAAGTGAAATCACATCAATCTCAACAGCCGCCCAGCAAATTGAAGTGTTTTCTCGCGTTCTCAAAACTTCGATTGTTAAATTTCTAAATAATCCAGACGATGTGCATGGCGCCATTCAAGAGTGCGCACGCATGGTCTGCCACGGTCAGCACACGTATGTTTATTCGCAGGTGTTGATTCAAGTACTCAGTCAGGAGCAGAAAGGTGGCTTCAATATGAAACGCTTGTCCCAGGAAATCATCAAATACGCATTACAGAAGTATACATAAGTATATGTTGAAACTAATGCATGCCACTTTTCTAACTTAGCTTTTTAATATCTTTTTAGCAATCAGAACGTAACACCCATTACAATGGCACTGAATGGATCGGCGGTATATCCACAGGCGTGTCAGGCTCTTACCTCAATGTTAACCCGAAATACGTTGAATCCGGCGGATATTACCGTGCTATTTCGTAATTATTCGGGCTCAGATCCACCGCCAATAGATCTGATACGGAATCCGCAGTTTTTGGAACTATTAGTCGATGCGCTCTTCCGTTCTGGTGTCAAAATTAATCCGGAACACAAGCCCAAATATATTTTCTTGTTGGCATATGCCTCTTCCGTTATTGACCAGCCAGCGAAGAAGAGACCCATGACCGAAAGAACTTTAAACAAAGACGAACTGAAGAGCACGATTCAAGCAATAGAAAAGGCACACGCTATATGCAATGTAGACCAAGGGTCCACTGAACTCATTGCGGAGTTACAGACGCTTTACAATTGCATCAAGTAGGGATTTTATTCTTGACTATAGAAGCATAAATTAATATGCATATATTTACTATTCTTCCCTTCTTTTCCTGTGTATATAGGTATCCAGTAGTTGGTGTCGGTGTAATCCGATGGATAGAAAATGTTGTAATGGAACCATCATATTTTAAACTATCTACAGATAGCTGCCCCACACATTTGGCAGTGCTGGATGAGGTTGCTGGAGTCCATCCAACATTGCAGCAGCAAATTCTTTTTCTACTTATCCGTTTATTCGAGTCCAAGCAGGATGAATTGGAGATACTTGTGCAACTTGAAATGAAGAAAATGATATTGGACCGAATGGTTAATTTGTTGACACGTGGTTGTGTTGTACCTGTGCTACGATACATCAAGCAATGTTGTGCAATCGAAGACACTGACATTTCGTTAATTCGGTATTTCGTTACCGAAGTTTTAGAAACTATAACGCATCCCTACTCTGCCGAGTTTGTGCAGCTCTTCCTGCCAATGGTTGAGAACGAGGAGATTACGGGTACAATGCGCGGCGAGGGCGACAACGATCCCGTATCTGAATTTATTGGTGAGTCATTTTAAAAACTGTATTTTCGTGTATATATCTCACTCTGTATTATCTTCTCTTTTTCAGTGCACTGTAAGGCGCATTTTATAACTGTATAGCCGACAATTAATTAGCAATTTAAGTAAAAAGTTTTTTTAGCTTTTAAGTTAATATTCATGTATATGTAAATCAGTAAAGTCCAGTTTACAACTTTCCTATTTTTATATTTTGCCCCGGTCTTCTTCACTTTCTCTTTCTCTCTCTCTCTCTGCCTCACTCAGATCGATGAAAAGTAAAATCAACAACACAAATTTAAGTCACATAGATTTATTGCAACCAATGATCATTAGTAACTCATACAAAATACGTTTAATCGTATGAATACGCGTTTACATATAATTATATACTAAATAGTCCGATTGTGGATGTACATATATATTTGTCAGTGATGAACTCTTTAAAAGTATGTCCAGCTTGAATATATATACAACAGACGAGCAAATGTAATATTTCACAAAATATATATGTATGTGCATCTAAATGATTGGCCAAAAAAACTATTAATAATGTACTTCTGAGTAATGCAGTCCAAATTTCATTAAGCTGCAGACATAAAACGTAAAATAAATTAATTTTTCAGTCATCATTAAAACAAAACACGACAAAAATATTAAATGAACCTTAAGTTCACACAGTTAAATGTCCCTAAATATTTTACAAATTAAAACAAAGATAGAAAAAGTTAAATATGTTAAAATCAGAGTCAGACATAAGCAGACACACCCATTTGCTGGTTATGACTGAATTTGATTTTGATAATCGAATCTTGTACAATTAGTAGACTTATGGGACAATTACGTAAATAAAAGTTCGTTCGATATCAATTGAGTTGAAGCTTTGGTTGGCAGCTTATGCAAATTTTGAGCTAATTTTGAAATAATTTAATTGCTTTTCTTAACGTCTTTACTATCGCCATCCTTGGCTTGGCCACGTCCCAAAATCTTGGCCAAGCTATCCCATATGCCACCAAAGAAGATAGCACAACACAGATTCTCCAGTGGTAGGAACGGATCGTGTATGCCCAGCAAGATAGAAGAAAGCTTAAAGTACACCAGGAAGATGACAATGCCAAAGTAGACTAAGGCATGTGGCGCTGAGATCCAATCGGTCTTTTTGTCAAGCACAAATATGATAGAGGCCAGCAAAGACGCTTTCGTATAGCTGAAAACAAAAAGACAAACAATTAGATTATAAAAAAAATTGAGATGGATTCGTTTACAAGGAAGGCTGCATGAATTCCATTGCTGTCGGTGTCCATGCACCTCTTATAAGCCGCTCGATTAGCTTTGTGAAGCCGGCGCCATTGCCCTTCAGAGTGCCAATTATGATCATGATTATCCAGGCATTTGGATACAGTTTGGCCGCATGTCCCACTCCGTCGTAAACTTTCTTTGCGCGATATATTTCCTTCATTGCACTGGCCACAATTTTCACAGGCAAGAATTTGGCTACTTTGTATCCAATATCGAATGGTGTATAAAATACTATATACCTGCGATGATTAGATATATATATATATATATATATAAATATATGTACTTATGTGATTGCATAGTTAACTAACCACACGGCTGTGCCCACAAGGAGCTGTCCGGTGTTCTTCAATGGTGCCAATATGGGCTCCCCAAGCAATCCATTGGCCACCATGCCGCCCGCGAATATTACCAGCATTGTGGATAGCCAACATGCTAGCGGGTGCTTCCGGGAAAATGCCTGAGCATTGGCGCCCAAATCCTCGCGCACGGCCAGCGCGGCAAGTAAACTGTGCGCGATATCAAAGAACGGAAACATTTTTAGCTTGATGACCTGATTGGCCACATCCAAAAACGCTTCCGGGTCCATGATCACAGCTGATCTTGTATCCTGCCTTCACGGATAATATTCCCTATATGGCAAAAAATATATCATGAAAAATATCATAAATATCATCATTTGTTGAGCTTTTCGGAAGGTAAAAAACTACCGGATTACTACACAAAAAAAACAAGACAGAAAATTCTATAAAATTTTTGGTGCGTTTTTAAAATTAATAGTTTTTTTATTTAATGTTTTTATTTACAAATGGTATTTTTGTTATTTCATTTTTGTTTTTGTAAAAGTTATATAATCATAGGCAAATTCGAGCGACAATTTGCACTTTGCAATTAGAATGAAGACATTTTTAATTCTGTATGAAATATTTTGTGGCATACAAAAAATGCCTATGTAAAGATATATGAAGATGTACATATATTATCTAAATATTTGTATGTATATCTGAGGGTATGTACGTAAATATATATAGACCGATATCGAATGCGTTTGCTCTGATTTCTTACAATTTCTATTGTAAATTCAAATTAAAGCTCTTTGAACCCGCACTCACGCCGCGATGCTGAGAGATGTAGAAGTTGTCGAATTGTATGTTAATGTCGAAAAACATAAAAACAAATTCTAAGTCTAAATAAAAATGTCGCTGCTATGCCAGAGCTCCAAAAATAAATTTCGCGAGTAAACGGCGAGGGCTGAAAGAGGCGTGCACCGGATCCCCGTGCGAGTCCGTCCGTTTGACAGTCTAGTCGTTCGCCAGCTCATACGTTTATACGTATCTCTAGTGAGTGGGTGTATGTGTGTACATGTACACATCGTTCACTGGCGTTGACTCTTTTCGAACGAGTTATGTGTGCTTGTGGGCATTCATGTATGGTTGTGAAATAAATGAATACCAGCAAAATATGTTACGTTTCACTCCCCAAACGCGTTTCCGGTCACAGCTCCTTAAGGAATCTGGTATACATAACCTTTTAATCAAAACTGGCTAGCAATATGCGCACTATTTATTCAAATTATTTATATATAATTATGTAGTTAAATATGTATGTATGTGATCCATGTACAATTATAAGAATATTCAAAATAATTTTATAAATTACCTACGTCTACACGCGAACAACGGATTGCTGAGTGCAGCACGAACACGGGGAGACTGGGCTCGAAGCTGGCCCGTATATTACATGCTCATGTTGATTCGATAATTCGACGTCGCTCTTGGGAATACGTTATATATTTAGAATCTGTGAGTTCTTCTTCAGAGAAATAAACGAACTATTTATATGCATGTATGTGTAAATAGCTGCTTAGAAAGCTAATAAAATTGTGTTTCATAATTCGAAGTTTACTCTACAACTCCTAATTATTGCGTTTGCGTATGTACGCAATACAAATCGCATTTGCCAATATATATTTCATATAATTTTTATATATGTTTTTATTTACTGTGGCGCGCTCTTAATTAGTAATGGAATGCTCGTGTCCGATCTATACTAAATATTTGTTTATATTATTTTGCTGTTAGCCGGTCACATTGTTTCTTGGATATTTCTTGTCCTTATCATGAATCGACTAGAAAGAAACAAGTTTAATTTTCTTCAAACTATCGATAGGCGCGAGGAGCTTGTATAATCGATATGTATGTCTCGATTATCAAAATTTTTAATGTTGACATCACTAACTTACTGTATTTTTTTGTGTTTTTACAAATTCCAATTAAAACTTCCAATACTTCAGCGAACTCATATTAAATAAATCCGTCCAAACAAGATAGTATATCGGCATAATTTGTAAACAAATCCACATACGTTTCATACATACAGTTTAGAGAAACAATATATTTATTTATATTTATATATATATATATATATATATATATATATATATATATATATATATATATATATATATATTTATTTATTTATTTATTTATTTACTTATTTTCTTTATATATATATATAAATATATGCAGACATAATTATTTATTGTTTGTACAAAAAGTGGTGCAGATTATTATATTGCCATTAACGATAATATAAGGGTCTCACAAGAATAAGGTAAGTGTCATTTACAGTTTATTTTACAACGCTGCTCATATTTACAAAAGAAAATCAAAAGCAAGCTTTTGACTCGTAATATTTATTGTACAAAACCAACATGTATATATATTTACATACACACATGTGGATATTTGTATCATATCCATTGACTTACACACTCTCGCATAGGCACGCATGCACACATACGCACTTATTGTGGATCTTGGCTTATTTGGTGAAACTGATTTGCAAATTTAAAGGTCGCAACAGTTGGGGCGTATTAACAAGTGAATTTATGTGAAGGATAACGTAATGTAAGATGGCTTAATCAGAGATAACCCTAGGCAATTAAGATATTGCCATTTATGCTTGCAAATGTGTACATGATTAACGCTATCTTCTGTTTGTTAATAACAAAACATCAACAGTGACACGCATGCATATACTTACAAACAGATTGATATATGTGTATGTGTTTGTTTTGTCATATACAATATCAGTACGTTTAACAATATTATAGAAAACTGTAAATTATCATAAGAGCTTAGTAAGGGTGAATTGTAGCAATTGTTTGGATCGATGGGCATATAAGTTCCCCAAATGGAAAAAGTATGTTCGTCTGTGCTTGTTTGTATGTAATGAAATGGGGCGTTGATTTTCAGATGGCTTCCAATTCATCTAAGAAAAGCAAATCGTCTGGTTTACGCATATTGTGGATACCAGGACGAAAAAGCCATCCGAAAGGTCGATTGAGTTCTACAAACAAACACATCTCGTATTCGCCCACCCAAAAGAAAAACGAGGTGTGGAGCTTGGGCGGCAGCAAGGCCCAAACTGAACTAATTGACTTGTGAGTATATAAACCACCCCACCGCTTCCTACGTACTACTATAAGTCAAAAGATTAGTTAGTCCACAACATTATATGGCACATACTCTCACAATTATATATGTATTCAGCTAATATATATAATATCAGCGACGAAGCCATATTTCAATGTTTTAACATGTGTATATTTTATTTTTTTTTACTGTGTGAAGGATATTTATATCCTAAATTTTGTATATTATATTATATGCTAAGATGTTAATAAAAATTTAATATATTTGTAACGTTTTTCAATATCACATTCCTTTAGGCCCTCTCCAGAAATCAACGGTGCTTCGACATCATCATCATTGGCTCTGCTGGGCGCCATGTCTTCGACGCTTGTGAAGAGTGTAAAAAGCGATTCACTGAATCGTAATTATATAACAAACCCAGACGACGCAATAGCAGTATCAGAATGCGCCACATTGCCAACAACTCCAGTCGCGGCAATAACACCAAATTTAAATAGTCCACTATCGGAGCTGGCTCCGTTGACACCCTCAACCACAGCAATGGCATCCCCGATTGTTGTAACAACAGTTGAAATTCTTGATTTAGTAAGTAGTGATTGTGGTTATATATATATATGTATGTACTAAAGTTTAATTTGTATTTTATCTACAATAGCATATTTTAAATCCCGATGATTTGCCTAAGGTGCCATCGCTCGGCGAAACTGATTTATCAGCATCGGCCGTCATACTAAATAGTTCAGCCGGGACGACAGCATCAATAACAACGAATTCATCTCCTTTAGCCAATCGGAAAGCCCCCAACCAGATAGCTGTCAATAACAGTTCACCTCACAAGAGCAGACACAGAAACCATAACAATAATCAGGTTAACTTGAATCATATTAATTACGATGTGACCAAATGTAAACATAAACATTCCTATTGTTGTTTCTTTAACCAGGATGATATAAATTCAATTGAAAGTATTTCAAGTTTTAATAGAACTCAGATATCTACAAATTTTGAATGGATTGATGAAATGGTGCACCAGCGCAACTGCTCCGAGCTGATGCACAAAAACAAACGTAAAAAATCGAAAAAGGCCATTGCTAGCCAGGAAATGGATCAATTAGATGGACCTAAAGTTACGGAGAAACATGATGCAAAATTAATGGCACCTTATGATGACAATGATGAAAAGGTGGTTAAATGTCTTTATTATTCCCTCATGTGCTGCGACTGTACAATATCATAGATGTAGATTTAGAAATAAAACAAACGGTGCATATGCACGTACATATGCGAATGTATGTAGCTTAAGAATGTAAGCATTTAAAAAATTGCTCAAATATTTTTATATGTATGTATGAACAAACTTGAACATTCTTTTCCGGATCAGAGGATTATATGCTTAGTAGTTTGTACATACGCACAAATCGCCAGTGCGAAATAACCGTGATCAAGTATTCCATTTAATAATAATATTCAAAATTTAATATCGAATTTATGCAAACGCACATATTTTTTTCAAATCTCAAAAATCGAGAAACTAACGAAATTAAATTGTTAATTTACATTTAGCACTCCCTCCACAAACGCACACACTCGAGATATGTATTATATCAATATTTGATACTTTTATACATACATGTATATTTGCCTGTAAATAAAATGAATGCATTTTTCTACTGATGCTTTTTCAATATTTCTTCAAAATATTACTGATTGTCATAAAGACTTATCGCTTATTCACATTTGCTATCATATCATACATGCATATATCCTACTTCCCTAAACACATATACATATGTACATGCATATACCCATAAACGAAGTTCCTTTCAAAACGACTCCTGTTGCATACGATAAGTACAAACTAAAAATAAATATATGAAGAAAAAAACATTCATTGTTCAACTTGACATAACATTTTTCATAAAAATTTAATACAAACATTAAATTTACAAATATATATATATAAAAACAATTCACAATCACATATAAATTTTTATCATTTCGGATGTTAAATATTTCGATTCGCTATATTCCTCAAGGTTAAAATGTACTAGTCCAGAGCAAGAAATTCAGGATCAAAGTTGTTGGTGTTTCATTTGTTGCAATTGTTGGTATGGGTGCATTCGCATTTAATTTATCAAGGAATCAGCTGTGAACAACCTTGTTATTTATTATGCTGCTCGTTGCCTGATTCAAATACGTGGGACTGCTGTTTTCGGTGTATATGTTTACATTGTGTTGCGTATCTAATTTACTTTGATTCACATTATCCGCACGTTTACAGTGAAACTCAACCGCATCAATTTCATTTGTACTTTTAATAAAAAATTCGTTTCCATTCATTGGACCATTGGGTTCGTAGGCGACTTTCTTAATAGTCCTCGTAGTAACATCCAAATCATCATCCGTATTATCATCTGTATCATCACCGTCCTCGCCCACATTGAATATAAATCTAGCTTCATTGGTCGGATCGTTCTTACGACCGTCCGATCTGCTTATAATTTTCCTGTACCGAACCGAATTCCTCGATACATGATTACTATTACGCTGCACAAATGAACAAAAAATATAGTATAAACATAACACAAAACATAGCAAAATTCTGCTGCTTACCTGTAAAACGGCAAATATTATAGAGAATATCGTGATAATTAGCAAACAGACGGCAACCGCAATTGCTGTGATTGCTGTCAGCGGTGAGTCAAGACGCAAGGCAAATGTGCCGCTGTTGCCATCGTCGTTTATGGCTGATCGATCCACATTCTTAAAAATACTGTCAGAGCTCACCACGGTGCGGCGTTTGCCAGCTGTGGAGGCTGTCTTACATTCGCCTGAAAATGAAAACATTTGTTAAATGGCGACTTAAATGGTTACTTATTTTAATACAAATTCATCAAAATAAAATTACGCTCACCTGTGTCCTTGTCGCAATGACAACAGTTTCCAGAGTCAGTTTCATTAATGCCAGAGCTTTTATTCGGACAGCAAGGCACACACTGGCTATTTAATTGATCTAAATGAAGCGGCGGAGCGCATGCCTTGCACGAGAACTGACCAGGACCAAAGCATGAGCGGCACGATTCGTGACAGCTCTTGCACGTCTGTGTTGTAGCATCATAGTACTGAGAGCTGAGACATTCCATACAAAGCCCACCATCAAGCATAAAATGTGTGGGACACGAAGAGCATGCCAATGGACCTGCACCTAAAATATACTTCGATTATAATGTTTACTTATGCAGTTTAACTTTCCATTACGTACCATTACAGGTTTTGCAATAGTGATGACATTTCTGACAGCCAAACTCTGATTTGTAGAATCCTTCAGGGCATTCCGGATGGCATTCACCTGCAGCTAGCTGCCAACCAGCCGGACATTGGACGCACTGATTACGACGCGGTCCGCTGCACGTGTAGCAACTGAGATAGCATTTTGCACAGATGCCTCGATCGCTGTAGTATCTGCAATCAATAAGAAGGCATTTGAAAAATATCTAATCACGCAGTGTATTCTTCTATTTTTACCCATCGGCGCAAGTTGTGCGACATTCGCCATTCTGCAGTTCAAGACCCTTGGAGCAGTTGCTGCAATTGGTGCGGGATACGCACTGTGTGCAAGTATGCAGACACGGCGTACAGACGCCCGTTTCCATAAAAAAACCATCTTGACAGCCGCTCACACAGCTGCTCTGCTCCAGCAGCCGATTCGGATGACAGGATAGACAATTGGTGGACAGGGGTCCGTTGCAAGTCGCACAGGACCCATGACATGGCTTGCATTTGCTATCAGCTTGGCTAAAATACTCAGCTATATTTGAAGAGGGATACAAACCGAGGTAAGCAACTTATTAAATGAAGTCCAAATCAAAGTGCGCTGAACCTACATTCAAAGCAACTTTCACTGCCGGCTACAACACAGTTATCCTTTTTATTTAGTGTCCAGTTGGGCAGGCACTCTGTGCAGATGCCGTTACTACTGCACGTTTTGCAGCCCTCATGACAGGGCAGGCACTCTAATCGCTTCTTATCGGCATAGAAGCCTTTGGGGCAATTGTTCACGCATTTGTTCTGAAAAGCATAGCGACTGGGGCGACAAGTAATGCAATTATTTTCGGAAGCTTCATTACATGTGGCGCACGATGAATGACAGTAGGCGCATCTGCAAGTTAAAATAATAATATATATATATATATATGTATTTTTTTTTCCTTTATAACAGGCGAGCTTATCATTTATTACTTGTTCTCGTCTGTTTCGTATGTGTTTAAGGGACAGGCTGAAAAGCATTTGTTCTCATGCATGACAAGATGATGATCACAACTAGTGCAGTACTCTGGACTATCCTGACACGATGCACAGTTCGGCTCGCATGGTACACATGTTTTATTCTTTACGTCTATAAGCAAACAAAATATTATCACCCATTCGCTTATTTTATGATGACGCCGTACACTCACCTTCAAAGTAACCATCGGGGCAAACTTGCAGACAGACGGCGAGATCGGTAACATGCAAGTGTGCCGGCGCACAGGTAAGGCAGCTATCTGGTCCAGCTCCCGCGCATGTTTCGCACGAATCATGGCAGGGCCAACATATGCCCACTTGATTGGGAAACGAACGCGGTGGGCAACGACTAACGCAGGTACTGTACAGTCAGAAAGAAAATCAAAATATTAAGTAGATGATATAATAGACAAAAATATAGTTGGCTTACTTATCCAGACGATAGTGGCTGCACGCCAAACACTGGGTAGGTCCGCGGCCATAGCAGCCAAGGGAGTCGCATTCGGCATCACAGGAATACTGTATGAGCTTATTATCGCCATTCGGCAGACCATTCAGCGATTGGACAGCTGTTGCGCTCGAGACATTATGTCCGTCAAGCGTGGCGGTCGCCACCTCTGGACTGGAGCCGGCGCTGCTGAATAAGTTTTGATAATTCAGATAGCTGGCGAAACTATCCGTATTGAAGTTGCCGCCTTCGTTTGCCGGCTGGCCAATATTGGAGGCTGAAGAGAATAAGAATGGATTGTTCGCAATAGGATTGTTACGTAGTTGCGTATTTAGAAGTTCCGACTTGAGTCGCATTGGCTGTGTTGAGGTACCATAAAAGATCAATTGCCATTTGGATAGAATTCCCGGCTGATTGACCCGACGACGACCGCCGTTGATCACTTGCAGTGTCCAACGCCCTTCGGCCTTCTCACCCCAGTAATGAACACTGAGGAATGGCCAATCATCGAAGTTCGATTTGACAATATCACGCGGGCGCTCAAACAGCAACGTACTTGTCGTGCCCATGGGCGAGGTGAGCAATATACGCAAATTGCCGCGTGGAAAGAAGCGCAAAGTAATACGACACTGGACATGCTCCAGATAGCGCACCTCGTTAATGGTGCCAGCGCACCCATTAACATCCATATGCGTAGCCAGTGAGTATCCGTAAGCGCCCTCGATTTTACGGTCTTCGTTGTTCTCACGTGACTTGCATATGTGCTGAGGCGGCACCGTATTCCATTGCTCCGCCAGGGCAACCATAGCGCCCGCATCCATTAGACCATAGCCAAACTTATGACTATACTTTCGCTTAACACCGTTCAGTGTCCAGCCGCTCTCCTTTTCGAGTGGCCCCGGTCGCGATGTATATACCACCAAATATTGCATGTCGCGCCAAGTTATATCTGGATTCGCTTCGAGTGCTAAGGCGCAAATACCGGCAGCCAGTGGCGCTGATGCTGAAGTGCCAGTATGTTCCACTGTACATATGTGATCGGGTCGCAGGCGTCCATCCATGTCAACTGTGGCCACGCTCTTGTCATGTCCCGGCGTACCTGAGCTATATGTTGTGGCCAGAGTAGAAGAACACTCCTCCAAATACCAAGGCTTAAAACTGTAAGACAACAGACATATTTCATAAATAAATATATATCTATATACATATACAACCTATCTTACCCTGCTTGTGTGGCGCTCGATATGGAAAGTGTGAATATTGAATTGGTATAGCCATCACAGTTACAGGAGTCGGTATAGCGACCACCATTGCCAGAGGCCCATACAAAAATAGAGCCCTTGCCTTGACGACCACTGGTTACGCCATAGATAAAAGCACGACGTGCCAATGGGCCGGGCCCATCGACTGTAGAGCCATCATCCTCTGGACCCCAAGATGCGCTGTATATATCGATATGCCCTGGATTCAAACTCAATGCTTGTGCTTCAACCACATCATTCACTTTACCATCCAGCATGCGAACACCTGCAAATAATGCAATTCATATACTTTTACATATGTATCCATAGCATGGGATGGTGCGTAAACTAGGTATGTATAGATCGTCAATTAAGTTTAGCTTAGCTTAGATCCAAGATAAGGTTATTTTAATAATCGCACTGATATCGTTCCACTCAAGCATATACACTAGTCAGCATAACTGTCTTGCCGAAGAAATTTCGTATTTTTTGTTTATCTTTGAAATAGCTTCATGAAGAATTATTGTTTATTTTTTCCGTGTAAATAATGGAGTGTAAGTAATAGTAGTAAGTATAAGTAATAGAAACTTTAAAATAAACAAACAAACAAACAAAACAAATATTTTTTCAAATTATTTTATGAGTCCATCTGATGATTTTTGTAATAGTCCCGATACCAGCTCCAAATTCTTCAAATTAAAAAAATAGCCAATATGTTAAAGAATTGGCATTTTAGAACTATTTCGATAGAAAATGTAGAATTCAGGGTGTCTCCTGTCGAGCAAACCCGACTAGGCTTATTTTGATTATTCGACTTTTTCTTCTATTTCAAGTAGTACACTCGTTTAATTTATGTTATACCAGTTGTTTTATAGGCTTACCACCAATACTGGCATTATATGCCACGCCAACTCCACAGTAGTTATTGAAGGCAACTGCAGCTACTTCTCCTGCACATCTAGTGCCGTGCTTATTGTCACCGTTGTCC
Organism: Drosophila eohydei; assembly: GCA_035045825.1. Taxonomy (NCBI): domain Eukaryota; kingdom Metazoa; phylum Arthropoda; class Insecta; order Diptera; family Drosophilidae; genus Drosophila; species Drosophila eohydei. The sequence continues at coordinate 2,125,835 of JAWNOT010000023.1, read as the reverse complement.
TGCGGCGTTGGATCTGAATCGTTACCATTAATATCAAAGGAAGCATCTGGGTCCTAAAAGAATAGTTTACTTAAATTACAAAATCGACGGATATCCTTTAAATATGAAACGTACATAGTTTTGAGCCAAATCCGGGTGATTAGTTTGGATTCCGTCATCCAGAATGGATACGACGACACCTTTCCCAGTATAGCCCTTGTGCCAGGCAGGACCAATATTCATGTCAAGGCCATCCTTAGCTCCGCCATTCTACGAAATTAAATATAAAATTGTGTAATAAATAATTTTGCAAGAATTTTTCAAGGATCAAGGTATATATAAGAATAAGAAATATTTTTAATAAAGTCAAGATCAACATGCATATGAGCGGGACAAAATGCTTTTCACTACTGATAACACCAATAAACATATTAGCAAAATTAAAAATGTACTAAACAGCTACACAAATAACCTAAAATGATAATTGTTGAAATCGCATTTGGAAAACATTCTGAATATATTTTACAACAATGTATGCATGCGCGTATGGATATAGGGATGTATGTATGTATAGTTCAGATGAAATATGGCATGATGACATACTTTACTCACCAAATACCACTGTTCCTTAAACAACGGATCGGAAAATATAAGATGCGAAGTAACGTCACGGTACTCCAGGCGCGGCGATTGGGTTCCAACCAACGACGATGTTAGGATAGGGTCTGGGGAATATGAAAAATGCGAATTCGTATGCGGATAGATAACGTAGCCATTTGTCTGGCGCAAAATATTGTACGGACTGTAGGTGGGTATATCTTGATAGGGGCCATCCCGTTTTCGGCGGATCTTCTCGTGTTGCTGCTGTAGCCATTTAACCTAGAAAGCATAGTAAAAAGCAAACGTCAATCAAGCGGGTTATTAACCAAACCAAACTTTCAAGGTCAGACAGCATGTATGTATATGTATGGTCAACGTATTCGCTAGCTACCCACACTCACCTCGAACTCCGACTTTAAGGCACTGTGATGCTTGCGACTCGACCGAAGCGAACGCTTTGACACACGATGATGGTGAAACAGATAATAGTCGTCAAGGGCGCCAATCTGAGAAGGATGGAAATTATTAATGATGAGTGCAAATGCATGTACAACTTCAGTAAACTTCAAACACGTAAAGTAACATATATTAGATGAAAAAAGAGAAAAACAGAAAAGAGCAGAAAATATTATTTTCGTGGAACGCTTGCAGCGAGCATCATAATGACAAAATAAGTTGCTTAGGCAATATCTACGAGCAAAACGTATAACGAATAACCATATCAAATAGGTTTCATGGTAAGAATTGATTTTAGTATATAGTTAATAAAAGTTTACTAGCTGCAATTAGTCGGTAAATTTTCTATGCTCTTGTTTGCAAGGGTTATTAGTTTTCGGAATTCCGAAATACGTAATGAATTTATACTTTTTTTTATATATTTTAGTATTATTTCTGTACCTGTCCCTTATTTGTAAAGCCGTACTTGTCAGCTATGTGATCTGCCACGGATTTGCCAGCGGGTATGTGCACGGCGAACTCATTTGTATAGATTGGATCGTCGGGTATGTTATACGCCCCAAATATTTCAATAGCATCTAAATGATGTTTCTCAGTCTCTTCAGCGTTCTTCCCTGCACTGGCTTTATTGCTGCTAACGTTTCTGCTTCTGCTGCTGTTGATGTTGTTGTTGTTATTGATTTTACTATTGTTGTTGTGAGTATTACTAGCCTCAGAGTCAGTCTCAGCGATGATCAGTGTTGGGTATTCACTTTTACTATTCCCATTTAATTGGGGTTTACTGTATTTATGTTTATAATTCGAGTAGTCGTTGTTGCTGCTGTTGCTGATGCTGTTGTTGGTTGGAAAGAATTCACTGGCTTTCTCGTTAACATGGAGTATTCCAGCAGAGTTTTGAGTTTCGCTTTCGCCTTCGATATCATTATTATTATTAATATTATAATTATTTGTAATATTGTTATGAAAAGCAGCGCTACTATTTCTTACACTTAAGATTGCTAAAACTAATACAAAATATATACAGCTTGTTGCCATTCGATTATATTCACATAAATAGATTTTTCTATTGAGTTTTGCATATGGATGGCATCTGCTGGCCGTCGACTTTTCAAATTTCCAGCAGGATATTGACGCAGTATTTGATGCAGATATTGATCTATATTTTGATGTTGATTTTGATGTTAATAATGCTGTTCCTGGCCGCTGATTGTTGCTGTCGTTGGCGCAATCAGTACACGTACGCTCCACAATAAATGGTAATTCGACGGTTCCTTTGCCAGATATATCAAGCATATTTAACTCTGTTCGGTTCTGGTTATTTTTCCTTCTTTGTATTTGTATCTGTATTTGGAGAGTGCTTCACTTTCAGAGCCCCCCTATATAGTGTATAAAGTTATGTAGATGTTTGTGTTTGTGCTCCAGATTTAATATCTTCATAGGTAAGAGTTTGAATTTGGATTATCTGTAAAATTAAGTGGAAATATAAATATATATATATATATATATATATATATATATGAGTAAGTTAATGTTTAGCACAACTTCAATCATATATTTACAGATAATTTCACCACATTTAGGTGAAAAAATAAGTCTAGTTAATAAAATAAACAAATAAAAGTCGCCGGAAACGTGATTCATGACCCGTGCTAATGCAGACAAACACTCACACATACACACACACACACACACACACACACACACACACTCATATAGCGTATCGTAGCTTCGGTCAGCCTTTTAGATATGATCTCTTGAGAGCACTTGATTTATTCACTTGTTATATTTATACCTACATTAGTAAACACTTTTAAGCCAATGATATATATATATATATTGTTTTTTTTTTTTTGTTCTGGGATTCACAGTGCATTTTCAAGTAAATCAAATAAGCTCTTATAACATATTCGATGTTTTGTTTTGTAGAAGCATGGATTCACATTTACATTTAAATCTAGTTTAGAACACATACAGACATATACACATACACATCTGTCATACAGGTACATAATGTACCTAGATATAACTGTACATATGCGATTACACACGTCCAGGCATATGATACGTGCTTGATTTATTTACGTGCTTTATTTATTTTAATTTGAATAAAATTTCGTTTTCATTATTATTGATTTTATTGGCTTGATGGAGCGTCAGTCAACATTATGGTTTATTTAAAAAAAAACATGTTTTAAGGAATATATAACTTGCAAGTATACTATATGTATATATATATATATATATATATATATATATATATATATATATATATATATATATATATATATATATATATATATATATATATATATATATATATATATATATATATATATATATATATAATATACATATAGTATACTTGCATTTCTTATGTACAACACTTGAAACAATTACTTTAAACATACATACATACAAACAATTATGGCAATAAAGTATATTACATTTTGATTCCGATTCCGGTTTATATTTCACTGTGCCATTTATACAACAACACCACATTATGTATGTATGCATGTGTGTGTATATGCATGTGTTAAGAGCTCACATACATATGTAATTGTTTTCTTTTATTATAAATTCAAACACGTTCATTTTTGCCAGCACTTAATCACAGATTTTTTCACTGATATTCAGTGAAATATTTCTCACTAACCATACAAAAACAAAAAAATACGAAAAGCGCTTAAAGTGCATATGTGTGGGTGAATTTAACTGACACAGGGTGGGTACACAAGCATATGCACATGCACATCCACATGCATATATATATATATATGCACACATCTCCTAATTACGGTATATGCATGTTTGAATGCGTAAGAGTTGATACTGCATTTCAATATGTACACAAGAATAAAATTTTATACAATTTAACATAAATGGTTTTTTTTCTGCTTTGTATCTAGCAGATGTATGTATTTATGTTGCATTCACTATGCACTGTTTTTTCTTCGTTTTTTCTCAATTGAACCAAAAGCAATTTATCAACACCACTGAAGGAGAACGTGCTTACCATGAGGAACTAACCGAATGGAACGGAACGGAGCGGACCGACCGAACGAACAAACGACGCAACCTCGACTGCGCTCCAGCTTAAACTGAACTTTATTTTGAAGTTAATACATACATACACCGATACGTTCAACATGAACCGTACCTACATACAGACATTCGTATAGCGTTGACTATCTCTACTCATCGGATTTGAGCTAGTAGTAGTACGTTCGTACCTATATATGTATATACGGCATTAATACTCATGAAAGCACAGCTTTGAGCTTTCAAAACAAAATAAAATGCAAAACATAACACGCAACCGTGCTGTAACAAAATCCAAACTAATTAGTATTACGTATGTACATATTTTCCAATACATTTACACCAACATTCACACATTTTTATTCAAGGTATATATGAGCAAATTGAAGACATGTTTCGTATGCAACTTAAAGCCAACTTACCCACACACAGGCACGTTGAGATGTGCATATATTCATACATGTGTATACAGGCATATGTATGTCTGTATGTTTGCCTCTATCTCTCTCAGAGCTGACATTCAAAGAGTTATCGTCTGCAAAGCAAGGTTTTTTCTACTGACCAAACAAGATAATTATTGGCAATTTTTTGCTTTTTATTTATTTGTTTGCCGAAAACATACAAATAAATATAAAACCCACTACTAATACGTAGGTATTTATTTATGGATGCTTAGTAAACAATCGTAGGTAACTTACCATTCAGTTTGTACGTTTATGCAAATGGGCATAGATTTTGTGGTGGCGGCATCAACAGGGTGTTCAAAGTTCACAGTTTGTCCTTGTTTCAGAGTGGTTCATCCTGTTTAACAGCTGATTTCGAATGTTGCACATCGATTGCTATCGAATATATGTTATGAGCTGACCCAATACGCCTATGACTGATAAGACACCCATGTGTCAAGCATGTTGGCTCATTATTTATATAATGAATTAACGGAAACCTATTTTAATTTGATATTTTATTTGGTTACCTGCTACCGTTTATATCAGTCACGGCCAAAAAGCGCAAACTCCCAAATACACGAACTCATCCATACTTGCATACCCATGAATGTATGTGTTCAGAGAGCAGCTTATTCACGCTTACTCTCCCCACGAACGTCGAACGATGGAACTAAAAAAGCAATTAAAGCGGTAGTGTGGTTTCAACTAACACCACCATCGCAATCGCAAAAAAATATATAGACATATATAGGCACATATACACACATACACGAGTGTATTACATATGTTAGGGAGAGAGCAGTGCAGATAGTTCGGCGTGATTGAATTGCGTCACAGCCGCGATCAGTTAACTTGCCTTTTGTGGCTAGCATCCATCCATCCATCCATAGGTGGCGCCGGTAGCAATTGCAGTACGTCGTTTTTTTGTTTATGGGGTCTGTGTGCCAGTTTCATCGATCTGCTTCCGTCGACTTGCAATACGCGAAATTTATTTGGGGAAATGTCGAAATGATTTTGCTAGATGGGTTCCCAAATAGTTTCAACAATCGTTATTACTGGTAACAAAAATAAGACAGTTTTATGTATTTGATATATCCAGAGTACTTTATTGTCACTTTTCAAAGGATTTAATAATGTGTTCGTGCCAACAAATGTATGCACTAAAGGGCAAGTTTCATTGCGTTCCACATTCGAGTACATCTTGACCAACCTCGGCGATCTACTGTCGTCTTTTAGGTCCTGTAAACATATCAAATAATTAGTGAACTGAAAAATGAATCAGTGCGCGAATCATTTTACTTTTCCCATTTAAACAGTTCCAACTCAGTTGAAATCGACAATGGTTAAAATTCCGAAAATAATAATCCCTATACTCATATATTGGTAATAAAAATAGTAGAAAAAAGCACAGAAGCAACTCTTGAATACTTTTTACCAGGAAAATATCCTATTTCAAATCGATCGTTATAAGGGTGTTCGAACCCAGCTCCGAATATGGAAACAAGCAAAAGTTTCATTTAAATTTATTTCCATTCCATAAATCATATATCTACAAATATTGAACGTTAATTTACCGAATACGATTTCGAAAACAAATTGAATATCTGTGCCGTTAATACGCTATACACATTAATAGTACATTATGCAGGAGTGACGCTTCAGTTAGTATTTTAGATTACTGTATTTGCATTTGATAGATGAGATAAAAAAGAGGAAGAATGTTCAAGCCAAGATCCGAGCTTTGAACACACATGCCATCGCGCATCGCGCCTAGCAACGGTACTTTTTACTGCTTACTCTATTAGTGGCAAATTCAAACTGAAGTATGGATTAAAACACAATTCAATCTCGAAGTGGGATTCTTTGAATAGTCAAGAATGCTTGGCACTGCTTGCCGTGTCCTTTGGTTACGTTCAATATCTTCTGTAACAAATTTCAACGAAATATTTAACGTATGGTGTACATATTCTTTCAGAATATTGGTTAATTGGGTAAAAATGCAAACTTTTGCAACTGCTAAGAACCAGCTAAATGCAAAACTGTAGCTTCAATGATATATGAAAAAATTTGAAAATTTTGATATCATATCAATGCACTTCAATGTTTTTTTTGTGACAAATCATCGATTAAAACGATTTGTCACAAAAAAAAAAACATTGAATTGCATTGATTTGATATATATATATATATATATATATATATATATATATATATATATATATATATATATATATATATATATATAATTTTTTTTTAACAAAACCGTTATATCTTGAATATACCAAAAAAATTGTATGATTTCCTGTCGCCACTTTGCATTGAGCGTGTTTGCAATAACAAATCGAACATAAGTCTTAGGATTGCAGCCATTTCCTACCTCGTACTCTTCTACTGAAAGCATTAAGCATTTGGGAAAAAAGGTCTATGAGAATATATAAATATGATATTCAAATGCCTTTACGGACCCATAGCATTAGATTCTTGAATTGTACGATATAATCTATATTTTACATTGAAGTATTAACGCCAGTTCAAACACCTATCCTTATAGATGTTTTAGTGAACTTGTTCAATACCATTAATATATAGAAGCCGACGCATGTTTTGAACATACATATTTTCTTCCTCTCAATTAACACATTTGTTAAATATCCAAATTGAACAGACAACAGGAATATACATATAGCTTGGATGGGGGGTTCAATACACATTGAAGAACATTACTGAGGCATTACAAACAAATGTTAACACACTCATATTCACACAACTCACACACCTACAAAAAAATCAAGTGTTAATTTCGTGGCACATTAGGATTGCGATCCGTCCATACTTTTAACTATACAGCGATCGACTCAGAGTAACATTGATATATTAGATAGTACGTGACGTATACAGACTGGCACGCTTGAGCCACCAATTGATTATAAGGAAAAAGAAAACTTACTTTATTCATATTTGCACCCCGATAGATAGATATATCGTTTATATATTTATATATATATTATATATATTTTGCTGCAGTCAAATACAGTTAAATACAAATTCGTCCAAAAAAATATCATGGATATCTTAATTCTTAAACGTAAATTCATAATTCGATTTTCGAAATGTGCTCTATAGTTAATAAATAACATAATATTGTTAGGATATCAAGGGTAACCTTTTAGCAAACGGTTAAAAAAAATGGTTTAATATTAGTTACAAATTCTCACCTAAATATATTAATTCTGAAATATATATATAATTTGAAGCTTTTCCTTATATCTATACAAGTTGAAAAACATCGCATTATCGTAATACGAAAATCAAATTATAAACCCTTATAAACTTGCTTGATAATAAAGCAATAGCTTTTAGTTACCCCTCAATCCATACTCACCAGGACCTGCGCTGATGCACAACTGAACACAACATTGAAGATAAAATATGTACGCATATACATCGCATATATTTGAGAAATATATGATCAAGGGGCAATTATATATATATATATAATTCTTCACGATGCCATATTAAAAAATATTATATATATATATATATATATATATATATATATATATATATATATATATATATATATATATATATATATATATATATATATATATATATATATATATATATATATATATATATATATATATATATATATATATATATATATATATATATATATATATATATATATATATATATATATATATATATATATATATATATATATATATATATAAGGACTTCACGATGCCATTTTGGTGAATCAGGTTGATAATATATTGTTTTGTATTGTATTTTAAGTATGCTCCATAAGTTTTCGGTTTTGTTTTTGTTTTTATTAAATGAAATTTCACACAAATATATGTGGAGTGTCGAGTGTGTAAAACGTAAATCAATTCATCGATAGATAGATTGATTTTTGTATTATATATCCATACTGGTCCATGCATTTTATCTCAACGGTTGTCTAAAAACGACGACGTCCCCATGGAACATTATTTCCGCCATTATTTCCACGTTGATTGCCACCTTGGTTCATATTGTTAACCCCAAATTCAAAAGCAGCGAAGGAGTCCTATTCGAGCAAGGAAAGTACAAGTGTTCAATAGATTTGTTACTGTTTTTTTTTTCCATTTTTCATTTGTCTATATATACTCATACCCTATTACTATACCCACATATAGCTGTAAATATGAGTTTAAACATTATTTTCCGCTTTTACCAATGTTATCCGCACATATATTAAAAAAAAAAATCAAGCATTCGGCACATTCGAGTCCTTGTGATTTTCTATACCGTGTGCGTCAAGCAAAATCTGATATTCCAAATATGTTGTTTGCTCCCCTTTACTATGTATTTGGGAATAATATTAAATAAATTTTCAAACGCTTTAAACTAGAAACAATTATAAAAGAATACTTCGTATCTATATAAAACCACATAATCAGATACTAAGTCGTAAGGAGTGTTTCTATATATATATGCCACCAGACTCACCCAATGAAGTAAATATGAAAATGAAAATGTAAAATTCTAGTCCAATGCTTGCCTTTTCTATGTATTTAGGCATATTACATATAACTGTACAGTACAGTAAGAAGTTGACGTAATAGTGTCCTCTACGTTAACCTACCTGCTGTTGATTATTTCCGCCAGGCCCATTGTTGCCGGCCATGGATGAGTTGTTATTACCTAAATGCCAAATGCAAAATTTTTAAAGTTTTCTTTTTCTAACTCGGTAGCAATGCGGGAACTTACCTCGGAATACTTCAAATGGCGAATTGCTATTGCCTTCGAAATTATCAAAGTTTGAATTGCCACCACCGCCGCCACCGTTGTTGCCACCGATCTGATCCAGCAATGTATTTAGCTGCTGGGCCTGCATAAACAATGTGTTTTCCTGCTGGCGACGGCGCATATCCTCCTCCTGGCGTACCATGCGACTCTGCATTTCAGTCTGATGGCGACGCATGGTTTCTTCCTCCCGTTTACGCATCTCCTCGGCCTGTTTTTCACGCATTTCCCATTCCAACTTCTTGCGCTCATTGTCAGATTCGCGTTTTCTTAATTCTAAAAAAGTAGTCGAGGATTAGCTAACGAATTGAATGCTGCTTAGAGATTGAAGAAGCTGATGAGATCAACAAACGGGCACCGGGTCCCGAACGCCTTACCCATAAAAACATATTTTCATAATTCCTATATGTATATAAACATATAGTTACATTAACTATTTACTATAATCAATTTTGTGCTACCCACCGAAAAGTATTTTAAGATTTACATACAGTTAGAAAATACTTTATATAAAAATAAAGCTCGAAGAATACATTGTTATATATATATATATATATATATATATATATATATATATATATATATATATATATATATATATATATATATATATATATATATATATATATATATTGTATAATATACAAATATATAATTCAAATCATCAGATCACACCTGCCTAAACATTTAAGAATAGAAAATCCATCTTTCAGTAGAGTACAACGTACTCGTTTTATTTCAATCAAATTGATTCCGAGTTTTCCGTTATTTAAGGAATTGCGATATGCAATATACTATATACATAGTACACCATATAGCTCAAATCTTATGCTAGATACTAACTGTATCCCAAGCCTTTCATTTTATTGATAAGGGCCATTAGCAATTAACCTCAAAATGCCCACACATAAGGCATGAATATATATATATATATATATATATATATATATATATATTCATTTGATGTCATTAGTGCAACTTGTTGCTTTTGGTTTTAAAGTACTTTACGAATCAGTGTACCCTCTGTTCGAGCAAAAGCTTGACTATTACCAAAAACAAACAATGTTTCGTCGAGATAAACAGATAAATGTTAATGATATATTTAAATTAAATTAAAGAAAATACGAGTAAGGATCAAATGGCTAACTTTGGCATGCCAAAGACAAGAAACCCTTGCAGACAGGGATTCGCAGGTTTTATTTTACACTATTTATGTCTTTATGTCTTGGAGCTATAAGTAGAATTTCCTGATTTTCGGGGCGTAAATTAATAGTGAACTTAATATTTGAAGTTCCTTCAAAAGATATTAAGAGTTACTACTTTATTTCGATTGAAATAAGCTGTTTCAATAAAAATAAGATGTGATAATAATAAACCTATCAAACTTTTTTATTTGCTCGAGAAATCTAGGAAGATAAACCAAATCTGTAAAACAAAGACATATAGATACATAGTGACATGGCTATCCGATCAGTACCAGAAATACGAAGTTGTCATAAATAATAGTTCCATAAAATTAGCTTTCCAAACATGACAATAGTTTAGCATCGACACAGACAGACATAATAAATTAAAATGTTCCTCTTTCGATAATGATTAAGAATTTTTATACTTTATGAATATTATAAGAAAACATCTCATTTCGTGACAGAGATAATGACCACCCTAAAGAGCATTTAAAATAATATGCAATGCCAATGATTATGCATTCTCAGTACTATTATTTCAGATAATATATCATTATATATCAAAATTTAATCATAAGAATCGACCCCCTCTCAAAAAGAACACAACTGAGTTCAGTTTCGTTGGAAAAAGTTCCCAAGAAAATATTTTTGCATTTCTATAAATCAGATTTGCATATCATGTGACCTATGTAAATCCTTAAAGAAGACATCACATTTGACATTTCAAGATATCAAAATGAGATACAAGTGATCATAAATCGTATTTGTCATTATAACACATATATGTTTAATACAAAAGAAAACAAGATATCATCATGTTACTTAAGCTCATAACATGCTCACATGTTCAATATCGCAAGAGGACTGTTAAAAAACAATCGGTAGGGCGTCGAAAGTTTTTATATATTCACAGTTCTTAAATATAATACAAAATATATGTTTTAAATTGTCGATACAATATATCGATCATCGATACCATTAGATCATTTTTGACTAAGGAATGGTTTTCTTCCACCGTATCACTGTTGTAATACTTTCAAAGAGTAAAAACCAATTTAGTCTATGCTTTTACTAGCTTTAAGTCCATTGCCACTGTAGATATTCATATTCATTGATTGCTTAAATTTTTTTTCCTGGATTGGAAATTCGATTCGATTGGGACAAGGAATCCCACTTAGGTAGATACACAGAGAGATAGAGAGGAGGAGGGAGAAAGAGAGATATAGAGAGAATATGCGTAAAAACTTCGGCTAGCCAGAAGTTAAGTTATGATTTTTGAATTTGATACTCGTATTACCCTGTTATACTAACCTTGACGCAAAAGTTCTGTTTCTTGCTCATAGCGAGCATACTCCATCTGAGCATCAAGTTTTTCTTCTTCCATTTTGAGCTCGCGCTTGAGAGCATCTTGTTTGCTTTTAAATAGATCATGCAACTGCTTCCATCTGGAGCCGTACTCGTGCTCAAATGAATTCTGATCAGCGAAACGGGGGCCAACGCTGCGCTCCTGATTGAACTCTTGTAGCTTCTTATTAAGCGCCTTCTCAGGCAGTCCGTCATTATCATCGTTGATTTCCATCGGCTCCACCAAGCACGGACGCAACGAGGCTGTTATAAAGAAGCATTTCTCATTGCACAAGCGGAGGCAGGCGCTGGCCGATGACTTTTTGGCAAACTCGACAGTACCTTCGCCTAAATGTTTGCCACGATCGTCGACTGTAATACTGGCCCGCTCAATGGGACCAAAGATTTCGAAGGCCTTGTAGAGCAGCTCGTTGGAGACAAATGGCGTCAGATTGCTAACACGCAAGATAGTTGCATTGGGGGCGAAACGGACGCGCAATTGACGCCCCTTGCGCATTGAACCGTCTAAGGCGCGTTTGGCCTTTTCGGCATTAATATGATAGTCGACCTTAAGGAATGTGAAGTTCTTTTCCAAGTTTGAAAATATCTCGCCTATTTCGCCATACGGCTTAAACATTTCGCGCAACTCCTCATCGGTAATGTCATTGGTTAAATTACCAACATAGAGCCGATTGCGGCCAGAGAACTTGGTCTCTTGGGCGACTTCAATAGGTGGCAGTTCATGGGTGGGACCGCAAATACTACGTAAGCGTTGGGCAATAAAGAAATCATCACCACGCTGCGAATTGTTCCCGCCGCCAGAATTAGGACCGCCGCCGCCGCCGCCGCCACCACCACCACCACTGCCGCCACCACCACGCGATCCGCGATTCCTATCGCGTCCATTGCCACCTCCGCCGCCGTTACCACCGCCTCCACCACCACTACCGCCTCCGCCGCGAGCCCTAAATCCCAAATGGGCATGAGCTTGAGCCTGTGCTTGAGCTTGGCCCTGGACCTGAGCTTGAGCCTGGGCTTGAAGCTGTGCCTGGGCTTGGGCAGCTGAATTAGAATTGGATTGATTCGGATTGTTAACTTCGTTAGCTTTGTCATTGAGATTTCCTCCGTCCGGTTTCGGTGGCTCGGTTGTGGACTTTTGTTGCTATATATGTGTGTATTATATATTATATATTATATATATATATATATATATATATATATATATATATATATATATATATATATATCATGTGAGTATATAAAAAAGAGATAAATTTGATTTACACTACGCATGCGACCAATTCACTGCAAATAATTATATATATATATATATATATATATATATATATATATATATATATAATATATATCTATCATTTATATATATATATATATATATATATATATAAATTATATATATTTTTGGAAGAAGTTTCGTTTCAACCCGACCAACAAAATACAGGTCCAGTATACACTGTATAATATACATTAAGTTAATGATTCCTTTTTATACACCGTACATGTTCAATAGTATATAAGCCATTGAATGTATAGTTACACTCCATTAAACTTTCATAAATTGTAAAAAAAAAAAATAAAATTGTGTGCTGTAATTCCCAACATAATATTAAAAAAGTAATGTTTTGAAAAGTTTAGAAAAAAATACCAAAAATGTAGCCACCAGGATCATCAATGCTAACTGTTTCTTTAAACAACGAAAATATTTAATACTTATATCCGATATATGAGATATTTTAAAGCAAGTTAGTAGTGAACGGTCCCGCCTTTTTTTTCAAAATTAATTCCAAAAACTTAAATGACATCGTGGACCTTTAAATAACTATGTTGATGTATTACATGGTTTTTCAGACTCGTAAACGTTCTGGGTCAACCTTTCCAAGACATTACTGATGATATTTAGGTCGGGAAGTTTGGCGGTCATTCAATAATGAACCCACGATTTCATCGACCAAGTAGTGGGGATTGCTGTGCTGAAAATTTCAACTCAACAAATCATATGCACATCGGCAATTAGGTGTGATTTCCGAAGCTGTAGGTCTATTTTTTTTTAGTGTATGTGGATATCGTTTTTTGAGCAAGTCTTTAGACTTTTCAAAAACTCGGCGTAAGGATTTTTTTTCTTTTTCTGGGATTCCTACAGAGATCTCATCTGAGGATAGCAAAACCAAAAAAAAATCCAAGTTTCGTGCAATAAAAAAAATAGAAAAATCAAATAAGTATATGAGGACGACCAGTATACATATAATATATGTATATATATATATCTCAATATATATTATTTATTTCATTCATTACTTTTTTTCATATGTTTAAACTAAACAAGAACTTTAAATGTTTAATTATTTTTTCAACAGTCTTTCAAGTTATATCTCTTCAACAAGAGCTCTGATTTAAGTGAAATACATATATATGCTTATATAAAAATAGTTAAAGGAAACTAACTGATCTGTAAATTTTCAAACATATGTATTAATTTTTGGCTCATCTGAATATGTTTGCGAATAAAATGTGGATGTTAAAATAAGTCAAATAAGAGGCTGAATAGAATCTGATGCCCCAAGAAGCTAACAGCATAGTCGTCCGTTCACATAATGTATCAAATTTTCTCTGTAAAAAAATATGAACGGATGAATAAATATGCAACGGCGTCAAAAAAGCGACATATTCCTTAAGCTTGAATCTCGGCATTTAAAAGTGCCAGTTGAGCGACATTAAGACGAATTATTCATTCGAGATGCTAAATATTTGAACAGATTACAGATAAAAAAACTTTTAAATAAGGTTAAGAACACTGTAGCCTTTCCCGCCTACAACTATTATTTCCACGACATTCAAAAGGAGAAATGAATTTAAAGTCGCCCTCACACCTGTGCAGGTGGCGTCTTGGTGTTGAGAAACTCTAATTGAATTATATATGTAAAATTATAATTATTAAATATACAAAGAAATTGATTTAATTTAAATCAAAGTATTCGTTGAAGAAACTTTTGAAAAACCTATTCAGTTGAGCGCAACTGAATCGAGCGCTTTTCATCGAATTGCTCAATTATTTCCAATTGACTTAATTTAATTATAGACCAATTGTAAAATATATCATTTCGCACATTTGAGAAACATTTTGTTGGAATGGTTTGTACAGATGCTGCAAGAACAAAACTATTCCTGTACTATATTCAAATGTCAATACGTATTCGTGATATTTGCAACAATATTAGAGTTGTCGATTTATAGATACCCTTTCACTCAATCACGTTTTCCATAAATCATACTTCAAGAAAGGTGTCATGTATAATGTGTCACGGTATAATTGAAAAAGTAATGCACGAATGGCATTAAAAAGTGGTACTGCACTTGATGAAAAATACATTGTACCTTTTTTGGTATAATTGTTGTAATTTATAATTTAAGCAAATATTTGCGCATCTTCTAATCTTAAAATATAAAATAAAAACTGACGTAAAACGCTGCAAAATTATTTATATTTTAAATTTCGGTTGTATACCTTTAAATATATTGTGTTTTTAATTACTAGACAATAACAACTCAATATCACTAGGAAAATATATTATTAAATGGAGCAGCATCAGCTCAGACACATGTACTGGGGTTTCTTTAGAATTGCGCTAGTTAAACCCATGCAACCCAAATAAATTTCATTTCACGTGGAAATGTGCGAAGATTAACAGTTAGATCAAAAGCAAGAAATAATTTTAAAAATGTGAACAGTTGTTTCAACAAGCAGTGCCTAAACATACACGTACCGTTAATAAATACGCATATATGATGCGACTTCACACAAACGTTGTACTCTTACATGTACATCTTTTTATTTATATGTATATTAGAATGTAACCCTCAATCCCCAAATTCTTAATATGAAGACCACTTTCCGTTTGCCGGTTGTACAAAAACGCACAAAAACAAAGAGTGCTTCAAGCTGACATGACAGCACAACCCGCTTCAAGTCAAACGCCATTGGTGCGAACGAGATGAATAATATAACACTCGCATACTGTACGATACATGCGCACATACATACGTGTATTTGTGTAAGTATATTTGAAGAGGTGTGTATACGTATGAATGTAATACGAATTTCATAATTTCAATTCAGAAAGCAACGAAAATATTGTTTGAAAATGTAATTAAAAGCAAATAGTGGACACACTAAATATGCACATACATATATATACATATGCATATTTCTATACATACATACATTCGAATGCATGTAGACCTTAATAGTTATTGCACCAAAACAAAAATGAAGGAAAATTGTAAATACACAGCCGTATGCAACATTTGTACATTAGATTTCAGCTTGTAGTAAGCAAATAGAAGAAAATATTAGTTGCATTTCACATTTTCTAATCATTTTTGCCACGTTTTTACTGAAATTGTACAGTATTTCAACAAATATGGCCTAATGTCGCCATTGCAATTGTAGATATTACTTTTTGCTTTTTTTTTTGAGTGTACATACAAACATACATTCTTAAATACCGACTAGTCTGTCGTTTTTTTTTTTTTTTTTTGGTGCATGCATACAAAAAAACGATCCTTCGGCCGTTAAATGGGATGATTAGAAAATTGCCGCCAGCAGTAATTAATCGAATTGATTGCAGTCACTTTTGTGTTTCGCACAAATGTATGTAGAATCCATTGCAGTGCATTTGTACTTACATTTAGATTTTGAAAATTCGACCTATTTTGGTTGCCGCCACGATTGCGGTTACGATTTCCACCTCCGCCAAATCCACCCTTGTTCCCAAAGTTTTTATTTTGATTCTGGCCTCCGCCGCCGACACCATTCTGATTGTTCGGCCCAAAACGTTGGCGTTTCTCTGCTGGACCACCATCTGTGGCACCATCAATTTGCTTCTGTGGGCCGTGTTTTCCGATATTTTTATTAGGCTGATTATTAGCTCTTGCTTGTCGTTGTGGTAGCGGTGTTGAATTGCTCGAATTATCCATTTTTGCAGATATTTCCATTACAATACAATATTAAAGAAAAAAAAAATATTTTGCAGCGCCAATTACACAACCGTCCAGCTCGCTACAGAAACTGAAGCGTAATGAAAATAGACTAATTGTGGAATCGAAACAGTTCTATTTCTGTCAACGTTGCTTTTTCACTTATCGATATATGCTAGCGATGGGAGACGTATTGATGCTATTATACAAACCTAATTCGATACTAAAATCATATAAAAGTTTGAAACAAAGTATATTTATTTTTAAAACAATAGAAGCTTGTACACAGCCATGTCAAGTTTTAAGGAATTCAAACTTGCATCGATACTTAACAGTTTAATTTAAATTTGGAGTTGATATACAAAAATATCTATTTTGGAATTTCGATAAGTAAAGTATAACTGTTTTTGTTGTGGAATGTCCAGCACTCGTAGGCAATCTATATATACATATGTATATATACATATATATACATGTGTGTAAAGAAATAAATGTGTATATATAGATAAAAAATATATATTCATATAATTTGAGTTTACCTATGTCATAAAATCCTCTTTTCATATACTTAAGAAAAACCTCGATTGGCAAAGTTAAAAGCTTGCGACGAAACCCCTCTAGGATTGCCAAAGTAGCACAGGTCAGAGCTTTTAACTGTAAGACGTTAATGTTTTTTAAAGCTATATATATGAATTAATCATTTACTTACGGTTGCAAATACAACATAATAGACAAGAGTAGTTGGAAAAAGGAAGAGTATTGCAGAAAAGAATATGGTTGCCAGATATAGCTGGCGATTCATATAGTTGTGTGCTTCAATTCTATCTAAACGAAATTAACGACACTTATTTTAATATGTATATCAGCATATTGGTGGCTGTCTTACTTCTTAAGATATTATAGCGATTGCCTCGTACCACTTGCCATAATACGGTAAGTCCTTTAACTTCCACATTATTTAAACTATAGGAAGAGATGTTGCTAAGAGTCGCATTTTAAATAATAATTGTAACTCTTACACTTTGGTATAAACATAAAAACAATGAGCATGTAAGCCAACAATTGAAATCAAATCAGCAAGGAGCGCGAGTTGATACGTAAATCCCAAACACCCAAAAGCTCCAATGGCAAGAAAAACTTGACGTACAATGGGTTCAATCAAATCTGAAATAAAATTAATTAAATTTCATATTTCATTTTAAAAACCTCATTGTAAACTTAGAGATTTACCCAAAAAGGTTGACCACAGTTCAATATGATATTTAAAGCAATCGAGAAAAAAATTATTAAGATGTATGTTGAGTTTTAGGCCAATGGGACTACCTTCCAATACTTTTAATAGGCTATATAGCTGCTGTATGATAATCTGTATGTAAGATATGACCTAAGAATATAGAACATTACATTAAATTTTGTATACTTACATGAGAGATTTGAATAAGGAAATCACCAGGATGCGAGACAAACGTGAACAATATCAACATCAATATAATACCCAATGCACGGTCTATCATGATATTTGTCAATCTAGAGCTGAATGCAAGCGAATAAGTTACAAATGCAGGTAAAACAAATATTATTTAGATAACTTACCACGTTGCGTTTATAGTTTGCCATTCCTTATAATGCTTATAGATTACTGTATGTGTTATGATGCTATTGACGAATGTGTTTCCAACGATATACTGAAATAGTTGCATTGGAATATTTGCTAGCATATATATGGATTGATTGCTATAGAACCATAAGTCTTTTGCTTTGTGTAATGGATCTGGGTTGGGTTGCACCAACTGGGCCAACATATAGAAATCGCATTCGTCATTAACATGACTCTCCCTTGTCCAATGATTGAGAGTGTTTTGCTCTTTGATCACAAGACTGCTTAACGTTTGCTTATCATAGAGAATCAGCTTGATTTGGTTGAGGCTGTCGGGTGTGATTCCAGTGAACATAAGCGCAATGTTTGGCGATTCGTTTGTGTAAGTGAAGCATAAGCACATATCATTTGAACGACAATAATTGCTATCTGCGTAAGAATCACTGCACAGGATAGATCCCAAGAAACGCATTTTATGGGTGTCCAAGTCGAATTTATTGCTTTCAGCATCAATGACATAGTAGACGACGACATTGTCTTCGCTAATGTGTAGCTGGCCGTACAAATTGCAGGCACGTTTTTGATAAAAGTATTCAGTAGGCAAGAATATCTTTATGC
The DNA here is from genome assembly GCA_035045825.1 of Drosophila eohydei. Taxonomy (NCBI): domain Eukaryota; kingdom Metazoa; phylum Arthropoda; class Insecta; order Diptera; family Drosophilidae; genus Drosophila; species Drosophila eohydei. Next base: position 2,106,777 of record JAWNOT010000023.1, on the reverse strand, counting down.
TCATGTTTACAAAACAAAATGAATAACTCGATATATTTTAATTTATGCATATTTCGATAGCACTTTTACCATCTAGCAATATCGATACATTTCTAGATGTTAGATGTCTATGCATCTCTGATGTGTGTTTTTGTTTCAATTCACCATTTCATATTTTTCATTTTTCACGTGTTCTGTTTTATATCGTTTCGCAGATATTTATTGACATACACATTCGCATTTTAAAGGGATACATATTTCATCGGCTTTTGTTTTATAGTTAAAATTTTTTTCGTGTAAAGCTTTTGTGCAAATATTATAATGGGATATGATGGTAAGTTGCAATTTTCTTTCGTGCTGCCCATGGCAGAATGATATATACATATGTTCCAATGTGCTTAAGTTCAAGCTTCGGCTAATTTACACATGCATGCATATACGTAAATAAGTTTACATAAATAGAATAGGCGACTGTATTAATGCTTGCCAATTTAGATTGCACACTTGCTACAACGTTAGAGAGATTTATTTAAATGTGATCAAATTATTTTCTCATTTATCGTTTATATTGCATGCTCACCGGCCGACATATTGAGCGCTATATACATACATACGTGCACATCCATGTATGCAATTAATTTTATTTCGTTTTATTTTCGTTTTTGTTATCCTTGTTCTTTGATTACCTCACGAGCAGCACTCAACAATTTATATGTGTGGCTACGTGATTAATGTGACATATTGCATACTTTTTTCCCACCAAAATGTCCGCGTTGTAGATTACAATGGGCCACTTTTCACTATACATGAATAAATATATACGTATGTTAGGTAGTGAGATTGTATGTGCCTGAGAAGAGGATGCGCACATGAACATATATATGTATGTAAAACTTCATCAGTATACAACACACTATTTAATGTAACTTGTGCTTGCGATATGTATGAATTGTAATATGGATTAAAGCCGGTAATACGAATGCCTATATGCACATTTGAGTGAACGTGTACAGTACCTTCAAGAGTTAAACGTACACCAATAAATATGTTCACAATGAATCCTGATAATTATAAATATTACGCTATAGTTGCATGCTGTATGAGCCGGTATCTTAGAACTTCAATTTAAATGTTGGCTTTGTAAATCTATTATGAACTTTAGACAAACTTATTTATATGTGTTACCAAATACTAGTCATCTCACAATTCTAAAATTGAAAAAAAAAGTTTCAATTAATATGTTCATTTGAAATATACATTTTACAATTCATTGATAACATATCTTAAAAATTATAAAAAAAAAATGCAACGTAGGGCATTTTTATATTGAAAAAAAGACTAAATCTATATGGAAAAATAAATCAGTGCCTGAAAAGCCGGGTAATACCTGATATTGAAACTGTATGAAGACATTAATACTATTAACTGGAAGCCATTTTCTCAGACTTATGCATGCATACAAATGTTTATAATATAAAAAATAAATCTTACTTTACTCTAACAGATCGTGACCGTGATCGCGACAGGCGCCGCCACCGTTCTCGATCTCGTGACCGGCATCGTGACCGCTCTAGGGACCGTCGCCATCATCGGAACTCGCGTCGCAAGCCGTCATTGTATTGGGATGTGCCGCCACCTGGCTTCGAGCATATAACACCAATGCAGTACAAAGCGATGCAGGCGTCGGGTCAAATCCCGGCTAGCGTAGTCCCAGATACGCCGCAAACAGCTGTGCCCGTAGTGGGGTCAACTATAACTCGTCAGGCACGTCGCTTATATGTGGGCAACATTCCGTTCGGTGTCACTGAGGAGGAAATGATGGAGTTTTTCAATCAACAAATGCATTTAGTTGGCTTAGCACAAGCCGCCGGCAGTCCAGTGCTGGCATGTCAAATAAATTTGGACAAAAACTTTGCTTTTCTTGAGTTTAGATCTATAGATGAGACCACCCAGGCTATGGCCTTTGATGGCATCAATTTGAAAGGACAAGACCTCAAAATAAGGCGCCCACATGATTATCAACCAATGCCCGGCATTACGGATACGCCGGCAGTAAAGCCCGCTGTTGGTAAGTCATATAGAACAAAATAAGTTGACAAATGTCTCAATAATTCGATTAATTTTCTTTATATAATAGTCTCAAGTGGAGTTATCTCAACAGTGGTACCCGATTCACCACACAAAATATTCATAGGTGGTCTGCCCAATTATTTAAATGATGAACAGGTAAGCAATGAGTTGTACATATTGTGCAGAAAGTATTAAAACAGTTGTAAAATAGTAAGAATAAGAATAATAATAATAAAATTAAGGAGTTAGTCCAAAAACCATGTGGATATATTTCGGCCTTTGATGACAGAATCGATTAAGATAGAAAAGAGAACATTTCTTTCCTTTTTCCACATATAGATACATATCCATTCCTTGAGGCTCTCCTCCACATACGTAGAATTCTGAAAATTGGTAATCTGAACGATGCTGACCTTAACTAGAACTCTGGCATACGGTCTAGTTCTGTTTAGTCAGATCCCTTTTTTTATCTGAATTTATACAGGCAGAGTCGTATAATCAGTATAGTTAGCGAGATATTATAAAATGTTATATTGCTATGGTTCTACAATTTGCGTTTTACTGTATTTCAGGTGAAAGAATTATTGCTATCATTTGGTAAGCTAAGAGCGTTTAACCTCGTTAAAGACGCGGCCACTGGCTTGAGTAAAGGTTATGCCTTTTGCGAATACGTTGATCTAAGCATTACTGATCAGGTAAGTTTGACAATTTGGTTTTATAAATTCATTAACTAAATGATAAATATTCATTCAAGTCAATTGCTGGATTAAATGGCATGCAGCTAGGAGATAAGAAACTGATCGTTCAACGTGCCAGTGTTGGTGCCAAAAATGCTCAGAATGCTGCTAATACAAGCCAGTCGGTGATGTTACAAGTACCAGGCTTATCGACGGTAGTAACATCTGGTCCACCCACTGAGGTGCTTTGCTTGTTGAATATGGTCACTCCTGATGAGCTGCGCGATGAAGAGGAATATGAGGACATATTAGAGGATATTAAGGAGGAGTGCACGAAATATGGAGTCGTTCGCAGCGTTGAGATACCACGTCCGATTGAGGGCGTGGAAGTTCCTGGGTGCGGCAAAGTATTTGTCGAATTTAACTCGGTACTCGATTGTCAAAAAGCTCAACAAGCGTTGACTGGCCGTAAGTTCAGCGATCGTGTTGTTGTTACATCATACTTTGATCCAGACAAATATCATAGACGCGAATTTTAGATCAAGTTTCTACGTATTTCACACATTCACCAATTTGTCCAATAAAAGAAGAAAGCAAACAAACAAAAAACAAAAAAAGATCACATAATAAAATACCAATTCATGAATTTTATCCAATATACCGTTATTTTTCTATCACTTTAAAAATAGTGTTAATGTCCGATAGATCTTCAAATGAGTTTTACTTCGATTGAAAATTCCACAAAAATTAAGCAACACTTACGCCGTAAAATCTTTATTTGGCATTGACGAATAGACAAAAAACCGTACAATACATAAATATGTTAACATGTGGATAAAAAAATGTATAACATCATTTACATACAATGTCTAATTGATATTTCAATATATAATATATTTACGCAAATAACTTAAAACAGTTAAAAGAAAACAAAGCATAACTCATTTAGTGAAGTGCAAGATGCAAATGCGATATGATAACTACATTAAAAATGCGGTGAATCTAAGATGTCAAATATGGAATTTGCTCGACACTGCTGCTACGTTTGTACTATGAAATTGACGATTTCATAGTCAACCGCCGCCACTTTTGTGATATTAAACATTAAATTTAATTCATATATATTTGGGCTTTCACGATTATCATACGGTGTAAATACAAATTCGGCTATGAGATTGTGTAATAGTAAGCATAGCCGTCATATCTATTCACACACACATGCATACACACACACATAACCATTTCATGGGACGACTTTGAATTAATTTGCTCCGTTTATACGCACTTCCTATTTGAAATTCTGTTCCATAAACACGAGGTTGATTTCTTAATTATAAGTCGAATAACAAACATAATACTGATAAGTAAAACTAAATGCAAGTTGATATAGTAATATTTTTAAATCAATTAATCTTTATCATTAAGAAAGATCTATGATAAAAATTTATGATTTGAAAAAGTATAAACGCTTTTGCAGGTAAAATTGTTCATGAAGCAATTTTAAAATAAACTATAAAGAATACTAAACAGAAATTATCAAAAAAGTATATGAACTTCTTGACATTACATAGATTTCGTTTTGTAAACTTTTTGAACTCTTCTATTGAGTTTCCTCTGTTATATAAATCTTCATTAAAAAATATATAGAATCTAGTTTACACAAGGAAACAGCAGTTTTAGTAACAATCCAATAACAGTGCAAGGGTTTGCTCTATAAAAAGGTTGGCATATAAACAATATATACACTTAATTTACTTTTTATTACTTTTTCATGTACTAATATAACCGATTTGAATGATCAATCAAAATTTAAGGACGAAATGGACACGTTTCAATTCTAAATTTGAAAAGTCCCTCAAATTCTTGCTATGACATTTTCAATAAGTGGATAAGAAAATGACAGTAGTTTTCAAAATAGGAATTTAATCCTCATAAATGACATTTTCTATAATCAAACGATCAATGCTATCGGTTAAAATATTCGTAAACTATCGATATAAAAGGCACTACAAAAGATTGAAGAAACATATTTTTTTATCATATATTGGCCTTAAGTTTGGGGTATAGGGTAGTTGTTGTTAGCTTTGCTTCGTAAAATCATGAAATCAGGCGTTTAAGGAAAACACTGGTATCACGAAATTTTCATGGCATGCATGGTTTGTAAAGGAATGCAAATACGATCATGTAGTCTTCCACGTGCAAAATGAAGCTTTGTTAAGTTTTAACAAATAGCTGCGTTAGATATGTATGCGCTTTGTTAAGAATAAGATAAATATGTATTTGTTTGCTGTGATATGTTTTGAAGTGCATTGTAATCTTCACAATGCTCATTGTTCATACGTATACTTGGATGTGGGCTATTTTATTGCACTAAGTAGATGTCCGATTTGAAATTTCTATATTGACTAAAAGGGAAGACAGCTCCAGCTCCTCGCTGAACTTGTTGCGCAGGATCACGCTGCGATAGCCTTGGCGCACGCAGGTCAAAGGATAACAGGCCTGGGCTATGAAATGTGTTTCGGCAAACATATCCTCGTCTTGCACCTCGAAACGCAGCAACGCAAACTGAGGATTGTGCACTGTGAATTTGAAGGATTCATTCCAAATAGGATTGAACCCGTTCTCATTAACTTTGCTGCGATATTTGACTCCACTGTCAAACGTAGCGCCAACGATTTCCACCACAATTTGCGGATTATTCGATTTGCCACCACGGAATAGATGACGAGCTGCAATGATGCGTATGCTGACATTCGTTTCGGTGAGGACATCCGACAAAGGATTGTTGGGATTGAAGTTTTCAGACATCATAAATGCTGGTTTCAGTATGTAGCCGCATTGGCCATTATTTCGAAATTTAGCCTGATTGAGTTGCATGGCTTTATCGCCGGTTTGATAATTCAATGCAATCATTTGTGAGCCAATGTTCCAAAATGGCATAGGGTTAAAGTTGGATGAGTCCAAGCGTTGACCCTTTGGATAAATGCGACTAATTTGGTTGCGATGATACGATAGAAAAAGCGGCATATTTTGTTGGATAAACTGCTTTTCGGCTTTTGTTTCTGGAAAGCTGGACATCTCTTGGAATATCCACGAATGATCTCGGAACGGTACACTACGGAAATAGATAATTAAATCCGACATCTCCTTGGCTACACGTGCTGTGCGCTCCTTTTTACGCCGTTCAGTGGCCAATTGACTAGCGATCAGTGCCGCGTCCTGTATGGCTTTGATCCATTCATACGCTGTTTCCTGATTATCGAATCCAATTATAAATGGATTTTGCATCGTAGGCGTTTGGATTTGTAGCTTTATTATAATGCCTGGTTCGTTCGATTCGAAGAGAGACGCCACTGCACCGTAGATCTCAATTGAATCGGTGCGTCCATCGTTGCCTTCGTCGTTCACTGAGTTGTAATCTTCAGTGGCGGAATCAATGACCTTTACAAACAAAAGGAAAATGTGATTATTTATTTGCCTGAAAAAGAGATACACTGCCCTCTATATATAGTTCTTAGCACATAACAACTCACTTTGACATAGTTAGCGGGCAGATGTTGCTGGATCATGCCACCGTAATCACCTTTCCACCACATAGAGTTGTTTCTTTGAACATTGGTTATTATCGCGTGCTTTGGAAATGAAAGTTCATCGGGCTTGTCGGCCTTATAGCTATAAAGAGCCTTGCATGTGACATATTCCTCCAGATTGGAGCCCATATAGTTGGATGCGCCAGAGATATCGTTATTTCTATGCTCGCCGTGCGACTGGGCATTCTCTAATAGAGTCTGTCGCAGCAGTTCCAGCGAAACGGGATGGACGAGCTTCACATTGCGATATAGCGGATTTCTCATATAATAATGAATTAGTGATACTAAAGATTCGAATTGCATCGTATCAATCGCATACAGGCGACCCTCCTGTATGATTCGACAGTGTTTAATTTTCCGATTTATCGTAAACGATATGACAAACGTATTGATGCTCTGAACCGATGGCCGCACCAGAAACGAACCAACGTCCAGCTTAATCAATCCCTGCTCAGCCTGCTCCTTTGTGGTATTTGGATGAAACCAGTCCTGGCTCTCGTGCTTCTTTGGCTGAGGCACTGGCTCCTTGAGAATGATCGAAAACTCTGAACTGCGGAGCATATTCTTGCGATAATACACAATTAACGAGTACAGCGAATCAAATACGAAATTCTCCACCAAATAATACTTTATCGAGCCATTCTCATGCTTCAGCTTAATACGACAATGGTTGGGCCGATTGCGACGCCAGAATGACAAACTATAATCCCCCACAAAAGTGGCTGACTCGCGCACCAAAAACGTTCCATCCCCTAGATGCTTATACGTATCCAACAATTGGTCAGCTTCTTGTCTTCCACCTTAACGAAACGAAACGAGAGGCATATATTAAAAATGTGATAACATAGAATTTTGTAAACTGTATTTAAGAATGAATTCGTAATCATGGTTGGAAAAGTACTCAAAATACCAACTCAAATACTTCTAAACCGATGTTAAAATGTATTTTTATTATATTATTTCATTATATCATTACCTTCCAACTTGCCGTGAAACCAATTTTCACCAAAATGTAATTCATCATTGGCCGATGTATCTTTTTGCTTTTGCTGCATATTGCTATTTAGGGAACAGGACGAAAGTCCGAAATCGTCGTCTTCAGAATTGCCGTTGCGACAATCGTTGATTTCTGATGTGTAAATGAGCTCCTGTTGAGTGAGGACAAACTGAAAGAGATTCCATGACTTATCGACTGGATCCTTAAAGTATAGCAATCCCTTCTTTAAGATTTTTTGCAAATTCTCATTATCGTCAGTAGCACCGCCCAGCGAAGATCGATGACTGAATGAGGCCATCGTCCCGTTATTAACACCAACTGCAGGTAAATTAATTGAGCTAACATTTTCGTCGAATTGGGGCAACTTTTTGTGCTTTAAAATTATTTTTCGACGCAGTTGATTTGGCGATGGCAAATGGAGCTCATTTCGATCGCAGGGCTGTGTGAGCAGCATATCTCCAAAAACCTAAAATCGATATATTAACAGATAACAAATGTACTAGTCAATATATCTGATATTTGATAACCTCACCTCAATCAAAGCATGTGCCATATTTCGTTGTTGCTCTAAGGAGCAGTTCTGTTCGATAGATAGAATTACTGGGTACTCGGACGTAGCGAAGGCGTGATCCTTAATAGTTTTAATGACATCCATGAACTTTATTTTTGAGGTCATTGTATGACCATGGAATATATATGGCAAATTATCAGGACCATTCCAGCAGTCCAGCTCAATGCAGCGACAGCCCATGCGTAAGGCACGTGCATACGCTTCGCATGAAGATTCACTCGAGAACTGATCGCCCGTCAGATATGTATTGTGGGACGAGGCAATCCAGTAGGAGGAGAGCGGCTGATTCATATCCATAAAGACCGTATCGTATCTGGTGTCCCACAGATCATTCTGTTTGGAGAAAAGATAGTCGACAAACTCGGAGATGGTCAAATATGGCTCTTGCACATCGCGTTCTACATCCTGGACGAAATCGCGCATAAAGCCAGATATGCTATTCAATTCACAAGCATTTAAATCATGTTGTTCAGCTTCAAGAAATCGTTTAAACTCCACGGGCCGGACAGTTTTCTTGTCCTCGGAATAAGCGAACTCCGTGCCACCAAAGATGGTGACAAATGTGACGGGCAGTAAGAGTTTTTGATATAGACGCGAGAAATCATCGAATTTCAGATCGTGCTTGCGTTTTATATCGTCTGTGAAGAATTCCATGAATTTGCTAGTGCTCATCTTACAGCTAACGCTACTTAAGAATGATTTGAAATCCTTTATAGTCACTTGGGCGCTGTGGTCGGATTTGGCCAGGTGCGAATTGACATTCTCGAAAGAATAATATTCGCGTCGCAGCCAACGATCGATTTGCAGCGGGTACGGTGAATTAACAGTATCCTTAACCATATAACGTAATCCTCGCACCCAGTTGTCGGCTTCAATCTCTGAGAGTGCCACAACCGAGAAGCTTTTCAGCTTGAAACTATTTCCGTACATAATCACAAAGCATTTGCTGCTTTCGAAGCGCTGACAGTCGTCTGCATGTAGCCGGAACTCCTTGGAGTTCTTGCCAACGCGTATCTCGCGTATCTCCCGCAACTGGATCGTGCCCTCGTATTCGGTGCGTGTGTGTACTGCGACAGTGGACCATAACAGCTGACGAGTCTCTCTGATAAGCATGAGGTGTCGTCGATCGGGGCGTCGTTGTTTTCCATAGAGTTTCGTTACAATTGTTCCGCGTTCTAGCATGCAAATTGTCTGCTCCATTTCCCCCAACAGAGGGCTATTCATTGCACTAAAGCAACTCATTGTTTTGCGTTTCTGTTTCTTTCTTTTTTTTTTGAGTATTTTATTTTATCAAAAGGAAGAAACCATGCATGAATCGAAATTTATTTTGCAATATGCTGTAATTATGTATGTTAAGTACATATGTTTGCGTTTGCTCTTTAGGACTTGAAGTTCAGTGAACGTTTAGTGCTATGATTCATTGATATTTCATTGATTCCGTTCGGTAGGTATTTAGTTAATGCAATTTTATTTTGTTACTGAATACAATTGCACTTGTTGAATGTTGAATTCCTTAAAACATTTACTGCTTGCACTGCTAAAGTATCGATAACAATGTCATCGATGTCATCTTCATCAGTATATACTATACGCAGGTGCACCTTACGTTAACATTATATAAACCTAACATCAGAATTTGTTTTTGCGTTTTAGCCTTTTTTAAAAATTGCGCTTGAAACTTATTTTATTGACATAAAAATATAAATATTAAAATACTAATAAAATGAACACTGAGATATAATTAGAATATTGCTTATTTTGAATAATTGCAAGTTACAGACATATAATTGAAAATTGACACAAATGTTGTTTGTATGGATTAAATGTTAAATGAAAGGGTTGAAGTAATGAGTTTTTATATACATTTATTTTTACGATAAATAGTCAAACTATAAATTCAAAATATATATATTATTATATATCATATCATAAGATATTTGGACCCTCTATAATTTTCACGATAAAATATCCAGCCACAAAATCGATAACTGATAGCACTGGCTATCAGATACAGTGAAGCAGTTAGCTAACAGAACTGTTAAATCAACATATTACAGACAGCACTGTTAAAAGACCCAGTATTGCTTAATCGTCCGAGTACGTGACGCTTTATCAATGTTAATTCATTAATAGTACCTTCCAAGTATAATAGGAACTGAAACGATAATTACGTTACGGTCTTAAACAAATGAAAAAGTGAAAATTAATAACATTTTGATTGAAAACCAAACAGGATAAGCGCACGCGGGTCAATACATTGGTTGGCGGCAGCGTGGCGTACAAATTATGCTAAAGAGCATCAACGCTGCCTTCCAATATGCAGAAAACAAATTCAGCTACGCCACCGCCAGCAGGAGCATCGGCAGCAGATAGCGTTGCGACAACATCGAATGTGGCGTTAGCTTCAGAAGCCGCATCCAATGCAAGAAGGAATAGCGGCGAACGTTGCGACTCCGCTGCTCCAGTAGTAAGTTTACAATGCCTCCGTGCGTATGTGTGGGCATGTGTGTGTGTCTCAGTGCGTGTGTGTGCTGCATTCGCAACGCGCGCGTATGTTAAAAGCTTTTCTTTCTATTTTGTTGTTACATGTCGCCAGTTACAAGCTTTGGTTTTTCTTTCGAATGCCAATTTCAGCCGTTGCCATTATATAACTCAATGACAGCGCACGCTTATTGACCTTACCTCGCAGACTGCTATTTGCCGCTTACGTCCACACGCCACACTTAAACAACTGTAGACGTCATGAGCTGAGCAATTGCTATTGCTAGTCCCGTTTTGTTTTTCTTGTTTGTACTCTTCCTTTCCATATTTTTTTTTGTATCTTTGTAATTTTCCGCTGGCAGAGTGCTTGGCAAACGTGACAAACGTACCAACACTCCAGCCCCATTCTTTCCTCTTCCACCATAACCTTAAGCGCTGCTGCGCATGCTGCCCACTTGGGCTATGCCCAGTTTGACCTGCTTCCGCCAGTTTCACGTGCGTGTTGCGTATTTCGTCTTACCTCTTCGTGGTTTTAATTCGTTTCATGCATATTTAGACTTTTTGCGGCATTTGTCATTATGCATTTTGTTTACTATTCGCTTGTAACCATTTTCATATTTAAGTTTTGGTCTTAGCCAATATTTGGCCTACAGCTGCATCATCTTTTCGCCTACATCTGTGTGGTAAAATGTTCTTGTATGTAAGATGTGTGTGTTTTGTGCCCATTTCGCGCTGTTTATCTGTATGCACGTGTGTGTGGGTGGGTGGGTGTGTGTGTGTGTGGGTGTCTACTCGCGCTTTCAATTCCTAATGCAATATTAATAACTTAACATTCTTATTATTGCTAGCATTTTATATTTACATTGTAAAATAAGCTTCTGGTTTTGTGCACTGTCCGTCTGCATGAACGCAAGCCATTTCGCCGCTATTGAAGCTAGAGATTTTAAAAATGTGGTTATATGATTTTGGAATTGGCGGGTTCCTCCTTCCCAAAAACTGTTAAAAGTTTCCCGTTACGTACGCTAGGAGAGTGTTGAATCGGAAAATTCTACAGCGAGTATGTAGGAACACGGTCGTTGACTATCCAAAATTAAAAACATAGTAAATGGAGGCGTGGCATTCGCTAAGGCTTATCTTAGAACTAGATGCTGGTTGTACTCACGAGTATATATTTCAAATTTCAAGTTTCTAGATCAAAATGTATCAAAATTTATTCAAAACACTTTATAGTCAGATCCTACTTGCCACGCCTCTAGCAGGCATAATATCTGCAGTGGATCTTAACAGTAATATCGATACTACATTTTTGGTTCTTTGAAGATTTGTCACTTTAAAAAATATGAAAACTCGTTTATATATTGGCTGACAGATGACAGACGGACAGGGTTGGTCATCCTGATCAAGAATATACTTTGGGGTCGGTTTTATTTTGCCTGTCACGTCAGACATATTCTCATTGACTTTTAATGGTTTTTGTTATTTATATAAAGTTTTATCGAAAAGATTTTGAACGTATTTTAACATGAAACAAAACAAAAACATTTTGTTAATTATTTGCCCTACGATACTTACAATACATATATATGTATATAGATTCTAATTTATTCAGTATCTACTATAGTTTTCATTTAGCTATATTTAGACAATGCTTATACACATACACGTATTGCACTACATTCTCCAAAATTATTTTATTGTTTAACGAATTACAACAATTTTACTATACAATTATGAATGCACTATATACAAAATGCGATTTGCCAAAAACGATCTTTAATTAAGAGAACATTTATATTTGAAAATTGGATTTAACAATTCGAAAATTTGCAAACTAAATAAACTTCTCTAAAATATTAAAATATTCGCGAAATATTTATTTACTTATTCGAGCATTTAGTGATATTTTTGCATATCATTTAAATGTAAACTTAAGACTAAAATATTAACAATATTTGTATATCAATTGTGTAAATATGATTTTCATTATATATAAATATATATATATATATATATATATATATATATATATCTATATATATATATATATATATATATATATATATATATATATATATATAGTTATATATGTGCGTATGTGTATGTGTATTTATTTATTTATTTATTTATTTTTCTCTTATTATTTTTGTAGAGCTTTTTGTTGTTGTGCACCTAACCAAACCAAACTCATCATGAAATCGTTTGCAGAGTTTTAGCGCGGTAAGCGCCAAATCGTGAGTGTTTTCTTCTTTTTTTCATATTTTGAATCCTTAATTCTATCTTATCTCTTCTAAAAACTAATCTACTTGCGTTTGGCAGTATGGCACAGCAAAGCAGCAGCTGCAGCAGCAGCAACAAGAATTGACGCCTAGCTGCAATGAACAGAATCTGCAACCCGATGAGCAGCCGATTGCTATACACTATTTAGCCAGCTTCCATATGATCTGTGTAGTTACGGCTCTGTTGCCCTTGGTTACGCTCTTCACATGTTTTGTGACCGCCTACGTCTTCCAGTACGACGATGTACATGAGACACATTGCCGGGTATGGGCATACCTAATATACATACATATGTACATATATTTCAAATAATCTTTTTGAAAATGGTGGCTTTCAGGTTTATAACATAATACCTTCGATAAGTGCAATTACTGGGGTTAGCCCGCAGCGTTATTTCTGGCGTTTCAGTATTGCGTTGCACATCGGACCACGTATACCCATTGCCTTTGTCTATAAGAACTATTATCGCGCCCAGTTGGCTGGGCTAGCGCCATCGCTGGTACTGAAGACCAGTTGGCTAATCACATTAATTTTGGTGTTAAATTGCATTGAGATTGCGGCATTAGGTGGAGTGACCTATATATCGAATCGCGAGAACTATCGTAAGCAAATCGAACGTTGACTTCATTGAAAACTTGTCGTTGCTAACCTATATATATATTTTATTGAATTCTTCAGCTGTTCATGAGAGAATCTTTATTACGTTTATGGTTTGCTCGCTATGCTATATGTTGGCTACCATAAAGCTGAATGGCATATTGAATGCACGTAAAACACTCAATGCACGTCAGCTTCAATCCATCAAATGGAAGAAAATACTCTTTGTTGCCTCCATATTGAGCACCATTGGTCTCCTGGTATTCTTTGCTAAGCACCGTTTCTACTGCCATGATCTGGGTAAGCTAACGAGAAAGCTGATTGAAAAGTTTTGGCCGAGTGTGACCTATTGCAGACTTCTTACTTAATTTACTTTAATAGCTTATTTAATAATCCCGATTTAAATAAAGTATTTTGAATGAAATTGCAATAGATCACGTGCCGCTCGCCCAGCTTTAAATCGTCTCTCCTTATCAATTAACATAATAACTACTCCTCTCCTCTATTTCAGCTTTCAGTTGGTTTGCATTCTTTGAATATTTGATTGCTATTGCCAATATGCTGTTCCATTTCACCATCATATGGGACTTTCCGTCGCAGTTCATGCTGATTGTGCAGGGGCCGCGTGAAAATTTGACGCAGTATTTGGGCGCAAAGCCGAAAATTAACTAATTTTCCCATCACATGTAAAGTCCTAGTTGATTTACACATATTTTTTTTTTTTGTAATTTATGAATTGTACACATAAACACATACACACATATAAATAGAGAATCACAAAACATAGTCGTATACATATGTAGAATGTGGAATGCAACTTTAACGAAACGTACAATTGTACCATTATACTCTAAATAATTTACAACTAGCGCTTCCATAACCAAAATGAAACGAAAATAACGCTTGAATACATTTTGTATTATTCTCACCTGTTCCAATTCGACAAAGTTATAAATCCGATTTAATGATTATGTTAACTATGCGTACAAAATTCCAAAACAAAAATTTTCACAAGTAAATAACATCAAATTGTAGTCTCTAAGTTATCTCGAAACATTTTATCGAATTCCACAATTAAATACCATACATATATACAATGTGTCCAACCTGCGAGCTGCTCATCTTTTTAAAAGCAAAAACAAAACTAAACATTGTAAAAAATAAATGGTTTTCAACAATTATACATAGCATTGTATATAGGTGTGCAGCTAAGGTACATTATTTGTATTAATTCCAACCTGAATATACGTTTTAAGTTTAAGCTTAAGTTTTTGTATGATTTTCATATATATAAGCCGACTGCATATTATATTTGTTTGAATATATCAGCTCTAATATAGTATTCGAAATATATAATATTTAATTACGTTCTAAATTTTCAATCACGATCTTACTTGTAACAATATACCGAATTTGGTGGCACTTATATGCTGAATAGAGTCCTTCCTTGAACGAACATATGTTAAATATTGAAGCCGATTTGCTCTTATATAGATAAACTTTTATTACCTTAATAGTCTTCAATTATGCTAATAGTAATGCCAGTATTCTCTCTATATATAAATCCCTGTTAATTTCAAATATTGTGACCCATTATTTTGCATAACTGTGTATAACATACCAAATGCATATACTCAAAACAGCCCAAACGCTAGTTAACTTTTAAGTATTTTAATCTCTGCCTCTCTCTCTCAGTCTCTGCATGTCTCTCTCTACATCATGTTCAGCCATTGCTGCTTATGACAAACATATATACATCAACATATAAGCATGTATTAACACTAGCAGTACATATCGTTTATACAAAAACAAAATTACATTGCAAATATCAAAAAAACAAAAAAAAAAGATTGGTAGAGCCTATGGTTTATGTAGCGCTCTGCAACTCTCCATTGTTAAGTTATAAACATAATTATTCTAAAACCACAAAAATGCAGACAATAGCCATTTAAGCTGGGACAGGCAACGAACATCATTATAAATTCAAATAAAATAAAATATACATAAAAAATTATAGTGAACAAATAAACTAAATAAGGTTTTAGACACATTTATCTTCTGCTGCTGTTGGAGATAAATCATGTAATCCACTTAACAAATGTAGTAAATGAACACTTGTACTCACTAATTTAAATACCAACAACAATATATAACATATTGTAGTTTAAACAATTAATTAAAAGAAAGAGAAATGGCTTAAGTATTTTCCACTTGCTTTTGTTGTTCATGATTGATATTGATTTCGATTGATATTGATTTCGTATATATATATATATATATATATACGTCCGTTTTTTGTCTTCAAATATTTAGGATTAATATATTGAATCAAGTTCAAATTAAATGAAAACTAATTAAAAACTACGTAATAACTATAATTCTGAATCTCCAGTCAAAATTGCATGTAGTTCTAAAAATGAACAACTTAAAACTCGATTATGTATTACCTATTTGCTAAAATTAAGAAAACAATTGTTATTATGCAATACAAAACAAAAAGAAACATAAGTTGAAGCCCACATATATATTTTTTTTCTATACACTTATTTAAGAGTCGCCACGCATTGGTGTGTTTTCCATTTTCGTGGTACTTTGTCAATATTCTCATAGAGTGCCTCTCATCTGTTCCAACGGCTATTTATATATGTTTCATGACATATATGATTTTTACGAAACAAACGATATGTACTTGATACTTTTTAGAGTGCAACTTTTTACCTTTGCATAAATTTTTAGGCAACACAACGTAAGTTAAGACAACATATGTCAACAAAAACAAAAATGTAAAACTTTGTAGAATCCTAATTTGAATAAAGATTACAATACAAATTGATATCAAATTGAGTGATCTGATACGGATATGTTCGTAACGGATATGACAATAGCTTTCCTGGTTTTCGTTCAAAAATGGTTCGATTAGACGACTAGATCTACTCGGTTATCTTATACTAATTAAGAATAAACCCGTTCATTCATTCATTTCGCTTGTGTTACCCATATATAAAGACATAAATTGGAAGCACTTAAGAAATTTTTAATTTTCTATTAATTATTTACAATTTCTTTTTAAAAATGTATGAACCCTTAAAAACACTAAAATATCCATACACAAATATAATACTTGCACACATACAAGGTAAATATAATTAAAGTACTAATAAAATGTAGTTTTTCTCAAAAAATGTAGAAATGAATTCGCAATTCACTCCAGTTGAGTTATAATTTGTTCGAACAGATAAAAAATGTATAATATATAACATAAATTAATAATATAATATATAAATATGTTCAAATATTGTTTTTTGTTTTGTAAATTTTGGCTAAAATAAAACTGCTTATATAATATAGACCATATATATGTACAGATATTATATGTATGCGTGTATATTGAAGAGCAATACCATTTTAGTTTGCGCTGGTGAGTGTGGGTCTGTAGAAGCTTACAAATTAAATTCAGTACGAATTAGCTACGGCCAAAGATTGCATATGTAAATATATATGCATATATGTGAGTGCCTAAGCTAAACACCTAACAATAGGTGGTCATATGTGTATACATATATATATATATATATATGTGTTCTGTGAGATAACATTGCAAGCAATGCTTATTATTGTTTTTAGTTATTGTTGTGCAGCGTTACATTATATGATAATATATATATATATATATATATATATATATATATATATATATATATATATATATATATATATATATATATATATATATATATATATATATATATATATATATATATATATATATATATATATATATATATATATATATATATATATATATATATGTATATGTATATATATATATATATATATATATTTATATATATATATTTATATTTATATATATATATATATATATATATATATATATATATATATATATATATATATATATATATATATATATATATATATATATATATATATATATATATCGTTATGTCTATATGTTTCTTTCTCTATCTAATCAGGCAAATCAATGCTGATGAATGGGACCACTGGCTTCATTATATCATTTTTGGCGGCCTTCTTGCTTTTCTTGTCATGCTTGCTAAACTCGTGTAACGGATCAGTGACAGCCATATTGCTGGTGGATGATGAGGATGCATCCAGCGGAACCGATTGACCCGCATTACTTTGCGTGTCCGCATGATAGCTAATATTTCCGTATTCCTGTAGAAATGGCATGGCCGAAAGCAAAAACTGGCTAAATGATTTGCGTATGCCAAACCACCACATGTTCCCGCCCTTGGCAGTAAAACTTAGGACAATTAGTGCGACTATAGAGACCAACAAGGGGGCGAACACCACAATGTACGGAAACTTAATCTCTCCATCCAGCTTGTCGCAAATAACCACCTGTGCAAAAATAGATTTCAGTTGAGAACATAGAACATGGAAATTAATCACAATACGCTTTACCTGAAAGCAGAGCAATGGTAGTACAGTACAAATGTTACCAACAGCTGCATTTAGTGCCGCCTTCTTCTGTTGCAGCGATACTTCTGGTGTGCGCATCATTATACCACAAAATATGATGTTATAGAGTACGCTGACCAAGCTAAGGCAAATGACAATCCACATAGGCACAAACACCACATCCCAGTTCCAATATACAAACTTATCCAGCTTAAGCGGAAGCGATACAAACTGCAATGCATTGACAGCCATAAACAACTCTAGTTCAAAAGAACGATCGTGCTTAACGGCCCACACGCAGGCCCCAACGCTGACCACAGAGCCAAAGATGAGTGGTATAAAGACAAGCACCCACAAATGGCGCTCTGATGTCAGCTTGTCGCATGCTAGCAGCTCGAACATAAGCAATATAAGATGCAGAGAGAGTGAGATAAGCATCGCCTTGAACTGCGTGTAAGAGTCGCCTTCAAGGCGATAGTGCGGATAGCGACACCAAACAATGGCGCCCACTATAGCGCCTAGTATAGCAGTGCATTTCCAAATCCACAGCGGCGTAAATATAGCCCAATATGGCCAATCTGCATTTAGACATGCATATTTCAGATAAAATTTTAATTTGATGATTTCAAAGTTGTCTTACCTATGTATCCATCAAGGCGCAGCGCAAATAGCGTTACAAACGTAAATAGGCTGCAGTGCACTATGAATTTACTGATAATGGCAATTGGGGTTAGTAAGTTATTAAATATAAAGTTTACTTTAGCTTGTATGCGTTGCTTACCATGGATTAAAGTCACGAAATAATGATTCAAGATTCATGTTCTCTCAGACAGAATAAAAACGATAGCAGTTATAGTCCCTATACTCTGCTTGCGCTCTTCTGAAATTCAGATCCTGATGAAGACCTTCGCCACTAGTTGCACATTATTGTTCTCGTTGTGCGATGCAGCTGTCTGCCGTTTATAATTTTACAGGCGCTCAGAATGGAGGGTACCGAATAATTCCTTGTTAAATATTGTTAGATGTCTTAATGTTTTATTTACACACTGTCCGACAATGTTAGAAAAAAGGCATACTAGGTATATTTATTGTTTTCATCTGCCTATCAGAAAGGTATCGAACTTTGACGATTAACCATGCTTATGAGATATCGATAATAACTTGTATGCCTCTAACGAGACTTGTGGGGGTTTTTTTTTTTTTTTAATATAATTTATTCAAGATTCATTTGTTATTGTTGTTAAATTGAATTTTTGTTATTGTTAAATTGTGGTTGATTCGAAATATGGCATAAATAAGTTTGCAAATTGACAAATTACGTGACTCCGATCTATTTGCTAAAAGCCCTTGAGCTATGAAATGTCGCCCATCTCTAGTTAATGCTCATGCCTAATAACGAAGTTGACGAGACCGATTGCTGTGGCAATGGATGCACCAATTGCATTCTGGATAATAAACCAAAACCTAGCCAACAAGAACTACTGGCTGGCAAGCGGAATGTCATCCTCAATTATGCAAAATTCAAGATGCTCAGCAACGAAATGCACAATGGTGATGTCCAATTAAGATTATTGCACTTTGCCTACGTCGCTACGGAGAACGATGAAAATGATTGCATTTTGGACATTCCCCCGGGTTATCACGTGATGTTGCGTGTAGAATTGCCTGGGCATGCTGTGCCTTTACTGCGTCCATACTCACCTTACTGGACAGATTTAGTTGCAAAAGAATTTAAAATTCTGGTCAAGTTGCTGCCGGGCGGACCCATGTCTGATTACTTAGCAGCTTTAGAGCCGTTGCAAGTGCTCAACTTTCGTGGACCCATTGGCAACTATGTGCATGATTCAAGAAGTCCCAAATGCATATATATTATAGCACAGGGTGTGGCCATTGCATCCACATTGCCCCTGGTCGCCCAAGTGCTGGACAACGAGGATGATATGAGCTGTATATTTCATGCGATATGTGCACAGGACTTACATCATGTCTATTTCCGCGATCGGATTCTCGAATTTTCTCGATACTGGAATTACCGCAGCTGCATCTATCTGGCGCACCAGCTCTGCAGCTGTGGTGCCGCCAACTGCGATGAGCTATGCATGCATCTGAAAAAGAAATTGCGTTATAATGAAACAGCGTGCAGACTGCGCCTGGATGTCAAGCAGTTGGCAGCCCGTGCAGCATTTAGCAAAGAGAGTGTTTCCATTGTAATCATAGCAGGATATGCGACATTTCAGCAAGTCATGCGCGATCAAGCTATTAGCGCCTTTAATTTGTCAGATGAAAATATATATCTATTATAAATTATGTTTGTAAATGTCTTTATAAGATGTATTTTGTGAACATTGACTTGACCTATGTCTTATCTCTAATTTTTCCAAATTTATCTTCATATAGTCGGTACTGGAAGTAAATGTTTTACTGCCTAGTTGTCCCGCTGTATGTATATATATATATATATATATATATATATATATTTGCTTTGCTTGTAGAGCTTGGGCCAATCTTTGGAAAGGTCGATTGGAACTAATGGTACACACAAAATATACATTTTAAATTATGTGTCGCTTTTCTATGTGCAGGAATTTAATCTATCATGAATACAAACGGACAGACAGACGGCTAGTTTGACTTTGTTCATCGATATTTGGATGGAGTCGATGGGGACGCATTTTCTACTCATACTAAGAATTAAATTTCCATACATCCAGCAATATATTAATTTTTCAAAGCTTAGATCTAATTATCTTTGCATGTAGCATTGAGTCACCATTCGAATCGCAATCGTTCACTTTGAGTGAGCTTGACTGCAAAGCTCGAAACCTGTGTACTTTTTTTAACAATGTCAATTTGGAACAAATCGCGGAATCAATCAGTTGGAAGCAATAACAAGCCTTTAAGTCGTCGAAATTTGGTAAATTTAAATTTTAAAAAATTTTGAAATTAACAAGAGGAAAAAAGGTTTAAAATGGCTCGAGTAAGAAATGGCAGATATCATTTGGTATTAAACATTATTTCATAATTTGAGCCCAAGAATAAGTCATACATTCGTTAAGCATTCTCAACTCGCCGAAGCTTCCATGTTGATTTCTCAACTAAAGATAAGCGAAAATTGAGAGTTAACTGCGCAGTGAGAAGCGTCTGTTGAGCAGTGCACAGTGTGGGAAGTTTCGAGCAGTTGCTTATCGGTCTTGCGAGCGGAAGCTTTCACTGAAAAAAGCGAGCGAAAAATACTTCTATCTATAGGCCTTCCAGCCTGTTGGTATAACACGACCATCAGTATTCGAGTGGTTAATCAACATTTTGGGTGCATTTTAGTGTCAGAAAAGAGGAGAGTAATATGGATCGGAACTCACCCGTTTACTCGAATTACGAGGACTTGCGAGCCTCAGAGCTGCCCTCGGTGTCCCACTCCCATGCGGTGAACATTATCAGATCAGATCAAACGCCAGAGCATACAGATCTTCATACAAATGCCAATCGATCTGCTCCGCCAGAATATCGTGGATTCAAGACGTGTAAGAATGGTTTAACTTTGCTAAAACCATTGCTAAAAATGCGAAAAGTAAACAAGATTAGATAAGCGAAGTGCTTTTAATGCAATTCGATGTTGTAAATTCTGTGCAAAGGTTCAAAAGACCCGCTACGTAGATTATGTGTGGAAATTACTAGTTGATATGCAAATGCATTTTAGCTACAAAGTTTATTATTATAAAAGGTATAGAGATAGCCTGATATATATGTATTTATAAAAGTCAATCTCTTAAGGGGCTTTCATTATAATGAGATCTGTAAGAGCGACAGTATTGAATTCGGTACTTCATCCCAAAGCCCTCTATCTATGTCTATACAAATAATGAAAGCCCCTTAAGAGATTGCCTTTTATAAGTATATATATATATATCAGGCTATCTCTATTGTGTGTGTTTGAATATGTTTCAGAATTTAGTTTGAAGGAAAAGGATTAATTAAATTAAAAAATAGGTCATCGCTTAGACTGTCTGTCCGTCCGTCTGTCTATCTGTCCGTATGTGTGAGCGCGTCGATCACAGCAGCTATAAAAGAGAGCCACGGACTTTTTTGTAGGTTCACGTATAGCACACGCATACCAATTTTGTTTCTAATATTCGATAACTACTCCCATTTTATTGTTGGCGATTAAAACCATAATTGAATTGCTGTTATTAAATTATATCTCGCACGGATTAAAAGTTGGAGCCTCCAAATTTTGTATTTACTTTTATGTATATATTATACAATTTTGATTTTTATTTGATTTTGGATTCCTGCTCCAAATTTCTCAAAATTCTTTAAGTTTAAGTTCAGTTGCAAATAGGGCGATTATGTGCAGGCGTTTGCATCTTTTTCAAGTCAATAGAATATGTAGATCATATGCTGAAACTTTCATTTAAGTCCATTTGGTCCGTTTGGCCAATTTGCAAAAGCACATGTCAAGCAGCGCCAAGTCCACGCAGTTTTACTATACTATTTTTTTCTATTCGAAGAATCGAAATTGCGATTGAATTGTGCTTCAATTGTTAACTTGAGATTTGCAATTTCTTTCTCGCGCAGAGCTGTGTTTTTTTATTTTTTAATTATGAAGTGGTGGAGTTGATGCGCGTCGCGTAGACAATGTGGGTTCGAATCTTGGCGTTGTAATGTTCGTTTTTACTTTTTTTTTAATGCTCGATACAAATTATGGAAATTTAAAAAAACGCAGAAAGGACTGGGCTCAGGGTATCTCCTAGTCGGGCACCTCGACTAGAACTTCCATACTTGCTTTAATTTGTTTTGTTCAGCTTTATGAATCAGCTTGGTAGAGATTACTGGCATTCAACAATTTCATTAACAACAAAAACACAACAGAAACAAGTCGAACTTGTGACTGCGTCATGACACGCCCTTGATTGCTCTTGTGATTGCAGCTGAGAACGATCCGTTGGGCTGCATGGAATGGATAGTGACAATGCTCTCAGTACTGTTCTTCATTGTGACTTGTCCGATATCAGTGTTCATATGCCTGAAGGTTGTGGCGGAATATGAGCGTGCCATTATTTTTCGGTTGGGTCGATTGTGCGGCGGTGCTCGTGGTCCGGGCATGTTCTTTGTACTGCCCTGCATCGATCAATATCGCAAGGTGGATTTGCGTACGGTTACATTCAACGTGCCGCAGCAGGAAATGCTGACAAAGGACTCGGTGACGGTGACAGTAGATGCAGTTGTCTATTATCGCATCAATGATCCATTGTATGCCATCGTGCGCGTTGAGGACTATAGCACCTCCACTCGTCTGCTGGCTGCCACCACGCTGCGCAACATTGTGGGCACACGCAATCTCACCGAGCTACTGACCGAGCGCGAGACCCTGGCCCATAACATGCAATTGACTCTGGATGAGGCCACTGAGCCCTGGGGTGTCATGGTTGAGCGTGTCGAAATGTAAGCCACAAATCAATATCGAAAGACCTATAGAAAGTTGATCAATTGTCGGCTCATTCGTTGTAGCAAGGATGTGTCGCTGCCCGTCTCCATGCAGCGCGCAATGGCCGCAGAAGCAGAGGCATCACGCGATGCCCGCGCCAAGGTGATTGCCGCCGAAGGCGAAAAGAAGTCAGCAACTGCCCTCAAGGAAGCCTCCGATGTCATATCCTCTAGTCCATCCGCTTTACAGGTGGGCCCAGACAGTTGTTCTAGATCGAATGAGTTTCACAACCGTCTTTACTTCTCCAGCTTCGTTATCTGCAAACGCTGAGCAGCATTTCAGCGGAGAAGAACTCAACTATTGTTTTCCCACTGCCCATGGAGCTGCTGACCCCGTATCTGGCAAAGTATGTGCCGATGATGCAGTTGCCAGCAAAGCCACCGCAGCAACCATCAGATATGCTGAACGAACAACAAGCAACTTATCCTCAACAAACAATTCTCTAAAGAATATATATATAAATATCTATAAATATATATATATACAAGCAAATGTTTTCAAGAATTTTCAACAAAGTATAACGTTTCAATGCGAGAGATTGCTCGACTAGGCGGTTGCTTGAGCCTTCCTCTTCTCACCACATAACACACGCACACCCACACCCACTCAAACGCACACCCATCCACAAGGAACTTTCTACAGCCATACTTTATGCCGTGGCTGTTTATTGTAAGATCTTTATAAAATATTTAGGCTATTAAAATGCCATCGTAAGGAGAACCTACATATAAAATTCTTAAGGTTTTCAAGTTAGCTTGTAGAAGAGTCGTGCAAATGGATATGACTTTTAAATGCTTAAGATGAAATGAGCCCTATCCAGGACTCTGATTGGGTAACGTATGTCTTATCAATTAATAGACAACGTGATCATCATTCGAAAGGATGTTCCGGTTTTCAATGGAATACACAATTGCACACGTAGAAAGCCTAAGAATGTGCAACACTTGAGCCAATCGAGTGCCTCACGTCCATTCAAATGCGATAAACACATTTAGTTATCTGTTTATAACAATTAAGAGTTTCTCTATTTGTGTTTTTTTTTTAACAAACTAATTGATTGTATGAATAAAATTTATTTCTATTTGCACTGCGTTGTTTTAACCATTCATGTAGAAAACGTAGCAAATTGATGATAAGAACAATTAAGACAGCTGGGGTCTGACTAGGAGATACCCAGACCCTTGGCCAAGCTGTTTATGGCTTATACCCTGCACACACATACATATGTACCTAGTTACAATGGATAATAGTTTACTATTTGGGAAAGGAAATCAACTCGACTCGAGTCTTCACATTTTATGCAGTCTTCCATGTCGCCACAATAAATGAAGGTGAATCGATTATTTGATATAAACTTCAGAGAAACCTATTTATAATATTTATCTAGACCTAAAAGTTTCAGACGGCTGTAGGGACGGGGTTATATACCCGAGTCGATCTTATTCAAGAATGTATATAATTTATGGAATCTCCTCCTCACCTCCTGCTACATGTTTCATACAGATTAAGAAAACCATTATACCCTGTTTTCCTGTATTTAATAGGTTTAGGGTATAATAAAAGAAAAACACAATCAGGTATATAATATTAAAAAGTCCAGCGTTATCTATAAGTAGACCGTGGCATATATGGGGTAAATCGATGGATATGTATGTGTGATACGAAAGCGAAATCAACTAACGAGCCAAGCAGCAATCAGATTTGATTAATAAACAACAACAACAAGCTGATCGCTCTTGCTGCCAGGTGTTACACCTGTAATCAAATCAGAAATGCATATAAGTCAATTTGTTGACGACCTTTAGCGTGCGCGGTTCAACACAAAGCAGGGCCATGGGCTGACATATAAAAAGGAGACGCCACCTGAAGTGACTCAAACATTGGCAACATGTTATTGTGGAGTATGAGCCTGCTGTTTCTACTGGCTGTCAGCCACGGGCTGGACTTTGAGGATTCGCCCCGGAAATGTGTAAGTTCTCGTTTGATCGAGAAACGTCGCTTGAATCTTCAGTTCGATGGGAACTGTGATGAGAGGCGCTTTAAACGTCGCGTCGATGCCACATTCCATGGTAAGCCGAAGCCGCGCGCCGAGCTCTTGGCCAACAAATTTCTAACCTCATACAATTTGGAGCAAACAAATTCGCTGGTAAAGCTCGTCAACAAAATAGCCAAAGAGTATTTGGCCAAATGTCCGCCAGTCATCTACTACGACAGCACGGTTGCCCGAAAAAATGGGCACCTTTTGGAGAAACTGTTCAAGGTGAGCATTAAGATCTCAGATTTAAATCGAAACTTTTTTTATATAACTGATCGACATATATAATGTATATCTGTAGACTATGCCAGTGACCTTTTATCACGGCAATATCAAGGACAACTATGAGCCGGAAAATCCCAACTTTAATAGTCACATCGACACCAACTGCAAAAGCTTTATCCTGTTTCTATCGGAGCCAGTAATGGCACGCAAGATTTTGGGTCCCCAAACGGACAGTCGCGTTGTTGTTGTCTCCAGTTCGTCGCAGTGGAAACTACGAGACTTCTTGAGCTCCGAATCGTCATCGAATATTGTCAATTTGTTGGTCATAGGTGAATCCTTGATGTCAACTGCAGAGCGCGTAAGTATGCAAGTGGTTCTGTATTTTTATAATATATGTTTTTACTATTAGTGAAAGCTGAAAACTGAGCGCAGTTCTATCTTCTGCTGTGTATAAGAGTTTTGCTAAAATATATGTTGTACAAAGCCTGAAGCTTCATCTGGACTAAAAAGTCGAGTCGATTAAAGTCTGTCCTTCCATCTGTAGACATCCTTATTCCATACTTTGTAGACACGCGACAATCTCTTTAGAGGTCTTTCTACAAGATATCTATCTAGAGCAATATTACATTATATAAAATTATGGACATATCTATAAATATATTTAAGTTAGTTAGCTTGGAGAAAGGCTTATAGAACTCAGAACACAAATTACAGCTTAGCCCAGGGCCTATAAGTGAGGTATTATTGAAAATATGTTCCTTTTTTATTTTTACTTTTACTTTTGTACAGGAGCAACCCTTTGTCCTATACACGCATAAGCTATATGCCGATGGTCTGGGATCGAACTATGGAATTGTATTGACCAGCTGGATCAGAGGCGCCTTGTCGCGTCCCCATATCAATTTGTTTCCGAATAAGTTAAAGAACGGCTTTGCAGGACATCGTTTTCAGATATCTGCGGCCAATCAGCCGCCATTTATCTTTCGCATCAGGTCGCTGGATTCATCTGGGATGGGTCAGTTGCGCTGGGATGGCATCGAGATGCGTCTATTGAGCATGATTGCCAAACGTCTCAACTTTAGCTTGGACATCACAGAGACGCCCAATGTCGCCAATTCGCGCAGTGTTGTGGACACAATTCAGATGCAGATTTTGCAGGGCAGCATCGACATTGGCATGTCCGGTATTTACTTGACGGAGGAACGGATGATGAAGACGGACATGTCTGTGGGTCATTCACGTGACTGTGCGGCATTCATAACGCTGGCTTCGAAGGCCTTGCCCAAATATCGTGCTATAATGGGTCCTTTTCAGTGGCCCGTTTGGGCGGCATTGATCTCCGTATATCTGGGTGGAGTCTTCCCCATTGTTTTCACGGATCGATTAACGCTGAGCCATTTGCTGGGAAATTGGGGTGAAATCGAGAACATGTTCTGGTATGTGTTTGGCATGTTCACCAATGCGTTCACATTTAAGGGAAAATACTCCTGGGGCAATACAGAGAAGACGTCCACGCGTCTTCTGATCGGCGCCTATTGGCTCTTCACTATTATCATAACTTCTTGTTACACTGGCTCCATTATAGCGTTTGTCACATTGCCTGCGTTTCCGGATACTGTGGACTCCGTAAAGGACCTGCTTGGTCTCTTCTTTCGCGTCTGCACGCTGGGTAATAAGATAATTATCATACTCTGCCTCTAATTTTACCTGGAACTAAAAGAAACCTTTTTTAGACAATGGCGGCTGGGAGAGCTGGTTTCAGAACTCCACGCATGAGGCCACGTCAAAGCTGTACAAAAAAATGGAGTTTGTTACCACCCTTGAGGAGGGTATTGGCAATGTTACTCAGAGCTTTTTTTGGAATTATGCCTTTCTCGGCTCAAGGGCGCGCCTTGAATACCTCGTTCAATCCAACTATTCGAATGAGTAAGCACACTTTTTTCTTTTTGATGCTGGCTTGCGGCTTTTTAAAATTTATTCTCATATTTTATACCCTGAACCTATTAAAGATGGGAATTTAGGGAATAATGATTTAGGCTGTTGACCTCCTCTATCACTTCGTAAATAATTTCCAGTCTTTGCAGTCCTATCCCTATTGGACAGCTATATTCCCTTTGACTCCCTCAGCCGATTCTTCAAAATTTGTAGGTTCACGCTTACTGGAGCATGCCGTGCTCGGGAAAAACTGTATTTGCCTCTGTAGAGCATGGCAAATCCAAAGTTTTATAGCAGACAGTGTTTAGGCCGTAAATGCGAATTATATAGTATACTCTTAATCCGGGGAACGAATATCTGCACTTATATCTCAAATTACATGTCTTCTGTTTGAAGGTTGCTAACGATTGAGTAATTAGCGATTCGCCAAGACCTTCCTAGGCGCATCCGATTCAACATTAATGAACTATATAACTTGAGGGCATGTTCAAATATATATTTTCCATTTCAAGTCTTCATATTCTCCAATATGATTTTCACTATTTTGAGTATCTAATGCCTAGAAATTAGAATGTTAAGTTTTCAAAGTCAATCTAGTCTTATTAAGTTACATGATCAAGGTTACGCGAAACAATGAACCCCATGTAAATGGGGTATTAGAATATCAGACCTCTTTAATAGCTTAACTACTTTGCGATCATTTCGTCAGGAATCTCTCACGACGTTCGGCACTGCATCTGAGCGAAGAATGTTTTGCGCTCTTTCAAATTGGCTTCGTCTTTCCACTGAACTCTGTATATAAGCGAAAGATTGATTCGATGATAATGATTGCACAGGAGAGTGGACTTATGATCAAGCTGGGTCACGAGGTCAGCTGGGCCATGCAGAGGTCGGCAACAGGGCGACTCTTGCAGGCGAGTACCACCTCAGCGTTGCGAGAAATCATACAGGAGGAGCGCCAGTTGACCACCGCCGACACGGAGGGCATGTTCTTGCTGATGGGCATTGGCTATTTATTAGGCGCCATTGCGCTAACCTCCGAGATTGTGGGCGGCATCACCAACAAGTGTCGACAAATTTTAAAACGTTCACGCAAATCGGCCTCTAGCACCTGGTCATCTCGGCACAATTCGGCCGTGGTGAGGAGCACAGCCGAGCAACTGGCACACAACGTGCGTAAGGCTGCGCGTCGGCATGCTGCAGAAGATGCCAATCAACGAATGGGATTCGGGATGCGGGAGTTCAATCTGACACGCACAACGCTACGCGAGCTATACAATTCCAACAGACCGGAGACCCAGCCAATGCAGGAGTCCGAGTCACGTCAAATCGACGCAGCTGCTGTTTCATGGGCGACAATTAACGAAGTACCCAACGAAGTCTATGAATCCCTGGACGGTCTAGATCAGTACATAGCCCAACTGGAGTTGGCCGATGAGCAAAATAACGACGAAACCATCGATAATATTTCGAATGGGTGAATTGACATCGGTCCAGGCAATGATCATTCCATCGATTAAATATATATTAAATATTCAAAAACATAGATATCTCAAAAATGGAACAATTTACATGTTTTAAATTAAAAGTTAAAATATAGATATATTCAGTTATTCGGTAGGCCTTTACTTGCACTGAATTTCTTGATTCTCCCTTCAACCACTTCCCTCAGCAAGTATTTTCGTTAATAAATAAAAAAAACAGGTTTTTTTCTAACTAATTTTCATGAGATTTGCATTTACATATTCATTCAGTTTACTTGCTTATGCTCTAGGAATATGTTCGCGTTGGTGCGCATTCGATTCATCAAAGGAAACTTTGTAAAGTACATTAGAAGTCTTTCTACTATGACTAGAAGAGAGACAGAGAAACATCGGAGAATAACAATACTCAAACGAGATTTTTTCATAACAAAAAAAAAAAAAAAAGAGTAAAATAATAATAAAAAGGTGAGCTTAAAGTTAAAGCTATGCCTAATGAATGTACAAATTACAGAATGTTTTTAAATAGACATCTATCGAAGAATGCATGCGAATATATTAGACATAGAAAACGAGGAGACTGTGTGAGAGAGACAGAGAACAAGATAGCATTATTTAAACTCCTCGATTTGGTAAGTCCTTCACTTTGTAGATGCGCACAAGCCAATGCTCTGTTGTATAAGCCTCCTCGAGCACATCAAGCTCAAAGTCCTTGTTGCCAATCTCAGCGGCACGCACACGATCATAGCCCTGCGCTTTACCTCCCTCTGTATACATTTGCCCGAAGCGATAATAGCACATCTTGTACATGAGGCAATTGAGTAAGGTGGGGGAGCCCTCTTTATCGACACGAAACTCTCCATTTGCCGCATAATAGTCCTTTTCTTTGATGTGTGCGCCACGATCAGTGCTACCGCCAATTCGCACCATCCACAGGAATTTGTTTATATCGTCGGACGAGTAGCCCGTCAGCCCTCCAAAAATGACCAGGACATAGTCAACGTCCAGTTCACGCATAATTTCGTACGCCTTCTCTTCAGACGACGCCATTGCCTGACCGACACGAGAAATGTGCGTATTGTTCCAGGTGTTGTTGTCCACCAATATCGTCCGATTAGCCATTGCGGTTATTTGATAGCCATAATCCCACCAGGACATAATACGTGCGTTCTAAAAAGCATATAATAATAAAGATAATATATTAATTTTGAAAATTTATTTGGAATACTTAAGAAACTGATTTCGCATATTCAGCAACATTTTTTTAGTACTCATGATGTATCATACTCTTCCTATCAAGAATTTACAATTTGTATTCATCATCAATTCAAAACATATCTATCCCTCTCTCTCTTTTCTGTGGTACCAACTCACCTCAGGTGTATTCATTTGCAGCCAGTAATAAGCCTCGCGGAAGTCGTCAAAAATGATGCGGCCACCATCGTGGGAACGCGCGCTGAGCACAATGCTTGGCGAGGAGTAGGCCTCAGAGGTGACCCAGGTACAGTGAAACGTATAAACGATAAGCATCAGCGTTATAATAGTGACAAAACCAATGGCCACCTCACTCTTGACTCCACCACTTTGCTGTTCCATTTTCTTGTGTTGCCGTTTGCTTTCTGTTGCTGGCTTTGCACCACCTGTGTCGACACTCTTTATGTACTTGGCTAGCAGATGGGATATGGCAATACCGGAAAGAACGCACATCACAGGCGCTAACACAAGCATTAGACGCACCATAACACCAGCAAAGTAAATGCTAGTGACGCCATACAGAATTATAAATATGTTGGCATCTGTTAACCGCGAGAAACAGAAATAGAGGCCAGCGGGAAAGAGAAAGACAAGAATCTGAAATGGAAAGGAAAGCAAATTAATAAAAAATAAAGAAACTTGGATATTGAATTGACGTTAATGAAGTTGCATCAGCGATCAAAGTGCTTGTAATCAATGAGTGCATTAAGGCGCTAGTCATTCACGTTGTTTTCGGTATCATCATCTGCACAGATGCTTCGCAATTATAAGCTAGTGTTCTTTACCTGCAGATCGAAGTAGAATGATGACCAAGATGTGGGCTGATGCTCCGACACAGAGGCAATAATTGGAATGTGATTCTTTGCATAAGATGGATCTAGCAGTGAATAAAAACGTCCTGTCCAAGGCGATACCTTGCCTGTTAATGTCAGCACGGTTCCAACAATCAACACCATACTGATCACGCTCGATACTAGTGTCTTAAAGAGGAGATCAAAGTGGTCCTTGGGCATACGTGAGCGTAAATAGTCCACAAAAGCGTGTATCTGGCAGAGACCGAACACGCCCAAAGCCTGAAAGAAAACAACGTGCAAAAAATGAGCTTCGAAATAGATAAGATTCAGTAAAATAAGCAAAATATTGTTTGTATCAGATAATTATATAGTACTCATTATGTTTCATACTCTTCCTATCAAGAATTACATAAGTAATCATCATATTGCTAAATCAAATTAAATAATATTGAAATTGTATAAGACTTACCAACATGTGCTCCGAGCTCTGGATAGGCTGAAAGCCGACAAACGATATCTGCATCGAGAGTATAGTGCCAACGCAATATAGAGTACTATATGCTATATAAATGCGATGTGAAAAACGGCCAGTAAACATCAGAGTTATGACATGGAGCGGGATCAGATTGATGAGGAAGACATAGCCGCCCCACGAGGACACCATGTAGAAATAAGCAAGCGCTGACATTGCCGACCAGAATATAGTGCCCGTTTTAACAGCCTTGATCCACAGATAGTAAGTGAAGAGCATGCAAAATATAGCAATGCCTTCATTGTCATAGGAACCAGCCACCGAACGTGATATATAACCCGGTACGATAGATATAAGCGCTGAAGCAACCAAGCCAGCACCAATGCTCTGTAAATATTCAACATTATTTAAGATTAGATTCTCGTGCACGTGCTTAGTTTTAACCTCAATGTTGTGTCGTATGGTACTCACGTGTATCTCCTTGGTTAATGCATAGGTTACAAGAGTGGTGAGCGAGGAGAAGAACGGTGCCAAAAACACGCATACATTACGTATGTCAATGGTAATGTTCAGCATCCACATAAGCCTGTACAGGGCCGCTGATGTAACCATTAATCCAGGATAAATGGTGCCGCCAATGATGCGGCCAAGCGGATACCAGGCACGGTCATCAAACCAATTGTGGAATTTGTAAAAGCCTTGCTCGGCCAAGAACCGCGTGGTGCGGTAATTAAAATATGGATCGAATTCATGTATGACGCTTTCAAAACGCAGCACGGAGAATAAGCGCGTGGCGAACGCTGCAAGTCGGAAAAATAGTTATTAAGTTGGTTGCATCCCATCAAAATCGAACGAACAAAATCTCGCTCCGATATTTGAATAACTTAGTTCTATTCCACACAGTTGATTACCTCGATGATATATCGATATATCTATCGATATAAGGATTTCACATATACATATGAATTTAAACATGTACACCCACTTACATACATATAAACGCATCTCGCCCCCGTAAATTAGTACATATTGCAAAAGACTCACATAAAACAGCGGCCAAAATAAGTATCGCTAGTTTAACAAGATGCTCTTGCTTTTCCCAAGTTAGGAAACCCCGTGCTTTCGTCGCCGCACCACTGCTTCCACCTCCAATGTCCATGGGCATGACCGGTATTTGTATGTGTTTGTTTTATAGCTGAGTCCTACTGTTAAGTGCCGGTGCGGCTTTTGTTCGTTGTTAATTATTGGCTTGTCTGAGTTAAACCACAAGCAACTCCACACACGGATTTGCACATTAACCACGCAGCAATTCTACACATTACCTGCGCTTTTACGGTGCGCAGAACGAGTTTAAAAACAAACAAAATATATGAAAATAAACGCGGCGCAGCTTCGTGGCAGCCTAAAGAAAAATTCGCTTGACGCCTGACTTTTGAGTACTGTTATCGATAAGTTAGTGTATGCGCCAAGTAATCGACGATTATTCGTTTTTTGCAACGTCAATCTTGTACGATATTAAAATTCTTAAATTGAGCGCCAAACAGATCTGTGTCCAATATTAACAACACAAATGCTATTAATTTTTGTATCGTACTTTTATGCAATTTTAATATTAAACAACATATAGCACAGTTGATTCGGTTCTTTTTCCAATGTATGTTTGTTACGTATATATTCTTACATATTTTGCTAACGTCTGTTTGTTACGTATAGACATACCTACATATTTTATAGATATAGAGTTCGCTGAGGGTTGGCAGCCCAGAAAATGTTTTTGCACAGGAAATACATACATATAATAATAGTATACAAAATATTTAGTGGCAATTACTTTTTTTTGTTATTTTTATTGCGCTGACTCGTATCATAACATAGTTCCGCTTTAATTTGTATGCATTTATCCCTTGTCTCACTTTTGTATATTCAATGAGCAAGCGTTCTTCGTTCATGGAGCGCTGATTACCCATAGTGTGTTGCCATCACAATACTGTCGGCTAACAACATCGAGAGTGGTTTCAAATTATACGCGTTTGAAATTCACTCTGAAGCGTTTATTTGTCTTTTTCATACATAAGTTCCCGTTCCCACACATTAGGTAGGCATTCAAATGCGCGCGCTCATTCTGATATACAGTTTTGGCTGCATTGAAAATTATCAGCTGTTCGTGATATGTGTTGCGGGGTTTCGATAACATTATGTTACGATAAACGATGCGTCACTCACAATTGAGTAAAGATTTATGTGGGTAGCTTTATCAATCTCACTGCGCATGTCGTCACAATTTGAATCATATTTGTACAAGTTATATGATGTATGTTGAAAGAATAATCCAAAGCCATTCTTCGATAAGTCAATTAAAAAATACATTTGAATTGATCAGGTATTGCTTGCTTTCAAGTCTTATAGTAATCTTGATGTAAACAATATTCTGTTAAATATTGTTCAGTATTGTGCTTTTAATTTAAGCCAATGTGTAATTGAAAATGTGTCTATTTGTATAGTTCAATTTTAAAATGTAAAATTACGTTATTAAATAGACAGCAAGCGTTCTGCTACCTAGTGCTCGTGCTCAAAACTATTATTCTGTGACGTCATAGCTGTCATAGTTTACTCTCTCGTGTGAATGCCGACTGCGGGACATGCGCAATGCATAACTCCAATTCATTAAATCGCG
The DNA here is from genome assembly GCA_035045825.1 of Drosophila eohydei. Lineage (NCBI taxonomy): Eukaryota > Metazoa > Arthropoda > Insecta > Diptera > Drosophilidae > Drosophila > Drosophila eohydei. The sequence continues at coordinate 2,072,743 of JAWNOT010000023.1, read as the reverse complement.
GTCGTCTGGTCGTTGTTGTCGTTGCTGTCGCGCGGACGTCGCTGCTCTCCCGATTTATTGTTATTGTTTTTGCTTTAAAGCGCTATTTTTTTTTTATTTATCAGCCAAGACACGCATTTGCTTCAACTGGTAAAATAAATACTTAATTGCAACTAACAACAAAGTGTTCTCCCGTGTGTATGTCCGTATTAACATCCATGATATATGTGTGTGATAAACAGAAATTGGTTTTTGCAACTGCTC